>CM071853.1:16276393-16623939 GCA_036507275.1 Sicyos edulis | reverse complement strand
AGATTTAGTTAGGCGTGGTGGATCGGACATGGGCGCTTTGCCACTAGACCCGGCAGACCCCATAGTTCGCGCAGAGCACGCGGTGCATGCTTACGCTCATTACAAAGGCCGACCGAGAGCTCCTCGGGATCTTGAGCTAGTGCACCTTTCGTGTCGACGATGAGACAGCCGAGGCCGAGACTTGGTTCTCGTATAGGGCGTATTGTGTGGTGTGGATTATTAGGACTAAGACCACGAGTTGGCATCCGAGGTCCAAGTGTGGACTTAAGCTATGTGCTCTATTCGTGTTTATATTCATAGCTTGCATACACTCATCTAGATGACCATGTGCATCGTATTGTACCCCGGTTGGGGATTCTTCTTGAGTAATTCGTTACTCACCCTTACTTATCTTTCGAGGGTAACCATGGCGCGAGGCGGGATGGTGAAGGAGGAGCTATGATCATGGGAACTTCTTCGTCGTCTCGACTTTTTATTTCGATGACTCTTGTCTTTCATTTTCCCCGAATGCATGTAGTCGCACGAAGCCCTAGGATGTTTTCTGAATGATTTTGTGGATTCCCGCTTTATTGAATTTGAGGATGTTTCAAATGTTTTAATAAATCTCGATCAGAGTGTACGTTTTGGAAATGTATTTGCCTTGAAACAGTGCTTGGAGACAGGGACGAAGTTTTAAACAAAGTATATTGATTTCTCGATTGAACCTTGATTGTTTTGTTTTAATTGGGAATCTGAAAACTTATTTGCATATTATCCTTTCCTTTGAATGCATGCATTGGGGTAAAGGCCTATTTAGAGCCCCTTTTGGGTCGGGTCTTTCTGATTTGGTATCAGAGCTTCGAGTCATAGACTTTGTAGACTCGACCTTTTGTTGTAGGTCGTCTTTTCCATGATCACCAAGCACTCCGATGGTCATCAGTACGCCTAAGTTTTTCTGTTTTTAGAAAAGGGTTAAGAATTTACAATACCTTTCATCTAGTGTATGCCTTGTTTTGTGTTGTAGAGCGGAGGCGAGCAGGTACGACTCGACTCGTCGTTGGTTTGGGTTTAGAGCGCCATCATGCCAACTTCCCGCGATGTAAGGAGTATGTTTGCGGCTTGTCGGGGTATCGAGATAGATTCGAGATACCACCGGGATATCGTCCCAGAGGGAAGTAGAGATTAGACTCCCGTTGGCCATTTGTGGCCCGATTCTTGTCGCTTTCCCCTAGTGAGAGGGTGGTGGTGCTTCGTGCGATCGCCAAGTATGTTGATCGCACCCTGCAGGAGCGGGCGCTTGGCATGTCCGACCGAGGAGTTGGACAGATCGTGTTGATGTTGAGGCCGCGCCCGGTTGTTAGGCCCGCATGCCGATTTGGCCCCGGCGATTGAGTTGCCTAGAGGAGGGGTAGAGGCTAGCGGCGCCCAGTGAGACTCCTTGAGCAGAGTGTGCTCCAGGCTTTGAGAGATTTGATGGCGTGTCTTTAGCTATCAGAGAGCGGAGACCCACGAGCGCTTTTTGTAGCGCGAGTGAGGAGTCCCGGCACAGATTAGCCCGGTGATGATGAGAGTTTATTTCAGCATTTTTCCTCGGTAGCTCTTGTAGCCCCCGGAGGTTCTCGGGAGGGCATGATCGGCAGAGTTTTATTGGATGAGTTTGTTGGCGTTGATGGAGACGCCTGTGTTGGCAAATGGATGCCTGAGAGAGCTCGATGTTTTAGTAAGTCCTCACCGCTAGTAGTAAAGTAGTTGGCCGAGTTTGAGTTTAGCATCCGTGTGTGGGATGCCCTACTTGTTCAAAGGCCGAGGTGTGCCGCTCTCTGTCTTTATTTGGTTCATCGGATGGTGGTGGAAGTCCCTTGTGAGAGGTGGACTAGCGAGTCTCCACCGATCGCCCGATTGTTTGGCAAGTTGCCGTGTTAGTGGCTTGAGGCGGATGAAGGGTCATCTTTGCCCCCTTGCGAGCTCTTTGTTGTTTAACATTGACTTCCTCAGTGTGGATTTGGTAGTAGTAGCACTTGAGGTGCGTTGGTTGGTGTGCCACTTTGGCACTAAGTCCAGTTTGGGCTTGAGTTTGGCTTGGCATAGCAGATGGTTCTATGCCGTCCGGAGTTCAAAGACACTTCTTTAGCCATTGGATCCATTTATGGAAAATGCACTTTTTAGGTCGTGCAAGAGGGCTAGTTCGGTGGTAGTTGAAGGACCACAAGTGAAAGGATGTTCGAGAGGAGCTGGAGCCTCTTCCCGAGTGTTCTTGGGGTCGAGTAAGTCGCCAGTTGGCGGGTGGTAAGTGTTAGTGCGTGTGAGTCTCACGCTAGTGCTAAGGCCAAGAGATCTTTGTGGTTGGTAGTGCGGTCTACTACCTTCGGGTGTCTAAACCTGAGTTGAGTGAGCATTGTAGATGCAAGTTCGGTTTGGCATCGTTATGTTTTAGCAGAGCAAGGTTGCCACTGCTTCGAGTATCGTGTGGAGATGGAACTTTTGGTGTTCCTTTGGTTGATTGTATCCCTGCCAGAAGTTAGTGTTGCCTTTTGGAAAGCACCTGTTAGTCTTGGATCTCTGAAGGAAGGTTGAGAGTTGTGCACACAAGTGTGTTCGTGTAGTTCGTTCTGGTGGCGAGAGTTCCAGAACCATGTAGGGATTGCATTGGAGGCGGTGCTCAGTTCCTGGAGAAGTTGGACTCCAGGTGGATGTTGTAAGGCTTTAGTTGAGGTTGTAAGGATACCGTGCTCGTAGTTGGGTTGTTGCCTAGGCAAGTTTGTTAAGTTGACCCTAAGCTTGGTTGGTGGAACCTCTTGTGTTCATGGTTGGTGTTCAGATGGTGCTGAACGAATGGTGGATGTAGTGAAGCCGCGTAGTTCCTGACCGTAGTTGCTAAGGGTGTTGCTCGGAATCCTTACCCTAGGTGGAAGCTACATTGTGGCCGATGCTTTGAGTAGGAGGATGACACATGCAAGCGTTTACGGTCTTTTTGGTTTCGAGGTTTGGAGTAGGCCGGCGTGGTTGTGATCTTTGGGAAAAGGAGTTGTTTGTTCGGAGTAGTTGGTTGTTAGACCGTTAGGCGACAGTGTGTGTCGAGGGTTGCCGAAGAACCCTAGTTGTGGAGAGCCTCACCAGAGCGGTCGGACCTGTAGTGAGTTTAGTTGGCAAGCCGCAGTCGGGTAGTTTGTAGCCTCGGGTGAGTTCTTTGGCGGTTTTGGTAGGCTAACAAGCGAGTTTGTTTGGAGTAGAGTCCGGATTTGGTTCCGGTGTGGTGGCAAGTTGGTGCTTGATGTTGGCCAAGGTGTGGTTTTCGAGTTGCCAAGGAGTTAGCCTTGTTCGTGGGTAAGTGGTTTGCCCCTGTAGGATGTCTCTCTGTTCCCCGAGTTTGAGAGTGCCCTTATTTGTTGTTTGGGGTGAGTCTTCTCTTGCTCGTGGTTGGCGGTCCAGTGTGGTGGACCCCTTGTTGTTGCCTCTGGGAGAGTTGGATGTTGTGCCTAGCTGAGCAAGATAGCGAGCGGTTATGAAGCTCTCTGTCCTTCTGATGTCTGCTTGTAAGGACCTGTTTCTCCTTGGGAGTCGTTAGGTTATTCCTTGGTCTTGGAATTGGTGGTAGTGGTGCTAGTAGGAGGAAAAGATTGTTGGTCGCTTGGAAGCGGTTGTTGGTCTAGTTAAGCGGACTCGTGAGTGGTGTATCTTTGGAAGTTGCGTAGAAGGGTTGTTCGCCTCCTATGAGTGTTTGGCCTAGTTGGTTAAGGTTTTGAGTGTTGGCTTGGAAGTGTTGCACCTTTGTAGTTGAAGGCCCCTTTGTTTTGATTGTGGATGAGGTTGCACCTTTTGTTTTGGATTAGGTCCGGACTTATTGAGGATCCTTCTTTGGCTAGTGTAGCTTGCACTCTGCGCCACCATTGTTGGTATTCTTGTTCTTGGTAGTTGGTGTTGACCGGTAGTGGAGTTCCGTTTATGAAGTTTCGGTGGGAAGGTGCATTAAGCCTAAGCTTGAGGGTTAAGCTCTGTATGTGTTATCGTTTGGACTTGTGAGATGTGTTTCATATTTGAGGCGAGCTTTGCTCCGTTGTTTGCATGGAGGTAAGTTTAGTGGATGGAGCCCTCTGGGCCCTGGTTGTTTGCAAGTTGTCTTGCCCTGACTAGTGATTTGAGTCGAGCTAGAAATGAGTGGATTGGCATAGCTATGCGGTTGTAGTTGTTTGAGCTTCCTAGTTCGTGAGCACTCAAGTTGTTGGATTGTAAGTTTCGTGTGGGAGCCTGTCACTAGTTGAGGTTGTTGTGTGAGTTCGGATTTTTGGAGTATTGACTTCTTGATAGCTAGAGCTCGCACCTCGGTTAGTGTGCAGATGCCATTTCTATGGAGTAGAGGCATGTCGATTTGAGTTGGAGAGGTTGCCATTAGGGTGTGGCAACAAAGGTTTGTTCTAGGCAGTGCGTGGGCAAACCGTGGTTCAGGAGAGTGTTCTTAGAGGCTTATGAGCTGAGTGCAGTTTCTGTAGTGTTTTCACCCTTTTTGTCCGATGGTCTTTTGGGAGGAGTGAGCCGGATCCTTCTGAGCTTGTTGCGAGTTGGTGTTTCCGTGATTAGGCGGTGGGGAGACCGGTGTGGTTTTAGGAGGTTGCCTTGGGTTGCAGTTCTCAGCGGTCAGTTCTTGTGGTTCCATTGAGGCATTGTATGGTAAGTGTTGCAGGTCTCTAGTGCTGTGAGAAAAGGTTGGTGGCCGTCAGTGTTGTTTTGGGTCCTGTGTTGCTGCATTGACCGTGAGGTGTTGTGCAGGGAGGTTGAGCTCGTTTGTGGTTGCTTCAGAGCGAGGCATGAAAGTTTCGCCGATGTTCGGCGCCGAGTTTTAGAGTTTGAGGTTGGACAAAGGCGTGCTTTTAAGGTTGTGCCGTTGTGAGTTGTGTTGAGGTTTGGTAAGCGGGAGAAGTGGAGTCTCTGTTGTTGGACCATTTGAGATTCTCGAGAGGATTGTGAGTTGCATATTGGTTAGCTTTTTCTGTCATTGTCACCGCAGTGTGCAAAGTGTTCTCATGTATCGGTTGAGGCAAGTATGTGTCGGACCCATTGCTCATTGTGGACTTTGAGCCTTTGCGGTGATTGAGGTTTGAGCTTCAAGGGG
Source organism: Sicyos edulis (assembly GCA_036507275.1). Classification (NCBI taxonomy): domain Eukaryota; kingdom Viridiplantae; phylum Streptophyta; class Magnoliopsida; order Cucurbitales; family Cucurbitaceae; genus Sicyos; species Sicyos edulis. The sequence continues at coordinate 16,618,853 of CM071853.1, read as the reverse complement.
AAGCCTGTGAGTATTCTCGGTCTTTGAGACGAAGACGTGGCATGATCGTGAGATCCGTTTGGTAAAAGTTCGGTGGAGGTGTTAGAGTTCAGAGGAGGCCGCTTGTGGAGGGGAAGACGGGATGAGATTGCGATATCCGTGTTGTTTCAGTTTTAAGGACTTTCGAGGACGAAAGTCATAAAAGGAGGAATATTGTAACGCCTGAGTTTTCATCCCGATCTTCCAAGTATGCCCTCGGGTATTTTGGTAATTTGGTCGGGCCGCCAGGCCGTTTACGTCTTTCGATTGCTAAAATTATTGGATGGATTTATGAAGGTTTTGAGGCTTTGTGGTTTGGTTTGAGCATGGGTAGATGCAAAAGTAAAAATAAAGGAATTTGTGTGTACTGGGATTCGAACCGGGTCTCCGGAAAAGCACTGTGAGGATGCGTGTGCGGTTGAGCTATGGAGAGCTCTTGTTACTCTTTCCGCGTCATATCTTAGTTACCCTTGGATCTTTGGAGTTTTGTGCATTTGGTTAAATACAAAGAAATTAGGTTTTGTGTTTTCTTCCCAAAAATCCATGGCCGCCCAACCCTCTTCTCTCCCAAGCCCCTTGCCGTGATTTTCTTCCCTTGCGGCCGAGAAGCTGCCCGCCGGCCAGCCAGCGACCCAATGAGCAGCCTGTCGAGCGGCCCACCAGATCGCACACCAGCAGCCTCAGCGCCCAAAGCGCAGAGCCGCCCAGACGCGCCAGCGCCCAGCAGACGCAGCCCAGCGCCCAGCCGTCGCAGCGCGCCAGCAGAGGCGTCGCAGCACACCGATCCGCGCGTCCGTCGCGTCGCAGCCGCCCATCAGCGCCAGATGTGCGCCCATTTGCCGCCATCAGCGCCCGCCAGGCGCGCCATTTGCCGCCCATCGGCGCGCCATCCGCGCCAAAGAAGAAAGCCCCACCGTCGCCGCCTGCCCGTCCGCGTGTCGGCCGCGATCGCGTGAGTTGCCCCGAGCCGAGCCCTATTTATTTTATTATATTTAAGCCTTTAGAGTGTGATTATCATTGTTTTTGTTAGGTTCTCGTAGCTAGCTCGGGTTCGATCGCAGACTTAGGATTTTGTGTGTAGTTGCCTCCCGGCTGTAAGGATCTCTTACCGGAGTTGTGTGGACCTGCGATGTTCTATGTGATTGTTGTTTGTATGTTTGTTTGTGATTATCAGCATGTATAGTTTAGGTGCTCTGTTCAATTCTCGACTAGCATGACTTCAGTATGTTGTTCTCTCATGTTAGCCCATGCTAGGTTGTTCCGTTCTAGCATGCTCATATCTGTTCTTGCTTCGTAGTACCATGCTAGGTTCGTTGTATCTCATTGAGCACGTTTTGGATTGTATTGGATTGTATGTTATTGATATGATAGGTTAAAGTGTAGGTAGGTAGCATCATCCGGCCCGATGCATAAAGTATCTTGCATCCATGGCGGGGGACGTCGAGACAGTTCTCGTCCCTCGGACCTCGTTAGGGTTTAGCTAACCCGACCGGTAGGCCTCGCAATCTTGGGTGAGGGTGGCGATCGTTAAATGCCCCAACGGTCGGGATGATGACTTGGCATTGCCTCGTCCTCGACGATCGGCACGTCCTCGGCGTGTTCGGCCGTAGCCCTTGATTGCCACTGTTAGGGCAAGGACCGCTTCTGGTGTAAGCCTACCACGGCCGGTTCCTTAGCCTCTCAGTGCGGTGGTTCAGGTGACATAGTTCACGTGTCGTGTCTCACACCCTATGTCGCTGACACCGATCCGCAGATTTAGTTAGGCGTGGTGATTGGACATGGGCGGCTTGCCACTAGACCCGCACTTCATAGTCTCGCAGTAGCACGCGGTGCATGCTTACGCTCATTACAGCGCCGATCGGAGAGCTCCTCGGGATCTTGAGCTAGTGCACCTTTCGTATCGACGAGAGCAGCCGAGGCCGAGACTTGGTTCTCGTATAGGCGTATTGTGTGGTGTGGATTATTCCGGACTAAGACCCCGAGTTGGCATCCGAGGTCCAAGTGTGGACTTAAGCTATGTGCTTTATTCGTGTTTATATTCATAGCTTGCATACACTCATCTAGATGACCATGTGCATCGATTGTACCCCGGTTGGGGATTCTTACCGAGTAATTCGTTACTCACCCTTACTTATCTTTCAGGTAACCATGGCGCGAGGCGGTGATGGTGAAGGAGGAGCTATGATCATGGGAACTTGTCATCGCCTCGACTTTTATTTCGATGACTCTTGTCTTTCATTTTCCCCTGAATGCATGTAGTGGGCACTGAGCCCTAGGATGTTTTTCGAATGATTTTGTGGATTCCGCTTTATTGAATTTGAGGATGTTTCAAATGTTTTAATAAATCTCTCGATCAGAGTGTACGTTTTGGAAATGTATTTGCCTTGAAACAGTGCTTGGAGACAGGGACGAGTTTCAAACAAACTATATTGATTTTGATTGAACCTTGATTGTTTTGTTTTAATTGGGAATCAAAACTTATTTGCATATTATCCTTTCCTTTGAATGCATGCATTGGGGTAAAGGCCTATTTAGAGCCCCTTTTGGGTCGGGTCTTTACACACTTGGACCTCGGATGCCAACTCAGGGTCTTAGTCCGGAATAATCCACACCACACAATACGCCCTATACGAGAACCAAGTCTCGGCCTCGGCTGCCTACTGCATCGTCACGAAAGGTACACTAGCTCAAGATCCCGAGGAGCTCTCCGGCCGGCGTTGTAATGAGCGTAAGCATGCACCGCGTGCTACTCGCAGACTATGGGGGTGCCGGGTCCAGTGGCAAGCCGCCCATGTCCAGTCACCACGCCTAACTAAATCTCTGGATCGGTGTCACTGACATAGGGGTGTGAGACACGGACACGTGAACTATGTCACCTGAACCACCGCACCTGAGGCTAAGGAACCGGCCGTGATAGGCTTGCACCGAAGCGGTCCTTGCCCTAACAGTGGCAATCAAGGGCTACGGCCGAACACGCCGAGGACGTGCCGATCGTCGGGACGAGGCAATGCCAAGTCATCATCCCGACCGTTGGGGCATTTAACTGATCGCCACCCTCACCCAAGATTGCAGGGCTCACACGGTCGGGTTAGCTAAACCCTAGCGGGGTCCAGTGGACGGAGAACTGTCTCGACGTCCCTGCCATGGATGCAAGATACTTTATGCATCAGGCCCGGATGATGCTACCTACCTACACTTTAACCTATCATATCAATAACATACAATCCAATACAATCCAAACGTGCTCAACAGATACAACGAACCTAGCATGGTACTACGAAGCAAGCAGATATGAGCATGCTAGAACGGAACAACCTAGCATGGGCTAACATGAGAGAACAACATACGAAGTCATGCTAGTCAGAATTGCACAGAGCACCTAAACTATACATGCTGATAATCACAAACAAACATACAAACAACAATCACATAGAACATCGCAGGGGTCCACAACTCCGGTAAGAAATCCTTACCTTGGCCGGGGCAACTACACACAAAATCCTACGCCGCGATCGATCCAGAGCTAGCTAACGAGAACCTAACAAACACAATAGAAATCACAATCATAGCCCTAAAAAAATATAATAAAACAAGCGTGCTCGGCTCGGGGCACTCACACGGCACGATCGACACGCTGGACGGGCAGCAAAGACGGCGGGCTGGCTGGCGCTGACGACGCGCAGAAGGGGGCTGATGGGCGCGAGTGGACCGCGACACCGGGCGCCGACGGGCGGCAGGAGGCGGCAGGTTGGGCGGCAAGGAAGGCTGGCTGGCGCAAGCGCGACGGCGCGCGCAAGCGGACGAGACGCAGCGCGCTGGCGCGAGGCGCGACGCGATGCGGCGCACGCGCGCAGCGAGGAGCGGCGCGCTGGCTGCCAAAGCAGCGCGCGACGGTGCTGCGACTGGGCTGGCGGTCCGGGCGGCTCAGTGCTGCTGGCCGCGCGATCTGGGCACTGGGCTTGCGCCTAGGCGATCTGGGCGGCTCGGGCTTGCTGGGCTTTGGCAGATCTGGGCATCTTCAGGCGACTGCTACAAACACACACACACACAAGCTCTTCTCCTTACCTTCGCCAACAAGAACACCCAATCGAGAAGATGAAGAGGATGAAGACTTACCCGGAGTGATGATGAACGATCCAAGGGAGCTGCAAGGATGAAGAATCGGCAAGGAGAGCTTGGGAGAAAGCTTGGGCGGCCACAACTCTTTTGGAGAAGAAAACACAACAAACCTAATTTCTATTTCATTTAACCAAATGCACCAAACACCAAAGATCCAAGGTTAACTAAGATGTGATGCAGAAAGAGCAACAAGAGCACCTAATGGCTCAATTGGCACACATCTCTACAAGCTTCCCAGAGACCGGGTTCAAACCCAGTGCAAAGACAAATTCCTTTATTTTTACTTTTGCATCTACCCATGCTCAAACCAAACCACAAAGCCTCAAAACCTTCATAAATCCATCCAATAATTTTAGCAATCGAAAAAGATAAACGCGCCCCGACGGCCCGACCAAATTACTAAAATACCCCTAGGGCATACGGAAGTCGGGACGAAAACACGGGCCGTTCATAACCAAAACTCTCATCGCACTTCTTATCCCAAACGAAATCGACGCCCTTTCTCGTCAACCGAGTAAGCTGGCCGCGCTATAGCGGAAAAATTTTGAACGGCGTCGGTAATATCCCAGGCGGACCTAGGAAGCTACGAATCTCCGTCGTCACGATCGTCGGTGCCGCCCCACGAACTAAAGGCCTCTACCTTCAAGGGTCCATGACCACTCCCTCCTTAGACACAACGTGTCCCGGAAAAGCTACCTCCTCGAGCCAAAAGTCACACTTTGAGAACTTCGCATAGAGCTTGTTCTCGCGCAAGGTCGCCAAAATCGCCTTAGGTGCGAGGCATGGTCCTCCTTAGACTTAGAGTACACAAGAATGTCATCTATGAACACGATGACAAAGCGGTCCAGAACGCCTTGAACACTCTGTCCATCATGTCCATGAATGCAACTGGGCGTTCGTCGGTCCGAAAGACATGACTACGAACTAATAATGCCCATACCTCGACTGAATCTTTGTCTTGGGAATATCTCGCATCCCGAATCCTCAAACGGTGGTAGCCCAACCTCAAGTCAATCTTGAAAACACACAAGCTCCCCGAGTGGTCAAACAGTCATCGATACGAGGCAATGGATACTTGTTCTTAATGGTTACCTTGTTCGGTTCTTCGTAATCGATGCATAGACGCATCGAGCCATCCTTTTTCTTAACAAACAAAGACGGGTGCTCCCACGAGGACACACTCGGCCTAATAAATCCTCTCGTCAAGCAACTCCCGCACTGTTCTTTTAACTCTTTCATCTCTGCTGGCGCCATACGATAAGGAGCTTTCGAGATAGGGCGAGTCCCCGGCCAAGCTCTATTGAGAAGTCCACCTCCCTCTTCGGGCGGCGGCCGAGGCAACTCTTCGGGAAAAACATCGCAAACTCTTGCACTATGGGCACCGCTCGACAGATAACTGGTCACGGTTCTCCCCGGTCAACTTAGCTAAGAAACCCCAAGCTCCTCGAGCTAACAAACGGTGAGCTTTAACTGCCGAAATCACCGGTGGACACACCCCACTCTGGGTGCCCCGAAATTTAAAGCTAGGCCTACCTGGCGGCCTGAACACCATTGTAAAGACCCGACCCAAAAAGGGCTCAAAATAGGTCTTTACCCCAATGCATGCATTCAAAGTAAAGAACAATATGCAGATAGGTTTTCGGATTCCCAATTAAAAATAAAAGAGATTCAATCAGAAATCAAGATGGTTTGCTGAAACCTGTCCCTGTCTCCAAGCACCTGTTTCAAGGCAAATACATTTCCAAAACGTACACTCTGATCAGAGATTTATTAAAACATTTGAAACATCCTCAAATTCAATAAAGCGGGAATCCACAAAACATTCAGAAAACATCCTAGGGCTCCGTGCCCGACTACATGCATTCAGGGGAAAAATAGAAGACAAAAGTCATAGAAATAAAAGATTAGAGACGACAGCAGGTTCCCATGATCACAACTCCTCCTTCAGCCATCCTGTCTCGCACCTTGGTTACCTGTGGAAAACCACAAAATAAGGGTGAGTAACGAATTACTCAGTAAGAATCCCCAACCGGGGTACAATACGATGCACATGGTCATCTAGGTGAGTGTATGCAAGCTATGAATATAAACACAGAATAGAGCACATAGCTTAAGTCCACACTTGGACCTCGGATGCCAACTCAAGGTCTTAGTCCGGAAATAAATCCACCACACAATACGCCCTATACGAGAAACGAGTCCCGGCCTCACCTATCTACTGTCGTCGTCACGAAAGGTGCACTAGCTCAAGATCCCGAGGAGCTCTCGGCCGGTATTTGTAATGAGCGTAAGCGCGCATCGCGTGCTATGCGCAGAACTATGGGGGTGCCGGGTCTAGTGGCAAGTCGCCCATGTCCGATCACCACGCCTAACTAAATCTCTCCGGATCGGTGTCACCGACATAGGGGTGTGAGACACGGACACGTGAACTATGTCACCTGAACCACCGCTTTCGAGGCTAAGGAATCGGTCGTGGTAGGCTTACACAGAAGCCGCCCTTGCCCTATCGGTGGCAATCAAGGGCTACGGCCGAACACGCCGAGGGCGTGTCGATCGCAGGGGATGAGGCAATGCCAAGTCATCATCCCGACCGTTAGGGCATTTAACGATCTGCCACCCTCACCCAAGATTGCGGGGGCCACCGGCCGGGTTAGCTAAACCCTCACGGGGTCCAGTGGATGGAGTATTACGCACGCCCCCGCCATGGATGCAAGATACTTTATGCATCGTGCCCGGATGATGCTACCTACCTACACTCTAACATATCATTTCAATAGCATATAATCCAATACAATCCAAAACGTGCTCAACAGATACAACGAACCTAGCATGGTACTACGAAGCAAGAATGAGATATGAGCATGCCGAACGGAACAACCTAGCATGGACTAACATGAGAGAACAACATACGAAGTCATGCTAGTCGAGAATTGAAACAGAGCACCTAAACTATACATGCTGATAATCACAAACAAACATACAAACAACAATCACATAGAACATCGCAGGTCCACACAACTCGGAAGAAATCCTTACCGGCAGGGGCAACTACACACAAAACCTAAGCCGCGATCGAACCCGAGCTAGCTACCGAGAACCTAACAAAAACAATGATAATCATAATCCATAAGCCTAAATATGATAAAATAAACAAGGCTCGGCTCAAGGAGCAACTCACGCGGCTCTACCGACACGCGGACGGGCAGCAAAGACGACGGGGTCTGGCGCTTGGCTGGCGCCGAGCGGCGAGAGGCGCAGAGGCAGTGCCTTGCAGCAGCGCTGGCTGCGACGCGGTGGCCGGGCGCAGCGCACGCGCGCGCGGCAAGCGGACGGGACGAGCGTTGGCTGGCGCGAGGCGCGCGACGCGATGCGGCGCACAGCGCAGCGGAAGAGGAGCGGCGCGCGCTGGCCAGCCAAGTGCGCGCGACGGCCGCGGACGGGCCTGGCGGTGCGGGCGGGCTGGTGCTCGTTCTTCGCACAGCTGATCCGGGCAGCTGGGCTTCTTCGCTAGGCGATCCGGGCGGCTCTGGGCTTCTTCTTTGGCAGATCTGGGCATCTTTGGCGACTGCAACAAACACACACACACACAAGCTCTTCTCCTTACCTTCGCCAACAAGAACACCCAATCGAGAAGATGAAGAGGATGAAGACTTACCTGCACTATGATTGAACCAAAGGAGCTGCAAGGATGAAGAACTCGGCAAGGCAATGGAGAGAAAAGCTTGGGCGGCCACACACTTTGGAGAAGAAGATGAGACAAACCTAATTTCTATTTCATTTAACCAAATGCTCCAAAACTCCCAAAATGCAAGGCTAACCATAAAATGATGCGGGAAGAGCAACAAGATCACCTAATGGCTCAATTGGTACACATCCCCACAAGCTTCCCAAGAGACCGGGTTCAAACCCCAGTGCCAAAGACAATTTCCTTTATTTTTACTTTTGCACCAAACCTTGCTCAAACCAAACCACAAATCCTTCCAAAAACCTACATAAATCCATCCAATAATTTTAGCAATCGAAAAAGACATAAACGGCCACGACGGCCCGACCAAATTACCAAAATACCCCTAGGGCATACCTGGAAGACCGGGATGAAAACCTGGGTCGTTACAACCATCTCCTTACAACGACAGTCAATCATAGCGTGGTTATCACCTAACCAATCCATGCCGAGGATCACATCAAAACCGCTCATAGCTAACACTATGAGGGTAACTCGCAGAGTCCAGTGGACACGTATCCGACCATCCCTTTACCTTCAGCTAGCCAAGATACTAGTTCCCGAGGGAGTAGCGACAGATAACTAAAAAACCTAGAGGCTCTAAATTCATGCAAGCACGCTTAGCAAAAGCAAAGCAGAAACAAAAGAATGGGTGGAACCCGAATCAAACAACACAAAGGCGAGGTGATCAAGAACTAGGAGCGCACACCTTGCTGCTGGTCGGCTCTCTCGGCCTCTGGCGAGTCGTAGCATATACTCTTCCTGCTTCTTTGAAGGTTTGTGCCACCCGCCGCTCGATTGCAATGCCGGGCCCGATGCCCTTCTTACCACGATTATAGCAAGCTCTAGGGTTACCACCACACACCCCCCCAATTTGTTTACCACGGGGTCTACAATATGGTGGCGGCCTCCCCACGCCTCTGTTGGCGAGGTGATCACGATTACGATCCGGGCTTTGGTCTCTCGCCATGATAAGTACCACACGGCGCTGACCGCCTCCATGTCCATTACCTCCTGCGTCAAACTTACGCCGGCCCGAGTACACTAGGGCCTTCGCGCACCACAAAGATTAACAACTGCTATGGAGGATACTTACCTTCATAAATAGTTGCCAACCGCATCGCCTTGGCAAAAGTCTCGGGGCACGTGCCTAACATCTGAGACACTCCGCCTCGGACCGCAATAAACTTCCCGATCTTCACTCGGGAGTAGCAATCAATCGCGTGTGCGAAGTACCCATACTCGAAAACTTCCTCTCATACACCTCGATTGGGTCGGACCACGCTTAAGGTTGAAAACAGCTCAATCATCTTTTCTTGGGCTTCTTCATCGATAAATTTTGCCTTGAACTCAGCCGGCCTTGAAGAATTCCCGTGTGGCGAGGGGAGACCCAGTAGGTCTCTCACTCAAGGTGGAATCCCACCACCACTTAGCTATTCCACTAGCCTAACGCATGAGCCGCACATCGAGCTCATTGCACCTCGAGACAAGCCATCACCATAAAAGTATACTCTAGCTCGGCAATCCACTGGCCGCCACCGGTGTTTCTCCGGGGCACTAAACTTCTCCGGCTTCCATTTGACGAAATCTTTTAGCCACTTGCCCAAATCCTCAAGACCTTCCGCCACAACGGCCTCGTTCACAATTGGCTCTCATTGAGTCGGGCAGATCTTGGTGGCATCTGAGTCCTCTCTCTTGAACCAACTCTCGCTACCGCTCTATCTAAATCGGGACTCCTCCTCTCGTGCGCTAATGAGCTGCGTCTCGACCCTCTGCTCGCTCGGCCCTCCGTCGACAAAGAACCCAACCATAAGAGCCCTCATGGACTCCACAAAAGCAACTCCGGTTTAGCCTCCTTAGGCCGAGTTGCCTCCACGCCTCACCAGGGCAACACAAATGAAGGGGCTGTGAGGCGGCCTAACATCGGCATCGGCTTGGGACGACGTCCCTCCCGTGTCGGAATCAATACGAATGCCCTGGCCTGGTCGGCCTCGAGACTCCCGCCCTACGAGTGGATCGCATAACGACAATCTACACCCAAACGAACAATGAATCGAACTCGTTTTCCTGCTCCTCAACAACAAGTCATATACATGCAAGGTGCAAACGGTATTGTAATTCTTAACCCTTAACCTTAAACTTTCGGACATACCGATGGTGGTGAGCTACTGATGATCATGGAAAACAACCTACAAGCTGCAGTCGATCCTACGAACCTATAACTCGGGCTCGATACCAAGCAGTAAAGACCCGACCCAAAAGAAGCGGTCTCTAACCTAGATCCTTACTTAGCATGCATGTCTTGGAATGTAAAACACCATCCAACGTACTAAATTAAAACTTTTGCAATCAACAGAACTTTAAACAAACCACAAAAGCCAATGTAAAAATCAAGAGTAATTTGGTGATCGGTGCTTTTCTTAAAAACAAACAAGAGTGCGATGCAGGGAACCATAAAATAGTTTAAGTTCTTCCCTAGGGACCCAAGTCCCACTACATGCTAAATCATAAAGAAAACAATTAAGAACATGCATCCCAGAGTCAGCTATCCATGATCATCCAGCCGCCTCCTCCTAGCCATCCTGCCGATGTCCCAAGTTACGGTGGAAAACCACAGAAAATAAGGGTGAGCAACGAGTTACTCAAGAAGAATCCCCAACCAGGGTACAATACGAAAACATATCATTTAGCACACGGACATGCAACCATGCAATGACTCGTGAGCAAAGCAGATGGGTCAACAGAACGTCACTCTTGGGGCTTGCCTATTCGAGGCTTACATACCTACCAACTACCCTAGGTTCCACACAGGTGTCCTTCGAGCCTTACACAACCTAGGACTCGGTGTTGCCCATCGGGGACTTATACACCTAGGATGCCCATCAGGGTCTTACACCTCCAACTCAGTGATGCCATCAGGGACTTATACACCTAGGATGCCCATCGGGGTCTTACACCTCCAACTCAGTGATGCCCATCGGGGACTTATACACCTAGGATGCCCATCGGGTCTTACACCTCCAACTCGGTGATGCCCATCGGGGACTTATACACCTAGGATGCCCATCGGGGTCTTACACCTCCAACTCAGTGATGCCCATCGGGGACTTATACACCTAGGATGCCCATCGTGGTTTTACACCTCCAACTCAGTGATGCCCATGGGGGACTTATACACCTAGGATGCCCATCGGGGTCTTACACCTCCAACTCAGTGATGCCCATCGGGGACTTATACACCTAGGATGCCCATCGGGGTCTTACACCTCCGGATGTCCATCGGGGCCTTCCCCAAGCGGGACTCACTAGTTACCTCTACAATCTCTTACACTATACATCATCTGCCAATTCCTAGCATGGCACTAACAGGATAACATGGTTACGGTTATGCCGAGACAATTTAACTCCTAGCATGATAACTAACAGGATATATCAGGAATCTCAAGCACAAAAATCACCTGGAAACAGAAAGAGCAAGCAACCTATCCACTAGAAATTCCATACAAACACAACACATGGGCATGCTATAAGTATTCGCAGAGGTCCACACAACCCCTGTGAAGAAATCCCACCGGAAGTGAATAGAACCAACGATCAACGGATGACTCTCGAGCTTCTAAGCGAACCCGACAACCTAAGCAAGTAATAAAATCAACCTAATTAACCAACAAAGAAGGCTAAAAAGAACATAAAGTCCAAAGGGTCGAGTCTCGGGAATTTACCAACCGAGAAGACACACGTCTCGCAAAGCAAGGAGCAAGAACGATGTCGCTTTGGGTGCGGTAGGGGCGCCGGGCGCTTAGCACTGGCGCGCTAGCGCTGCACCGCTCGGGCTCACGGTCAAGCGCGCTCGGCGCGGGCGGTGCGCAGGCGACACTGGCTGCGCGGGTCGGTGCGGGAACGAGTGACACGTTGGGACGACGCGCGGGCGAGCGGTTTGACGCGGGCGGACGGACGAGCGACGCGGCTGGTGCGCTGGTGCGGGGTCGTGCGGATGCGGCCGGACAGAGCGATGCGATCGTCGGTCTTGTGGGCGACGGCGCACGGTCGCGGCGGCGGCGGCGCTGGGCGCATAATGCGGCGACGGCCGGGCTGGTAGCTCATTGGCCTGGCTGATCGGCGCGGGCGGAAAGGTCGGCGGTGCGATGGCGACGCGGCGGCGGCGAGGGGCGGGCAAAGACGGCGACGTGGGCGGAGGCGGCGAGGGTGTGGGGAGAGGGTTTTGCGAGAGGAGAGTTGTAAAGACCCGACCCAAAAGGGGCTCTAAATGGGCCTTTACCCCAATGCATGTAGTGAAAATAAAAGACATTATGAAAAATACATTTCGGATCCCAAGTAAAAGCAGAAACATTCAACAACCAAAACATACATTTCTAAAAGCATACTACGATCGAGAGATTTATTTAAACCATTAAAACAATCCACAAGTACAAATATCTTTGGAATCCATAAACGTAAGAAAACATCCCGGGGCTCTGTGTCCGTCTACATGCATTCGGGGAAATAACAAAAGTCAAGAGTCATGATAAATAAAATAGAATAATCAGAGATGACAAAGCAGGATTCCATGATCACGGCTCCTCCTTCACCATCCCTGCCCCGCTTGATTACACCGTGGAAAACCACGAGAATAAGGGTGAGTAACGAATTACCCAAGAAGAATCCCCAACCGGGGTACAATACGATATACATGATCATCTAGAAGAATGTATGCAAGCTATGAGTACAAACACAGAGCGGAGCACATAGCTAAGTCCACACTTGGACCTCGGATGCCAACTCGTGGTCTTAGTCCGGATATACCACAACACACTAAACGCGCTTATACGGGAACAAGTCCCGCCCACCGCTGTCTCGCCGACACGTGAAAGGTGCACTCGCTCAAGATCCCGAGGAGCTCTCGATGTGCGCTGTAATGAGCGTAAGCGCGCACCGCATGCTACCGCAAACTCGGGGGTGCGGGTCTAGTGGCAAGCCGCCCGTGTTCACCACCATGCCTAACTAAATCTACGGATCGGTGTCGCGACATAGGGGTGTCGACCGACACGTGAACTATGTCACTGAACCACCGCACCGAGGCTAAGGAACCGGCCGTGGTAGGCTTACACCGTGAAGCGGTCCTTGCCCTAACAGTGGCAATCAAGGGCTACGGCCGAACACGCCGAGGACGCCGATCGCCGGGGGGCGAGGCAATGCCAAGTCATCATCCCGACCGTTGGGGCATTTAACGACCGCCACCCTCACCCAAGATTGCGGGGCCTACGGTTGGGATAGCTAATCCCTCACGGGGTCCAAGGACGGAGAAGCTGTCTCGAACGTCCTTGCCATAGATGCAAGATACTTTATGCATCGGGCCGGATGATGCTATCTACCCGAATTCTAAACCTTAACAATAATAATAATAACAATTCAATCAATGCGGTCCAATACGTGCTCAACAGATACAAGGAACCTAGCATGATACTACGAAGCAAGAACAGATATCGAACATGCTAGAATAGAACAACCTAGCATGGGCTAACATGAGAAACAATACAAGAGTTCATGCCGATCAGAATTCGAAGCAGAGCACCTAGGGCTAAACATGCTAGTAATCATACACAGCATACAAAACAACAATCACAAATATACCGCAGGTCCACACAACCCCTGTAAGAAATCCTTACCTTGGTCGGGAGACTTCTACACACAAATCCTAAGTCTGCGGAACAATCCCGAGCTAGCGAGCGGGAACCTAGCAAACCAACAATAATCGGCATCTAAAATATCTAAACAACAATAGAATGCGAAGCTCGGCTCAAGGGGAACTCACGCGGCGCGACGACACGAGCTTGGGGCCGCTGCAAGCCGGGCACGGCAGGACGCCGCTGCCGCGCGAAAGCCGGCAGCACGCACGGCAAGGACGACGCGCTACCGGCGCGCGCGGCACGGCAGCCTGGACGCGCTGGCGGCGCGCACGCGCGCACGGGCGTCTGCAAGGCACGCGCGCGCGAGCGAGCGCGTCTGGCGCAGCGGCGCGGCGGCGGCGAAGCGGCGCGAAGGCGCAGCGGCGCGCGGCGGCGCTGGCGCGAGCGGCGCCGCAAGCAAGGACACGGTGAGGGCGGCGGCGCGGCGGCGACGCAGACGCTGGCCGACGCGCGCGGGCGCTGGCGAGGACCTCTGGCGTGCGAGCGATCGGGCGATCTGTCTTCTTTGGATTTAACAGCGAGGCTGCCGCGAGACGGATCTGGGCGTCTGGCGCGACGCGATCGGGCGACGCGGCGACGAGGGCGATCTGTCGGCTTGGCCGGGCTTCACTCGGCGGCCTGCAATCAACACAACACACACAACACACCTCTTTTCACTTGGCCAAACGCACACCAAACGGATGAGAAGAAGAAGAAGAAGATCAATACCTACCGGAATGATGATGATCGAACCCAAGGAGATGCAAGGATGAAGAATCGGCAAGGCTATGGAGATGGAGAGCTTGGGCGGCCAAGAGGTGTTTTGGAGAAGAAGATGGAATAAACCTAATTCTATTTCATTTAACCAAATGCACCAAAACTCCAAAATCCAAGGTTAACTAAGATGTGATGCAGAAGAGCAACAAGAGCACCTAATGGCTCAATTGGCACACATCTCTACAAGCTTCCAGAGACCCGGGTTCAAACCAGGGCCATAAAGACAATTTCCTTTATTTTTAATTTTGCAACAAACCTTGCTCAAACCAAACCACAAACCCCTCCAAAACCTACAAAAAACCATCCAATAATTTTAGTAATCGAAAAGACACAAACGACCACGACGGCCCGACCAAATTACCAAATTACCCCTAGGGCATACCGAAGACCGGAAGAAAAAACACTGGTCGTTACAATATTCCTCTCTTTTTATGACTTTCGTCCTCGAAAGTCCTTAAGACAGAAAAATTTCTGTGGTAATGCAACCTCATCTCGTCTTCCCGCTCCCAAGTGGCTTCCTCGGAACCCCGATTCTTCCATCGAACCTTTACCACGCGAATCTCGCGACACGCAACGTCTTGGTCTCAAAGGCAAGGATCCTCACCGGCTTCTCCTCGAAGTTCAAATCCTCATTCGGTGCAAGGGCTCAAAGTCCACAATGTGCGACGGTCCGGCACATACCGCCTCAACATCGATACATGAAAAACACTATGCACCGATAGTGACGGAGGTAGGGCTAGCCGGTAAGCAACTCGCCAATCCTCTCTAGGATCTCAAACGGACCAACAAAACGGGGACTCAACTTCCCACGCTTACCAAACCTCGTAACACCTCGCATCGGAGCAACCTTAAGGAACACATGTCGACCAACCTCAAACTCCAATCTCGGCGCTTAACATCACAGACTCTTCTCGCTCGCTATGCTATGAGTCACAACATACGAGCTCTAATCTTCTCAGATCGCACCATTGGTCAATCGCAGATAACTCGGGACCCAAAACTCGTCTATCGCCAACCTCTTCCTGAGAACACGGGGACCGATAACGCTTACCATACAATGCCTCGAATGGAGCCATCCGACCGTCGATCGTAATCGTTGTTATAGGCAAATTCCATCAAGTATCTGAATCTTTGGTCCCAAGCGCGCACGGGAAATCAAACACAAGCCCTCAACATATCCTCGAGAATCGATTCACTCTCTCATCGACCATCCATCCGAGGGTGAAAAGTCATGGGCTGAAATCGCACTCTGTGCCCAAACCCCATACGAGCGCTCTCCGTAAACGAGAAGTGAACCGCGAGTCACGATCGGACACAATCCTCACCGGCACACCATGATAACGGATGATCTCGCTCCAAAGCAGTGCGCCCTTCGCTCCACACGGTATAAGTGTCTCTACAGGGAATGAAGTGTGCGCTCTTGGTCAAACGGTCGACTATCACCCAAATCGAGAGAACTTCCTCTGAGTCCTTGGCAAACCAGAGATAAAGTCCATGGAGATCTCTTCCC
This sequence comes from Sicyos edulis, assembly GCA_036507275.1. Lineage (NCBI taxonomy): Eukaryota > Viridiplantae > Streptophyta > Magnoliopsida > Cucurbitales > Cucurbitaceae > Sicyos > Sicyos edulis. The sequence goes on along the minus strand of CM071853.1, from coordinate 16,603,039 downwards.
ATTTCCATCGGGTACACTCGATGGTCGCAATAAAAACGGTGGCTCTGCTCGGTGGTGCCTTCACTTGGCGACAAGTGAGACACCTACCGACAAACTCTGCCACATCTCTCTTCATTCCCATCCACCGTAAGGTCCGCTTAAGGTCTGATACATCTTGGTACCCAGGGGTGCCAAGTAAAAGGGGGAACTGTGGGCCTCCGAGAGCAACTCGGCTCGCAGAAACTCGCAATGTCCGGACACACAACCGGCCTCTATAAGTCAACCCATCGTCGGTGAATATACAAAGTCAAAGTCACCGTCAAGACTAACTCTGTCAACCAATCTCTTAAGTGCGGGGTCACCTAACTGGCCGTCTATAATCCATTGCGAATCGGCGGTGAGCAGATAATCGAGCTACCTCGGCGGTAACCTCTCCCAACAACATCGCAACCTCGGCCGCTCGAACTCTCTCTCGCAAACCGGGCTGGGGAACTCAACAACGCCGCAGAGTGCGACGTCTTTTTCGCTCAAAGCATCGGCCACTACATTGGCTTTACCGGATGGTACAAAATCTCGCAGATCATAATCCTTTACCAACTCTAACCATCTCCTCGCCTCATATTCAACTCCTTACGAGTAAGCAGATACTTGAGGCTCGTGATCGGTAAACATCCGAATCCGCTCACCATACTGTAATGCCTCCAAATCTTGATTGCAAACACCATCGCCGCTAACTCCATATCATGGGTCGGGTAGTTCTGCTCATACGGCTTCAAACTCACGGGAAGCATAGGCAATGACCTTCCGTCTTTGCATCAACACACAACCTAATCCAAACTTGGAAGCATCATCAGAGACCACGAAACCTGTCCCTCTCCGGATCGCCAACATCAGGTGCTTGAAGTCAAATCGCGCTTGAGCACAGCAAAGCTCTCATCACACTTTGTCCCAAACAAACTCGACACCCTTCCTCGCCGACGAGTGAGGGGCGAGGCTAAAGCAGAAAAGTCTCTGACGAACCGACGGTAGTAACTCGCCAAACCAGTAAAGTCGCGAATCTCAAAGAATCGAAGTCGGCTTGGCCCATGAACTCACGGCCTCAATCTTCGCGGGGTCCACGGCTATACCATCTCTCGAAACCACGTGGCCTAGGAAGGCCACCGCTCCAAACCAGAATCACATTTGGAAAACTTCGCATAAAGCTAGTTTTCCCTCAAAGCCGCCAATACTCGCCTCGGATGCTCTGCATGGTCTTCTTTAGACCTCGAATAAATCGAGAATATCGTCAATGAACACAATGACGGTTGTCCAAAAATGATTTGAACACCCTATCCATCATGTCCATGAACGCTTGGTGGGGCATTGGTCAATCCAAACGACATGACCACAAACTCATAGTGACCATATCTAGACACGAAAAGTTGTCTTAGGAATGTCGGCATCCCCGATCCATGGAATCGATGGTAACCGGATCTCGGATCTATCTTGGAGAACACCAAGCTCCCTGAAGCCGATCGAACAAATCATCGATACGGGCAACGGATACTTATTCTTCATCGTCACCTTATTAAGCTCGCGGTAATCAATACATAAGCGCATAGAACCATCCTTCTTTTTCACAAACAGAATCGGTGCTCCCCACGGGGACACACTCGGACGGATGAACCCTCGGTCTAACAACTCCCCTGAATCTGAATCTTGATTCCTTTAACTCTCGCTGGCGCCATGCGTCACGGAGCCTTCGAGATAGGGGGGGTCACGGCTCGAGCTCAATAATGAAGTCAACCTCTCTCTTTGGGGGCAACCCCAGAACTCCTCAGAAACACGTCCGCAAACTCCCGCACGGCCGGCACTGATCAATGCAGACAGACGAGGGGCGGCTCTTCCCGCACAACTTGGCTAGATAGCCCCAAGCTCCATGAGCTAGCAAACGACGAGCTTTCACGGTGACACCATCGGCGGGCAAACTCCACCTCGACTCCACGAAACTTAAAGTTGGGCCGACTGGCGGCTCGAACACTACTTCTTTCCGGTGGCGGTCAATCAACGCGTGGTTAGCGACTAACCACTCCATACCAAGAATCACATCAAAACCGCTCATAGGCGTAACTATGAGCGTAGCCACAAGCAACTCTCCGGATATCTCGATCCACCCATCCTTAATCTTATCTCTAGCCAACATATTAACTCCGAAGGAGTTGCAACAGATAACTCGAAACCTAGAGGCTCTAATCTCAACTTAGCATGCTCAACCAAACAACACAGATACAAATGAATGCGTAGAACGAGAATCAAACAAGACAAATGCGCAGTTGATCTAAAACAAGAAGCGTGCACTCGCCATGGTGCCGCATCCGCGACTCGGCCTCTGACGACGGGTCGTAGCAAACACTCGACCTGCTGGCTGCTGCTTTCATGAGCCGCCATATGTTGGCCGATCACAAAAACGGGCCATGTGCCCTCTCTACCACAACGGAAGCACAATCTAGGTCCAGTGACAAGCTCGGCGTGGACTTTCCCACAAGTAGCACAAGCGGAAATCGCTCGGGTCCCTCCCGCTGTCTGGGAGTGAAACGGACTGGAGCTCTCCGATCTGACTGCTTCGAATCGCCCTTGGCGCGCGCGCCGCCCCGAAAAGTCAAACTTCCTCTTACGCCCCCATTACTGCTGGGACGGAGACGCCGAACAGAGCGGCAACAACCCGCTCAGCAGGATACTTCCCATTATAGATCGTGGCTAATCGGGACTGCCCCTAGCATAAGTGTCGGGGCACGAGCCACGACATCTCGGGAAACACTCGCTCAATCCGGATATGAACTTCCGAATCTTCACTCATGTGGCAATCAGCGAGGAGCAAAATATCCATACTCCGAGAACTTGCGCTCATATTCCTCAATGGAATCGAGAACCTCGCCTGAGGTTACGGAAGAGCTCCACCATCTTCTCTTGAGCCTCATCACCGATGAACTTTACCTTGAACTCACCTTGAAGAACTCCCAAGTAGCGGGTGGAGACCCGGTGGTCTCTCGCTCAAGGTGGACTCCCACCACCATCTCGCTGTGCCTCCTAGCACATGAGCCGCACATCTCGGCCTCGAATATCGGGGCACACCATGATCGGGAAGGTGTATTCCAAATGGGCAATCCACAGGCCGCCGCTAACGCATCACCGGTGGCATCAAACTTCTCGAGCTTCCACTTCACAAAATCCTTCACCACCTACCCAATTCCTCGGCACCCTCTCGCCATATCGCCTCGGGGGCTACTTGCTCTGTGGAGCTGGAGGTGCTCTCGAGCTCTCTTTGAACCAATCGAGTCACCGCTCGATCGGGCTCGGGACTCTTCATTGCCATACGCCAACAAGGCACGGGTCTCGCCCTCTGGTCACTCAACATGCGACCATAAAAGCCCTCATAGACTCGGCAAACTCGCTCCAGAGCGATCTCACGGCGCTCGATCGCCTCAACGCCCGCTCTAGGCGTAACAGAGGATTTCTGTGTGGAATGCCATCGTTGTCGGCTTTGGGACGATGTCCTCGCGATGTCGAGATCCGATCCACGATACCTCGACCGCTCTCGAACCTCCTCTCGATGCAGGGTGGTCGCATCTTTGGCGATCTACATCCAAACCAACAACGAATCAAAACACACTGTCACCATTCCACAACACCAAACAAGGCATACACTAGATGATAGGTATTGTAAATTCTTAACCCTTTTCCTTTCTAAAACAACAATAAATCTAGGCGTACTGATGATCGTGTGAGTCTTGATGATCATGGAAAACGACCTACAACAAAAGGTCGAGTCTCTGAGAATCTATGACTCGAGCTCGATACCAATCAGAAAGACCCGACCCAAAAAGGGGCTCTAAATGGCCTTTACCCCAATGCATGTAGTGAAAATAAAAGACATTATGAAAAATACATTTTGGATCCCAAGTAAAAGCGAAACATTCAACAACCAAAACATACATTTCTAAAAGCATACTACGATCGAGATTTATTTAAACCATTAAAACAATCCACAAGTACAAATATGCTGGAATCCATAAAACGTAAGAAAACATCCACGGGGCTCTGTGCTGTCTACATGCATTCGGGGAAATAACAAAAGTCAAGAGTCATGATAAATAAAATAGAATAATCGGAGATGACAAAGCAGGATTCCATGATCACGGCTCCTCCTTGACCATCCTGTCCCCCGCTTGATTACTGTGGAAAACCACGGAATAAGGGTGAGTAACGAATTACCCAGAAGAATCCCCAACGGGGTACAATACGATATACATGATCATCTAGAAGAATGTATGCAAGCTATGAGTACAAACACAGAGCGGAGCACATAGCTAAGTCCACACTTGGACCTCGGATGCCAACTCGTGGTCTTAGTCGGAAATACCACAACACACTAAACGCGCTATACGGAACAAGTCCGGCCTCGGCTGTCTATCGCCGATACGAAAGGTGCACGGCTCAAGATCCCGAGGAGCTCTCCGATCGGCGCTGTAATGAGCGTAAGCGCGCACCGCATGCTACCGCAAACTCGGGGGTGCCGGGTCTAGTGGCAAGCCGCCCGTGTTGATCCACCATGCCTAACTAAATCTCGGATCGGTGTCACCGACATAGGGGTGTGAGACTGGACACGTGAACTATGTCGGCTGAACCACCGCACTTTGAGGCTAAGGAACCGGTCGTGGTAGGCTTACACCGAGAAGCGGTCCTTGCCCTAACAGTGGCAATCAAGGGCTACGGCCGAACACGCCGAGGGCGTGCCGATCGCCGGGACGAGGCAATGCCAAGTCATCATCCCGACCGTTGGGGCATTTAACGATCCGCCACCCTCACCCAAGATTGCGGGGCCTACGGTTGGGATAGCTAATCCCTCACGGGGTCCAAGGACGGAGAATCGTCTCGAACGTCCTTGCCATAGATGCAAGATACTTTATGCATCGGGCCGGATGATGCTATCTACCGAATTCTAAACCTTAACAATAATAATAATAACAATTCAATCAATGGAGTCCAATACGTGCTCAACAGATACAAGGAACCTAGCATGATACTACGAAGCAATAACAGATATCGAACATGCTAGAATAGAACAACCTAGCATGGGCTAACATGAGAAACAATACAAGAGTTCATGCGATCAGAATTGAACAGAGCACCTAGGGCTAAACATGCTAGTAATCATACATGGGCATACAAAACAACAATCACAAATATACCGCAGAGGTCCACACAACCCCGGTAAGAAATCCTTACCTTGGTCGTGGAGACTTCTACACACAAATCCTAAGTCGCGGAACAATCCCGAGCTAGCGGCGGGAACCTAGCAAACCAACAATAATCGGCATCTAAAATATCTAAACAACAATAGAACAGCAAGCTCGGCTCAAAGGGAACTCACGCGCGCGACGACACGAGCTTGGGGCTGCGCTGGCAAGCCGCACGCGGCAAGGACGCGTGCGCTGGTTGCGCTTACCGCACGGCACGGCAAGGACGCCAGCCGTTGCTGCGCTGGCCGCACGCGAGGACGCAGCGCCGGCCGCTACCGCACGGCACACGGCAAGCGACAGGCGCGGCGCGTCTGCGAAGCGCGGCGTCTGGCGCTGGCCAGGCGAAGCGCGTCTGGGCGAAGGCGGCGCGGGCAGCGATTCGGCAAGCGGACACGGCGAGGGCGTCGCGATGGGCGACGCAGACGCTGGGCCGACGCTGCTGGCGCTGGCGAGACCTCTGGCGTCGCGAAGCGGTCGGGCGACGTCTGTCTTCTTTGGACGAGCAGCGAGGCCGCTAGGGACAGATTCGGGCGTCGCGAGCGATCGTTTGGGCGTGCGACGGCGAGGCGATGTCTTCTTGGCTGGCCGGGCTTCACTCGGTGGTTGCAATCAACACAACACACACAACACACCTCTTTTCACTTGGCCAAACGCACACCAAACGGATGAGAAGAAGAAGAAGAAGATCAATACCCACCCGGAATGATGATGATCGAACCCAAGGAGATGCAAGGATGAAGAATCGGCAAGGCTATGGAGATGGAGAGCTTGGGCGGCCAAGAGGTGTTTTGGAGAAGAAGATGGAATAAACCTAATTCTATTTCATTTAACCAAATGCACCAAAACTCCAAAATCCAAGGTTAACTAAGATGTGATGCGAAAGAGCAACAAGAGCACCTAATGGCTCAATTGGCACACATCTCTACAAGCTTCCCAGAGACCGGGTTCAAACCCCACTGCAAAGACAATTTCCTTTATTTTTACTTTTGCAACAAACCTTGCTCAAACCAAACCACAAACCCCTCCAAAAACCTACAAAAAACCATCCAATAATTTTAGTAACTGGAAAAGACACAAACGACCCTGACGGCCCGACCAAATTACCAAATTACCCCTAGGGCATACTTGGAAGACCGGGAAGAAAAAACCTGGGTCGTTACAAGAGTTTTTTTTTTCTTTCTTCCTCAAATTAAATAAGCTTTGGAAATCTAAAATTCCCTTCCCAAGGCTTTCCTCCTTCAAACCCTAGTTGACGCATTTATTTTCCTTAATTAATTCCAAACTCCCATCTCTCTTTGAGGCCGAGGGTTCGAGTCCTCCAAATAACATCTTTTAAACCTTATTTTATATTTAACTAAAATCCGGGCTGTTACATCCTCCTTATATCTTAGACCTAACTCTTCTTCCAATCCAGAAACTCCACCCACGAAACATCGTGAGGAATAAGAATAGCGACGACCACAAGCTTGCGGATCATGAACAACACGAGTCAGCAAGACTACCTCAAAAGTTAAAACTCGAGGCCGGCATCCACGGTGCAACTCAACCACCAAGGAACTAGGGGTTCTACAAACTCCAAAGATCCAACAACTTTCCAGCAACAACTCAAGTCCATGAACTGGCAGGCCTCCGCCCTTGCGGGAACAAACAACTTTCCGCTTGCTAACAAACACGCGAGGACACTCTCGGTGGCTGTGTGACGCGCGCTACTCTGATCAACTACACAACTCAGGAGCTAAGCTGACTCCTCCTCTACAGGAACGATTTCCCAGCAAGCGGACTTCCGAAGGACAGCGAACTTCACACATGCTCGCTGTCTTGCTTAAACCCAAGGGCAACAACAACCAACTCTCTCGGAAGCAACATCCGAGGATCCTCAATCGCTTGAACCACCAACTTAGAACTAGCAGTACCTACTCAACCGCCGAGGGAGGGGTCAACTCCCAAAACTTCCTGACTAGGAACAAGTCTTCAGGGCAACGCCAGCTTGCTCGAACCAAGCTAGCTCTAGAAACAACATGGGAACCAAACCTTGGTCAACGCCAAACACCACCTTGCTAAGAATTCTGAAAACCAACGCGGAGGTTACTAAGAACATCTCTAGCTTGTCAACCGACAACAAGCATCCAGCAACTCAACCGAGGAACACTGCCTGGGTCTGACTGAGCTCTGGCGAGGCTCTCCACAACTTAGGGTTCCTCCGATCGCGCCTCCGACACACACCTTTGTCGTCAAGCGATCCTAAATGGACAACTAGCTACACGGGCACATCTCCCTCCAGCATCTCAACTGTGCGTGCCAAAAGCTCTTCCTTGCCACATCTGTAGCAAGCACGGGCGATGTTCCACACAATCCGAAAAGCGCCTTACCACACTTGATGCAATGAGCGTTTGCCTAGCCCGCCTGCCGGCGATCACGAGTTCTAACTGCGGTCGGCGCCGATCCGACCCTAGATCGCCCTGCCGACGAGTGCGCTAACCACCTGAGCGGGAACCACCGGAAGACCCAAACTTCCTCTTGCTCAAAGCATCAGCCACATCGTAGCTTCTACCCAGGGTAAGGATCCGAACAACACTCTTACCATGGCGGCCAGAAACTCCGCGATTTTGCTACCATCGCCCTAGATCAGTTCCAACTGAACTCCAACCATCGATCAACAAGAAATGCCTCTACCCAGGTCAAGGGCCAACTAGTATAACTTGCCTACGCAACAACCCGACTACAAACACGGTATCCTTACAACCAAGGTTAGGGCACTTGCCAAGAACTAAGGCTCTAACACCTCAAGGACTGAGCACTGGTTTCTCAACACGATCCTCTCGTGGTTCCCAAAACGTACACCACGGAACGAGCTACTCAAAAGTACACCGGCGTGTACAGCTCCAACTTGGTTCTTTAAGATCCAAACCCACACAAGGCAACTTTTGCCTCCCAATAGAGCCACATCTATCAAAGGAGCAACAAGAGTTCAACCCACTCGGGGTCAACTCACCACGGAACGACACATTGGTCAACTCACTCAATAAGAGCATGGCCACACCAAGCTAACTTACCTCATACCAATGGTCCACTAAACGTGCTCCGATCAACCATCCAACTCATGGCTCTAACACTGGATCAACCACGCATCATCGATGCCAACTCTACTCTTATTAGGGTAGCTCTAGGGTAGCCGAATCACACTACCATCCAGCTAGCTCGCAAGCCCACAATGCAGGCACGAAAACTCGGGCGTGCTAGCCCTTAACAACCTACAGCATCCTTTGTACCCAACTCTCGGTGACCCTGAAAAGCTCCTACTTTTCCCTCGAACGACCCCACACTTGTAGTTCTCTGACTACCAACGAGCTAGATCTCTTATGCAACCCAAACAGGTGCAACCTCAGGAAAACGGGTACAAGACTAGTGGGGATGCTATTGTAAGGACCCGACCCAAAAGAAGCGGTCTCTAACCTAGATCCTTACTTAGCATGCATGCCTAGGAATGTAAAACGTCATTCAGAGTTTGAAATTTAAATCCTTGAAGTAAGTACATTAAAAACAAGTAAAATATAATTCCATTTAAAATAAACAGGTAGATGACTGATCAGTACTTTCTTAAAAACAAATCAAGGGAAACGGTACGAGAAACACAAAATAGGTTTTTGAGTACTTTTCCTAGGGACTCAAGTCCCACTACATGCTAAATCATAAGAAAACAATAAAAGAACATGCATCCCAGGGCCAGCTATCCATGATCATCCAGCAGCCTCCTCCTAGCCATCCTGCCGATGTCCCAAGTTACCTGGTGGAAAACCACAGAAAATAAGGGTGAGCAACGAGTTACTCAGTAAGAATCCCCAACCGGGGTACAATACGAAAACATATCATTTAGCACACGGACATGCAACCATGCAAAGACTCGAGCAAACGGATGGGTTAACAGAGCGTCACTCTTGGGGCTTGCCTATTCGAGGCTTACAGCCTACCGGCTACCCTAGGTTCCACACGGGTGTCCTTCGAGCCTTTCACAACCTAGGACTCAGTGTTGCCCATCGGGGACTTATACACCTAGGATGCCCATCAGGGTCTTACACCTCCAACTCAGTGATGCCCATCGGGGACTTATACACCTAGGATGCCCATCAGGGTCTTACACCTCCAACTCGGTGATGCCCATCGGGTCTTATACACCTAGGATGCCCATCTGGGTCTTACACCTCCAACTCGGTGATGCCCATCGGGTCTTATACACCTAGGATGCCCATCGGGTCTTACACCTCCAACTCAGTGATGCCCATCGGGGTCTTATACACCTAGGATGCCCATCGAGGTCTTACACCTCCAACTCGGTGATGCCCATCTGGGTCTTATACACCTAGGATGCCCATCGGGTCTTACACCTCCAACTCGGTGATGCCCATCGGGTCTTATACACCTAGGATGCCCATCGGGTCTTACACCTCCAACTCGGTGATGCCCGCCAGGTCTTATACACCTAGGATGCCCATCGGGTCTTACACCTCCAACTCGGTGATGCCCATCGGGTCTTATACACCTAGGATGCCCATCGGGTCTTACACCTCCAACTCGGTGATGCCCATCGGGTCTTATACACCTAGGATGCCCATCGGGTCTTACACCTCGGATGTCCATCGGGGTCTTACCCGAGCGGGGCACCGCTGATTACCCCTACAATCTCTTACACTATACCAATTCCTAGCATGGCACTAACGGGGATAACGTGGTCACGGTTATGCCGAGACAATTTAACCCCTAGCATGAAACTAACAGGATATATCGGGAATCACAAGCGCAAAACCATCCGAAAACAAGAAAGAACAAGCAACCTATCCACTAGCGGTTTCATACATACACAACACATAGCATGCTATCAAAGTATTCGCAGGTCCACACAACCCCGGTGAAGAAGTCCTTACGGAAGTGAATAGAATCAACGATCAACGGATGACTCTCGAGCTTCTAAGCGTGCACCCGACAACCTAGGCAAGTAATAAAATATCCTAATTAATAAACAAACATCTAAAATCGGAAGTCCATAGGGTGGAGGCTCGGGAATTTACCAACCGAGAAGGCACACGTCTCGGCAGCAAGCAGCAGGCGGGGCGCAGGCTAGTGGCGCCAGGGCGCTGGCGCCGCGCGGCGCGCGGCAGGCAAGCCGACACGCCGGGCGGGCGCGCTATCAAGGCGTCTGGATGGCGGCGATGGCAGCGGCGACTGGCGGCGAGGCCGTGGCAGCGCGCGAACGAGCGACACGCTGACGGCGCGCGGCGAGCAGCGCGAGCGACGCAGCCTGGGCGCTGGGTGTCGTCTGCAGGCGCGGCGAGGCCAGATGCTATGCGGTTGGTGCGCTGGGGTGTCTTTGTCGCGGGGTATGGCCGGACGAGGCGTGCGGGTGGTGCACTGGGGCACGGTGCCGCGACGGCGGGCGCTGGGCGACGGCGGCTTGCGGCGGGGTGGTGGGCGGCGGCGGTGCTTGTGCCGCAGCGATGGCGTGCGGGCGTGCGGCGTGGGTGTTGGGGCGAGAGGTTAGGGTTTTTGAGAGAGAGAGTGTTTTTTTTTTTTTTTTTTTCTTTTTCTTTCTTCCTCAAATTAAATAAGCTTGGAAATCTAAAATTCCCTTCCCAAGGCTTTCCTCCTTCAAACCCAAGTTGGCGCATTTATTTTCCTTAATTAATTCCAAACTCCCATCTCTCTTTGAGGTCGAGGGTTCGAGTCCTCCAAAATCATCCTTTAATCCTTATTTTAATTTAACTAAAATCCGGGCTGTTACAATACTCCCTCCTTGGAGGACTTCCGTCCTCGGAAGTTCTTGCACTAAAACAACCCGGGTAGTTACTCCTCATCTCCCCTTCCAACTCCCAAGTAGCTTCCTCGACTCTACGATTCCGCCACCGCACTTTCACTAAATCAATAGCTCGGTTCCTCAAGACTTTCTTCTCAAATGCTAAGATCTTTATGGGCTTTTCCTCAAAGCTCGAGTCATGGTTTAGCCGCAAAGGCTCGAAATCTATGACATGCGAAGGGTCCGCCACATCTTGGCGAGCATCGAAACATGGAACACACCATGCATGCTGCGGCCAAGGTGGCGGCAAAGCTAACCGATAAGCTACGGCCCCGATCCTCTCGAGGATCTCGAATGGTCCGACAAACACTGGGCTCGGCTTCCCCTTCCTTCCAAACCTCGAACTCCGCGACGGAGCCACCTTAAGGAACACGTTTGGCCAATCTCAAACTCCAACCTCTACGTCGACATCGGCGTAGAGTTTCTTCCGCTGCTCATGCGGTCAACATTCGAGCTCGATCTTACGGGACAGCCTCATTGGTCAAGCTGGAGCAACTCTCGGACCCAATATCTCGCTTGTCTCAACCTCTTCCGAGAATCTGGGGATCTGCAGCGCTTACCATACAATGCTTCAAGCGGTGCCATCCGAATGGTTGGTCAAAACTATTGTTGTAGGCGAACTCCATCAAATACAAGTATTGGTCCCAAGCGCGTGGAAATCCAACACGCAAGCTCGCAACATATCCTCTAAGATCCGATTTACACCCCGCTCGATCGCCATCACCGTGGGTGGAAGGCGTCTTTGTAATTGCACTCTGTGCCCGGACACACTGCGCAGGCCTTCCAAAACCGCAATGATAAACCGGGAATCCCGGTCGGAGATAATTTTAAGCGGCACTCCGTGGTACCGCACTATCTCGCTCAAGGAGCATTTGTGCTTTGCGCCTCCACGGTGTAGTTTATATCCGCCCGGAATGAAGTGGGCACACTTAGTCAACCTATCAACGACCACCCAAATCTGTGCATATCCTCTAGGGGTCCTGGGCAATCCACGAAATAAAATCCATGGTAATTTCCTCCCACTTCCTTTGTGGCACCCCGAGCGATCAGTAGCAACCCCTTTGGTTTTACGCGCTAGGCGCCTTCACTTGGCGACAAGTGAGACACCGACCGACAAACCGGGCAATCTCTCTCTTCATCCCCATCCACCAAAAAGTGCGCTTAAGATCTTGGTACATCTTGTTACCCCCCCGGGTGCCATGCAAAAGGCGAGGTGTGAGCCTCGGTCAACAATTCCGAACGAATACGGGCATCGGGTTTGGGACACATAGCCGACCCTTATATCTCAAGCCACCATCTGCGCAAATATCTCAAAATCAAAGTCACCATCCGCTGGACCCTCTCGTACAACTTTTTCAACCTAGGATCATTCAATTGGCGTCAATAATCCTTCCTTTGCCTTACCGAAGGCTGGATGGTCAATCGAGCTACCCAGCGGTAACATCCCCTAACAACATCGCTATTTCCGCTCTCTCGAGGTCTTTCCTTATGATACTTTTGGGATTTGCCAACGTTGCTAGATGCGAGGTCTTCCTACTTAGTGCATCGCCACAACATTTGCTTTTCAGGTGATACAATATCTCACAATCGTAATCCTTTACGGCTCCAACCACCTCCTCTCGCCTCATGTTCAGTCCTTCGAGTGAAGAAATACTTGAGGCTTTGGTGATCCGAGAAAATCTGAATCTTTTCCCCATACAAGTAGTGCCTCCAAATCTTAAGTGCAAAGACGATCACGCCAACTCCATATCATGAGTCGGGTAGTGCCGCTCGTGCGGTTTCAAGCGCACGAAGCGTATGCTATCACCTTACCGTGTTGCATCAAAACGCAACCCAAACCAAACTTTTTGGCATCATTGTACACCACGAAACCCCAGTTCCCTCCGGGCGCCAACACCCGGCGGACGTCAAACCGCTCTTTAGCTTAGCAAAACTCTCATCGCACTTCCTATCCCAAACGAAATCAACACCTTTCCTCGTCAATCGAGTAAGCGGGCGGCTATAGCGGAAAAATTTTGAACGAAGCGTCGGTAATATCCGGCCGGACCGAAAGCTACGAATCTCCGACACGATCGTCGGTGCCCGCCCACGAACTAACGGCCTCTACCTTGAAGGGTCCATGACCACTCCTCCTTAGACACAACGTGTCCCGTAAAAGCTACCTCCTCGAGCCAAAGTCACACTTTGAGAACTTCGCATAGAGCTTGTTCTCGCGCAAGGTCGCCAAAATCTATCTTAGGTGCGAGGCATGGTCCTCCTTAGACTTGGAGTACACAAGAATGTCGTCTATGAACACGATGACAAAGCGGTCCAAGAACGCCTTGAACACTCTGTCCATCATGTCCATGAATGCGGTGGGGCGTTCGTCGATCCGAAAGACATGACTACGAACTCATAATGCCCATACCTCGACTAACGCTTTGTCTTGGGAATATCTCGCATCCCGAATTCTCAAGCGGTGGTAGCCCGACCTCAAGTCAATCTTGAAAACACACAAGCTCCCCGAGTGGTCAAACAGTCATCGATACGAGGCAAATGGATACTTGTTCTTAATGGTTACCTTGTTCGGTTCCTCGTAATCGATGCATAGACGCATCGAGCCATCCTTTTTCTTAACAAACAACGACGGTGCTCCCACGAGGACACACTTGGCCGAATAAATCCTCTGTCCGGCAACTCCTGCCGCTGTTCTTTTAACTCTTTCGATTCTGCCGGCGCCATACGATAAGGAGCTTTCGAGATAGGGCGAGTCCCGGCTCAAGCTCTATTGAGAAATCCACCTCTCTCTTGGCGGCGAGCCGTGCAACTCTTCGGGAAAAACATCCGCAAACTCTTGCACTATGGGCACCGCTCGACAGAGATAATCTGGTCACGGTTCTCGCCGGTCAACTTAGCTAAGAAACCCCAAGCTCCTCGAGCTAACAAGCGGTGAGCTTTAAGCGCCGAAATCACCGGCGGACACACCCCACTCTGGGTGCCCGAAATTTAAAGCTAGGCCTACCGGCGGCACGAACACCACCTCCTTACAACGATACCAATCATAGCGTGGTTATCGGCTAACCAATCCATGCCGAGGATCACATCAAAACCGCTCATAGCTAACACTATGAGGGTAACTTGCAGAGTCCGGTCGGACACTGTATCCGACCATCCCTTACCTTCTCAGCTAGCCAAAGATACTAGTTCGAGGAGTAGCGACGGATAACTCAAAACCTAGAGGCTCTAAATTCATGTAAGCACGCTCAAAGAAAAAAAGCAGAGAAACAAAAGAATGGGTGGAACCCGAATCAAACAACACAAAGGCGAGGTGATCAAGAACTAGGAGCGTGCGCCATGCTGCATGGTCCGGCTCTCTCACCTCTGGCGAGTCGTAGCATATACTCTTCCTCTCTTGAAGTGGTTGTGCCACCACTTGCCATTCAGTTGCAATGTCGGGCCCGATGTCCCTCCTTACCACGATTATAGCAAGCTCTAGGGTTACCACCACAAGGCCCCCAATGCCATTTACCACGGGGTCTACAATACGGTGGCGGCCTCCCTACATACGTTGGCGAGGTGATCGCGATTACGATCCGGTCTTGGGTCTCGCCATGATAAGTATTCGACGCGGCACGACCGCCTCCATGTCCATTACCACTGCGTCAAACTTACGCTCGACCCGAGTACTGCTGGGCCTTCGCACTGCATTACTAACAACTCGCTCGGAGGATACTTCCCATCATAAATAGTTGCCAATCGTGACCGCCTTGGCAAAAGTCTCCGGGCTGTGCCCTAACATCTCGAGACACTCCTCCCGCCTCGGACCGCAATAAACTTCACGATCTTCACTCGGGGTAGCAATCAAGCTGCGGTGCGAAGTACCCATACTCGAAAACTTCCTCTCATACACCTCGATTGGGTGGGACCCGCTTAAGGTTCGAAAATAGCTCAATCATCTTTTCTTGGGCTTCTTCATCGATAAATTTTGCCTTGAACTCGGCCTTGAAGAATTCCCGGTGTGGCGTGGGGAGACCGGTGGCGGTCTCTCACTCAAGGTGGAATCACCACCACCACTTAGTATTCGGCTAACGCATGAGCCGCACATCGAGCTCATTTGCACCTCGAGACAAGCCATTACCATAAAAGTATACTCTAGCTCGGCAATCCACTGGCCGCCACCGGTGGTTCTCTCGGGGCACTAAACTTCTCCGGCTTCCATTTGACGAAATCTTTTAGCCACTTGCCCAAATCCTCAAGACCTTACGCCACAACGGCCTCGTTCACAATTGGCTCTTCTTGAGTGGTGATCTTGGTGGCACGGCGTCCTCTCATTGAACTAACTCGGCATTTGCTCTATCCGAATCCGAGACTCCTCCCTGCGTGCGGCTAACGAGCTGCGTCTCGGCCCTCTGCTCGGCCCTGCTCGTCGACAAAGAACCCAACCATAAGAGCCCTCATGGACTCCACAAAAGCAACTCGGTGCAGCCTCCCGAGGGTGAAGTTGCCTCCACGCCTCACCAGGGCAACACAGCAGAAGGGCACTGTAGGCGGCCTAACATCAAGATCGGCTTGGGACGACGTCCCTCCCGTGTCGGAATCAATACGAATGCCCCCTGGCTGGTCGGCCTCGAGCCTCCCACGCTCTCTACGAGTAATCGCATAACGACAATCTACACTCAAACGAACAATGAGTCAGAACCTGTTTTCCCTGCTCCTCAACAACAAGTCATATACATGCAAGGTGCAAATGGTATTGTAATTCTTAACCCTTAACCTTAAACTTTCGGACATACACGATGGTGGCGTGAGCGTGATGATCATGGAAAACAACCTACAACTGCAGGTCAGTCTACAGAACCTATAACTCTGGGCTTTGATACCAACTGTAAGGACCCGACCCAAAAGAAGCGGTCTCTAACCTAGATCCTTACTTAGCATGCATGCCTAGGAATGTAAAACGTCATTCTGAGTTTGAAATTTAAATCCTTGAAGTAAGTACATTAAAAACAAGTAAAATATAATTCCATTTAAAATAAACGGGTAGATGACTCTGATCAAGTACTTTCTTAAAAACAAATCAAGGGAAGCGTGACGAGAAACACAAAATAGTTTTTGAGTACTTTTCCTAGGGACTCAAGTCCCACTACATGCTAAATCATAAGAAAACAATAAAAGAACATGCATCCCGGGGCCGACTATCCATGATCATCCAGTGAGCCTCCTCCTAGCCATCCCGCCGATGTCCCAAGTTACTCGGTGGAAAACCACAGAAAATAAGGGTGAGCAACGAGTTACTCAGTAAGAATCCCCAACCGGGGTACAATACGAAAACATATCATTTAGCACACGGACATGCAACCATGCAAAGACTCAGAGCAAACAGATGGGTTAACAGAACGTCACTCTTGGGGCTTGCCTATTCGAGAGGCTTACTGACTACCCGGCTACCCTAGGTTCCACACACAGGTGTCCTTCGAGCCTTTCACAACCTAGGACTCGGTGTTGCCCATCGGGGACTTATACACCTAGGATGCCCATCGGGGTCTTACACCTCCAACTCAGTGATGCCCATCGGGGACTTATACACCTAGGATGCCCATCGGGTCTTACACCTCCAACTCGGTGATGCCCATCGGGTCTTATACACCTAGGATGCCCATCGGGTCTTACACCTCCAACTCGGTGATGCCCATCGGGTCTTATACACCTAGGATGCCCATCGGGTCTTACACCTCCAACTCGGTGATGCCCATCGGGTCTTATACACCTAGGATGCCCATCGGGTCTTACACCTCCAACTCGGTGATGCCCATCGGGTCTTATACACCTAGGATGCCCATCGGGTCTTACACCTCCAACTCGGTGATGCCCATCTGGGTCTTATACACCTAGGATGCCCATCGGGTCTTACACCTCCAACTCGGTGATGCCCATCGGGTCTTATACACCTAGGATGCCCATCGGGTCTTACACCTCCAACTCGGTGATGCCCATCGGGTCTTATACACCTAGGATGCCCATCGGGGTCTTACACCTCCAGATGTCCATCGGGGTCTTACCCGAGCGGGACGCACCAGTTACCCCTACAATCTCTTACACTATACCAATTCCTAGCATGGCACTAACAGGATAACGTGGTCACGGTTATGCCGAGACAATTTAACCCCTAGCATGAAACTAACAGGATATATCAGGAATCACAAGCGCAAAACCATCTGAAAACAAGAAAGAACAAGCAACCTATCCACTAGCAGTTTCATACATACACAACACATAGCATGCTATCAAAGTATTCGCAGGGTCCACACAACCCCGGTAAGAAGTCCTTACCTGGAAGTGAATAGAATCAACGATCAACGGATGACTCTCGAGCTTCTAAAGCGCACTCCGACAACCTAGGCAAGTAATAAAATATCCTAATTAATAAACAGCATCTAAAATCGGAAGTCCATAGGGTGGAGGCTCGGGAATTTACCAACCGAGAAGGCACACGTCTCGGCGCAAGCGCGCAGCGGCAAGCAAGGACGCGCGCCGCGGGCGTAGGGGCGCTGGCGCCGCGCGCGCGCGCGGCAGGCAAGCGACACGCTGGGCGGCGCGCTATCAAAGCGTCTGGATGGCGGCGAGTGTCGCGGGCGACTGGCGGCGTAGGCCGGGCGCGCGAACGAGCGACACGCTGGGACGGCGCGCGGCGGCAGCGAGCGACGCAGCTGGCCCTGCGCTTTGTCGTGCTGCAGGTATGGCGACAGGCGATCGCGGTTGGTGCGCTGGGAGTCTTTGCGCTGCTGGTATGGCCGACAGAGGCGATCGCGGGTGGTGCAGGGGCGCGGTGTCTTTGCGGCGAGCGGCGCGCTGGCGCGCGCAGGCGGCGGCGGCGGCGCTGGGCGACGGCGGCGCGGCGGCGGGTGGTGGCGGCGGCAGTGCGGCCTTGGCGATGGCGGCGTGCGAGGCGTGCGGCGTGGGTGTTGGGCGAGAGGGTTAGGGTTTTGCGAGAGAGAGAGTGTTTTTCCTTTTTTTTTTTTTTCTTTTTCTTTCTTCCTCAAATTAAATAAGCTTGGAAATCTAAAATTCCCTTCCCAAGGCTTTCCTCCTTCAAACCCAAGTTGGCGCATTTATTTTCCTTAATTAATTCCAAACTCCCATCTCTCTTTGAGGCCGAGGGTTCGAGTCCTCCAAAATCATCCTTTAATCCTTATTTTAATTTAACTAAAATCCGGGCTGTTACAGCTATACTCCGGGTGGGTCATGGGACCACCTGCACAAAAAGGTGCCAACTGGCCTGAATCTAGGCCTCCTCTAAAGCTTGGTGCCAACAGACACTACATCCTGTACAACACAAAACAACCATATACGAGCTTTATGCCCCTCTGAGGGTAGGGAAGGTCACACTCCAAGTGACGGGGCAATGGCACTTAACACAAGAAGCCCAACACTCGAGCAGTCTAATCTCTGGCATCTCGTCTAACAGACATGTCACGGCCTACTCTTGCATCCCACTCGATGCTCAGGAAGGTCACACTCCAGGTGACAGGGACCATGGCACTCAACACAAGAATCCCAACACTCGAGCAGTCTAATCTCTGGCATCGCGTCTAACAGACAAGCCACGACCCACTCCTGCATCCCACTCGATGCTCAATGAATACTTAGGCCAACCCTCGGGTGGCAGCACCTAGCTCCACACTTGAAACATGCTAACACAAGGTGCATCTCTCTACTAGCCAGCTGAAAACCACAGACGGATTAAGTCCTGACAAGCAAACTCCACACTACACCCTGGCTACGAGGGTACTAAAAGAATCGGCTGCGAAACGCATCTGCGGGCTTGCGGGAGGACAAGATGTCTCTACATCTTCCTCAAAAGCTACTAACTTGGCAGCTTGCCTATCCACCGGGTGGCTGGTGGAGACTCTGTTGGTCTGCCTCTCACAGGGGACTGCCACCACCACACTACTGCATCAAACACCACAAGAACGGCACGCCTCGGCCTCTGAACATCAGGTCATCAGCCTCCGAACACCAGGTCATCCCAACACTTGGATGATAAACTCAATCCTGGCCAACCACCTCGCCGCTAGCGATGAGGTCTAAAAACATCCGCTCTCTGAGGCTTCCACTTGCCAAACTCGGCAGCTCGACCAACGCCAACTAACTTATCAGCATAAACCTACTGATCAAGCCCTCCCTAGAACCTCCGGGGCTACTGGAGCTACTAGGAGGTGACTCCTAAATAAACTCTGCCAGCTGAGCTATCTGTGGCCAGGACTCCTCAATACACGCTACAAACTGCGCCTGGGTCTCCGCTCCCTGTTAACTAAGAGACCTGCCATCAACTCTCTCATGGCTGGAGCACACTCTACTCAAGGAGTCTCACTTTGAGGCAGACTAGCCTCTACCCCCTCCTCTTGGCTACTCAACTGCCAGGGCCAGAACTGGCCTACGGGTCTAGACAACCCTGGACGTGGTCTCATCATCAACATGAACATACCAACTCCTCGGTTGGAAATACCAAACGTCCCTGCTCCTCTAAGTGTCATCAACATACTGGCGATCTACAAAAAGCATAAAAGCTAGCCCACGCTGGGGCTCTCACTGCCAAACAAGGGTAACACATGTATACTAGATGCAGTATTGTAAAATAAAACCCTTAGCTTAATGAACTCAGACAAACCCGACGGGCCATGAGTCTTGATGATCATGGGGGCAACAACCTACAAAGCGAGGTTAGTCTACAGAATCTATGACTCTGTGCTCTGATACCAACTGTAAAAACCCGACCCAAAATACGGTCCTAAACCTAGGTTCTCACTCAGCATGCAAGTTAAATACTTCACAAAGCGGTTTAGTGCTCATATTTAAAACCTTTCAAAACATTTAAAAGCGGGGAACACTTAAAACATAAACAACAACCTTCATTTAAGCAAAACCAACAAAGTAAAACGAGCCTGGCCAGTGTTTATAAAAACATACAACACAGTTTAAAAACTTTAAAAACGTCCCCTAGGACTCTGTCCGTCTACATCTTTGAAAAAATTATGCAAACAATAAATGACAGTGTCGGCGGCTCCCATGATCAAACAACTCCTCCGCTTAGCCGTCCGGTCTTTGTCCCAAGTTACACAGTGGAAAAACCACGAAATAATGGTGAGTATAAACATACTCAGTAAGAATCCCCAACCGGGGTACAATACGATACATCAGTCATCTAGCACCCTAGCATACATGCAAACAGTTACCAACACAGATCATAGCTCAACGAGCTTACAAGGCAGAATGTGGAATCCTCGGAAGTCTCCTACTTCCGACCTAATGATTGGTTCTCATAACCAATCTCGGGACATCTCTGAGGGTCTTTCTCCCTCGGCCAATTGATCAGCTAAAAAACCGATCCCAAAGATGTCCGACACCCTCGAGGGTCTTTCTCCCTCGACCATATGATCAGCTCAAAAGCCAATCCCAATGGGTGTCTTCAAGGGCCTCTTACCCTCGCTAACAAATCTGGACTATTTGGAGAGTACCCGAAGTCTGGCTCTAAACTGGAAGGAACTGGTGTACTCACGAACATTAGCCCGGTGGTGCTCTCCGAACCAGCGACTAAAGCGTGTGCGCGCATACTGCATGCTGCTGCAACCGGAGTAAATGTGGGGGCCTAGGTACAAACTACGCGGGCCAGGTACGCATGCCTAAAGACTCGGAAGCGGTGTGTAAAGACTCGACCGGAAAACGGTGCTAAACCTAGGTCTTTACTCATCATGCAAGTGAAAAGCATAAAAGGACCCGACCAGGGTTGAGTTGTAAAACTTTTCAAACATAAGGGCGGAAAACATTAAAAACAAAGTAACCTTCATTAAGCAAAACCATTCAAAAATAAAAGCTGTGACTGATTAGTACTTTCATTAAAAAACATAAAAGCAGTTCAAAACATAAGTTTTCCCTACGGACCAATGTCCAACTACATGTTGAAATCATAGAGTAGTAAAATAAGACACGACAGAGTGTCAGCAGCATCCATGATCCCCCAGCTCCCTCTGCTAGCCGTCTCGGTGTTGTCCCAAGTTACCTGTGGAAGAAACCACAATAAGGGTGAGTATAAACATACTCAGTAAGAATCCCCGACCGGGGTACGATACGATGCAATAAATCATCTAGCAACCTAGTACACATGCTGACAAGTGAGACACCGGCTAACAAACTCAGCTATATCCTGCTTCATGCCCATCCACCAAAGCGTCTGCTTGAGATCATGATACATCTTGGTACCTCCTGGGTGCCAAGTGAATGGAGAACTATGTGCCAAGGCGAGCAATTCTGCTCGAATCTCCGCGTCGCCCGGGACGCACAACCGACCGCTGTACCTCAAGCCTCCGTCTGGTGCCACAACAAAGTCGAAATCGCCATCAGCCTCAACTTTTTCGAGCAATCTCTTTAGCTTGGGATCACTCGGTGTTGTCGATGATCCTCTCGCTAGCGACGGGTGAACCCGATAGTTGGGCTACCACGGCGGTAACCTCTCCCAACAAAACCGTGATACCAGTGCGCTCAAGCTCTTTCCGCAATTCAACTTGGGAGCTCTCAAAGAAAGCCGCTGAATGCGACGTCTTCCTACTCGGGCCGCGATCGGCCACAACGTTGGCTTTTTCCGGGATGATACAAGATCTCACGATCGTAGTCCTTTACTAACTCGAGCCACCTCCTCTCGCCTCATGTTCAACTCCTTACGAGTGAAGAAATATTTGAGGCTCACGGTGGTCCGTGAACAATCTGAATCCTCTCACCATATAGGTAGTGCCTCCAAATCTTTAGGGCAAAAACAACTGCAGCCAACTCGATATCATGAGTTGGATAGTTCTTCTCATAAGGCTTCAACTGCCGGGAAGCATAAGCTATCACCTTCCCATGCTGCATCAACACACAACCTAAACCATACTTGGAAGCATCACTATAAACTACGAAACCTCCTGTTCCTTCCGGATTTGCCAACACAGGTGCGTTCGTCAAACTGAGCTTAAGCTGGGCAAAACTTTCCTCACATCTAGCATCCCAAACAAAGTCAACACCCTTCTTTGTCAGACGGGTTAGGGGTGCTTCCTTAGCGGAAACGTCTTTCACGAAACGCCGGTAATAACTGCCGATCCCCGAAAAGTGCGTATCTCTCGCGGCCGTCGTCGGTCTCGCCCACGAGCTAACTGCCTCTATCTTTGCGGGGTCCACCGCTACACCATCTGCCGACACTATATTCCCAAGGAAGGCTACTCTCTCTCACCAGAATTCACACTTAGAGAACTTTGCGAACAACTGGTTCTCTCGCAATGCTGTCAAAACTTGCCTCAAATGCGAAGCATGGTCCTCCTTTGTCCTGGAATAAATCAAAATGTCGTCTATGAATACGATGACAAAGTTGTCCAAGAATGCCTTGAACACTCTGTCCATCATGTCCATAAACGCTGCGGGGGCGTTCGTTAGTCCAAAAGACATGACCACGAACTCATAATGACCATACCTCGATCTGAACGCGGTCTTCGGGATATCTGCATCCCGAATCCTCAGCTGATGGTACCCTGACCTCAAATCAATCTTAGAAAACACTTAGGCTCCCTGAAGCTGAACAAACAAATCATCTATACGCGGCAGGGGATACTTATTCTTCACCGTGACTTTATTCAGCTCTTTGTAGTCTTTACACAAACGCATGGATCCATCCTTCTTCTTAACAAACAGGACAGGTGCTCCCCACGGGGACACACTCGACCGGATGAAACCTCGATCCAACATCTCTTGCAACTGCACTTTGAGCTCTTTTTACTCAGCTGGGGCCATACGATACGGGGCTTTAGAAAAGGGAAGAGTCCCTGGCTCCAGCTCGATGGTGAAGTCTAACTCCCTCTTCGGGGGTAAACCCGACAACTCTTCAGGGAAAACATCTGCAAACTCTTGCACCACGGGGACCATGCCCACTGACAAAGCAGTACTACTATCTTCGGATAGCTTTGCTAAGAAGCCCCAAGCTCCTCGAGCTAACAATCTACGGGCTTTCGCTGCTGAGATCAATGGCAGGCAAGCTCCACCCTGGACACCGCAAAACTTGAAGCTCGGCTTCTGAGGCAGCCTAAACACCACTTCTTTCCGGCGGCAGTCTATCAATGCATGGTTCTCTGCCAACCAATCCATGCCAAGGATCACATCGAAACCTGTAACGGCCCAGTTTTCTATTTCGGTTACCCAGGTGATTTCGGGTCATTATTCGGATGTTCGGATGGGCCGTTAGAGCTATTTTAACCCTTAGGGTATTTTGGTCTTTTGCCCCGGTCGTGGTTTTGAGGATTTTCAAGATTTCAGGCCATTCCCGCCTTTGTCGAAGCTTAATGGTTGTTGGTTGCAAGACCCAGAGAGGTTTGGGCAAGTTGTTTGGAAGTTTGGAGGTGTTTTAGAAAATGGCAAAATTAATTGTAATTTTGGTGCTTCCATTGGGTTTTGAGCCCTTGCCTAAATGGTCTTGGGGAGTTCGTAGGAAAAGAGATTTTTATTTTTTAAAATAAGTTTGCTTAGTAGGGTTTGGAAAGAGGAAGCTTTGGGAAGGGATTTTAGACCTATTTAATTAGGGAAAAGGAAAGAAAATCAAGAAAATCCCTTCTCCCCTTGTTTTGCAATCTCTCTCTCTCTCTCTCTCTCTCTCTCTCCTAGCCGACCTCACCAAGAAACCCTAGCAGCCGCCCTAGCCGCACCCACGCTCACCGCCTGCTCAGCGCACCGACCAGCGGCCAACCCAGACTGCCAGCGCAGCCAGCGCCCACCCGGCCCGTCAAGTCGGCCCAGGCGAGCAGACAGCCCAGCGCGCCGCACGACCAGTCGCCAGACGCGCCGCACCGACCAGATCGGTCGCCAGACGCGCGCCGCGTCGTCCAAGACTGAGCCGCCGCGCGCGCGCAAGACGCGCCGCCCCGCGCGCGCTGCGCTTCAGCTGCCGTTCGCGTCTGCGTGCTCGTGCCACTCGTCGCGTCCGCGCCCGGCGCGCGCTGCGCCTGTCGCGATCAAGGCTGAGCCAGCGCAGGCCCGTCCCCTGCCGTGCAGGCGCGGCCAGCAGCGCCGTTAGCGCCCGCAGCGCCAGCGCCAGCGCAGCAGCAGCCTGCATTGCAAGCGCCCAAAAGCGCCCCTTCTGCTGCGAGACCCCGTGCCTTCTCGGTTGGTAATTCCCGAACCTATCCCTTTTAGATTTTTAAAGTCTGGCTCTTTGTATATTTATTTAGGATGCTTTTAAAATGCTTAGGTTGCTCGGTTTCGGTTTCGCTTTAAAGCTCGAGGGTCATTATTTGATTGTGAAGGTTATTTCGCTCGTTTCGGTAAGGATTCCTTACCGTGGTTGTGTGGACCACTGCGATGCTTTCTTGAATGTGCCTTATATGCATGTTTACTTTTATGGACATGATTAGTGGATAGGATGACTTGTGATTGCATTCCTGCTAGCATGTTTGCTTGTTTGTACATGTTAGTGCCATGCTAGGATTGTTCTTCCAGCATGCTTGAGATTCTGCTTTAAGTTCGTAGTATCATGCTAGGTTATGTATGATTGATGATGATTATGTATGTTTAGCCAGAATCGTTTACTCTATACTCTAGCTAGTGTGTTAAAGTTTTGTCATCATCTAGAGGTGAGAGCGGACATAACGCACCTTGTCCCCACCGGTCGGGAGTAGAGCGAAGCATAACGTACATTGCTTCCCCGACGGTAAAGCGTGGATGTAGCTACCACATCGGCATAAGCCTAGTTTGTAGCCTGCTAGAGCGGAACCCTGCCAACGGTGCAAGCCTGCCTTGGCCGGTTCTTAGCTTTGCCAGTCGGTGGTACAGTGCCTGATGAGTGCCGAGGGCCTCGCACTCACTCGTGTTCGGTGACACGTTTTGAGTCTTAGGCATGCGTGCACGGCGCGCAGAGGTTGCCCTTAGGCCCCGCATTTTACGCCGGTTTGAGAAGAAGAGCATGCGGTGTGCGCGCAGACACGCTTTAGTAGCTTGATTCGAGAGCTCCCGGGCTAATGTTCGTGAGTACACCAGCCTTCCTTCTGTTTAGAGCGGACTTGGGTACTCTCCCGATAGTCCAGTTATAAGCGAGGGTAAGAGGCCCTTGAGGACACCCATTGGGATCGGCTTTTGAGTGATCATATGGTCGAGGGAGAAAGACCCTCGAGGGTGTCGGACATCTTTGGGATCGGTTTTTGAGCTGATCAATTGGCCGAGGGAGAAAGACCCTCGGAGATGTCCCGGGATTGGTTATGAGAGCCAATCATTAGGCCGGAAGTAGGAGACTTCCGAGGATTCCAGATTCTGCCTTGTAAGCTCGTTGAGCTATGATCTGTGTTGGTAACTGTTTGCATGTATACTAGGGTGCTAGATGATTGATGTATCGTATTGTACCCCGGTTGGGGATTCTTACTGAGTATGTTTATACTCACCCTTATTTCTGTGGTTTTCCACCAGGTAACTTGGGACAAGAGAGGGACGGCTAAGCGGAGGAGCCGATTGATCATGGGAGCCGCCGGCACTCTGTCTTTATTGTTTGCATATTTGTTCAGCATGTAGATGGACAGGAGTCCTAGGGGAAACATTATTAAAAGTTGTTTGAACTGTTTTGAATGTTTTATATATATACTGGCCAGGCTTGTTTTACTTCGTTGGTTTTTTTTCTTAAACAAAACTGTTGATTATGTTTTAAGCATTCCCCGTTTCTAAATGTTTTGAAAGGTTTTAAATATGAGCACTAAACCGCTTGATGAAGTATTTTAACTTGCATGCTGAGTGAGAACCTAGGTTTAGGACCGTATTTTGGGTCGGGTTCTTACAAAACCGCTCATAGACAACACTATGAGGGTAGCCTCTAAAATCTCATCAGATATCTGTATCTGGCCATGCTTAACTCTACTGCTAGCTAACATACTCACACCCGAAGGAGTGGCAACACATAGCTCAAACCCTAGAGGTTCGAGTTCCACACAAGCTTGTCTAACAAATGCATCAGAAACAAAGGAATGGGTCGAACCCGAATCAAACAATACAAATGCATAGTCTTTGTAAGACAAGCGGCAGACCTGAATCTGCATCATCGATGACGCTCCACCTCTTGGCGAGTAGTGGCGAACACCGGCCCCTCTTTCTTGGGCTTCGGTCTGCTTCTTTGCTAAACCCCGAGTGCGAGAAGACCGGCCAAATGCCCTTCCTTGCCACACATCTCAGCAAGCAAGCACGGGCGACGCTCCACACAAACCAAAGTGTGCCTTTCCACACTTGTTGCAATGAGTGTTTGCCGCTCGCCCCGCCTTGGCGATCTTGGGCTCTCCTCGTGGTCGTGGCCACGATCTCGACCTCTAGATCGCCTCCCGACGGCGAGTCTCTTGACCAGTGAGCGGAAACCACTAGAAGTCCCTGACTTCCTCTTACGCCTGCATCTGCTTGAGCATGCCGAATCAAGCTAAGTGGAGCAACGAGAATCTCGTGCATTGGCGGATACTTCGGATTATAAATCGTGGCCAACTCCTTTGCTCGGTCATAACTCTCGGGAGGCGAGTGCTCGAACATCTGAGCAACCTCCTTCCTCACCCACAAATAAACTTCTTAGTTTTAAGCTCCTCGGTGGCAATGAGCTCGGGGGCAAAGTAGTGTACTCGAGAGAACTTCTTTTCGTAAGCACCAATACTATCTCGATCCTGTTTGATTCGAGAAGGCCCTCGCCATCTGCTGTGAGCCTCGTCATTAACATACTTAGCTCGAACTTCGTTCTAAAGAACTCCAGTGTGGTGGAGAAGACCCGGTGGTCTAGCTCTATCTGTGGACTCCCACCACCACTCGGTGTGTCGAGAGAGAACATGGGCCGCACATCTCGGCCTCTGTACATCGGCATCCCATAACTCTGAAGATGTACTCCATTCTTTCCAACCACCGATCGCCACTAGTGGGTTCTCTCAAGCATCAAATTCCCTCGGCTTCCACTTGGTGAAATCTTTCAACCACTTGCCAAACTCAGCAGCCTCCTCTGCACTATCAAGTGAGTCTGCGCTGGTCACGATGATGACTGCCCCTCCGGTTGAGCTACCGAGCTACCGAGGCTACTGGAGCTGCTTTGAAGAGTGCAGAGGAGCTCTTGGGGGTGCCTCTTTGCATGTTTGTGTGTCAACCGGGCTATCTGTGCCTAGACTCCTCTCTCTCTGCATTTGCTAGCTGCGCTGAGTCTCAGCTCTTTTCTCGGCCATTAGGCCCATCATCATATCTCTCATAGCAGAAATATCTTCTCTGGAGTGCACCTTGAGGCATAGCGGCCTCCACCCCTTCTCTGGGCAAGTTAGCCTCTGGTGTGCCACGGGCGCCTACGAGCTCGATATACCACAGCTCACGGCTCTGCGGCATCTCTATTTGCGGTTCAGACGGACTGCTCCACTACGTGTAACCTGGCATCTTTGGCGATCTACACGGAAACCACAACGGGTTAGTCCACGCTCGGACTTTCTCTGCCAACAAAGATAACACATGTGTAATACATATAGTATCGTAAAAAAAACCCTTAGCTTATTGAACTTAGACAAACCTGGCGGCCGTGGAGTGCTGGAGATCATGGGAACACAACCTACAAACAGGTTAGTCTACAAAATCTTTGATTCTGTGCTCTGATACCAACTGTAAAGACCCGACCGGAAAACGGTGCTAAACCTAGGTCTTTACTCAGCATGCAAGTGAAAAGCATAAAAGGACCCGACCAGGGTCGAGTTGTAAAACTTTTCAAACATAAGGGCGGAAAACATTAAAAACAAAGTACCCTTTATTAAGCAAAACCATTCAAAAATAAAAGCAGTGACTGATTAGTACTTTCCTTAAAAAACATAAAAGCAGTTCAAAACATAAGTTTTCCCTACGAACCAATGTCCAACTACATGCTGAAATCATAGAGTAGTAAAATAAGACACGACAGAGTGTCAGCAGCATCCATGATCACCCAGCTCCCTCTGCTAGCCGTCTCGGTGTTGTCCCAAGTTACCTGTGGAAGAAACCACAATAAGGGTGAGTATAAACATACTCAGTAAGAATCCCCGACCAGGGTACGATACGATGAAATCAATCATCTAGCAACCTAGTACATATGCAACCAGTTATCAACAAGGATCTCAGCTCAAAGATGTACATGGGCCGCACATCTCGGCCTCTGTACATCTGGGCATCCCATAACTCTAAAGATGTACTCCATTCTTGCCAACCACCGATCGCCACAAGTGAGTTCTCTCAAGCATCAAATTCCCTTGGCTTCCACTTGGTGAAATCTTTCAACCACTTGCCAAACTCAGCAGACTCCTCTACACTATCAAGTGAGTCTCGAGTGGTCTCGATGACCTCGCCCCTCGGTTGAGCTACCGGAGCTGCTTTGGAGTACAAGAGCTGCTTTGGGGTGCTCTTTGCATGAGTGTGTCAAGCTGGGCTATCTGTGCCCTAGACTCCTCTCTCTGCATTTGCTAGCTGCGCACTGAGTCTCGGCTCTCTGCTCGGCCATTAGGCCCATCATCATATCTCTCATAGCGAAATATCTCCTCCTAGAGCTGTACCTTGAGGCATAGCAGCCTCCACCCCTTGTGCTGGGCAAGTTAGCCTCAGTGCCACGGGCGCCTACGAGCTCGATATACCACAGGCTGCTGGCTCTGAAGCATCTCTATTTGCGATTCAGACGAACTGCTCCACTACGTGTAACCAAAGATCTTGGCGATCTACACGGAAACCACAACGGGTTAGTCCACGCTCGGACTTTCTCTCGCCAACAAAGATAACACATGTGTGTCGTGCATATAGTATCGTAAACAAAAACCCTTAGCTTATTGAACTTAGACAAACTGGCGGCCGTGGAGTCTTTGGAGATCATGGGAACACAACCTACAAACAAGGTTAGTCTACGAATCTATGACTCTATTTGACTGAAAGCGGTGCTAAACCTAGATCTTTAATCAGCATGCAAGTGAAAAGCATAAAAGGACCCGGCTAGAATTCGGTTTGTAAAACTTTTCAAATATAAGAGTGGAAAACATTAAAAACAAAGTAAACATTCATTAGGCAAAAACAAACCATTCAAATTAAAAACAGTGACTGATCAATACTTTCCTTAAAAACATAAAATAGTTCAAATCATAAGTTTTCCCTACGGACCCAAGTCCAACTACATAACGAAATCAAAAGCAGATTAAAATAAGACACGGCCAGAGTGTCAGCAGACATCCATGATCCCCGGCTCCTCCGCTAGCCGCCTCGGTGTTGTCCCAAGTTACTGTGGAAGAAACCACAATAAGGGTGAGTATAAACATACTCAGTAAGAATCCCCGACCGGGGTACGATACGATGCAATCAATCATCTAGCAACCTAGTACACATGCAACCAGTTATCAACAAGGATCTCAGCTCAACGAGCTCACAAGGCAAATCCGGAGTCCTCGGAAGTCTCCTACCTCCGACCTAATGATTGGTTCTCATAACCAATCCGGGACATCTCGAGGGTCTTTCTCCTCGGCCAATTGATCGGCTCAAAACCGATCCCAAAGATGTCCGACACCCTCGAGGGTCTTTCTCCTAGACCAATTGATTAGCTCAAAAGCCAATCCCAATGGGTGTCCTCAAGGGCCTCTTACCCTCGCTTATAACTGGACTATCGGGAGAGTACCCGAAGTCCGGCTCTAAAGCTGGAAGGAACTGGTGTACTCACGAACATTAGCGTGGGGAGCTCTCGAACCGGCGACTAACGCGTGTGGCGCGCGACACCGCATCTTTGTTGCAACCGGCGTAAATGTGGGGCCTAAGTACAAACTACGCGGGCGTGCACGCATGCCTAAGACTCGGAAGCGGTGTCACCGAACACGTGAGTGCGAGGCCCTCGGCACTCATCTGTGCACTGTACCACCACCGACGAAGCTAAGAACCGGCCAAGGTAGGCTTGCACCGTTGGCAGGGTTCCGCTCTAGCAGGCTACAAACTAGGCTTATGCCAATGAGGTAGCTAATCCTCATTGGCTGCCGGGGGGAAGCAATGTACGTTATGCTTTGCTCTACTCCCGACCAGTGGGGACAAGGTACGTTATGTCCGCTTTCAGCCTCTAGATGATGACAGCCCTAACACACTAGCTAGAGTATAGAGTAAACGATTCCTGGCTAAACATACATAATCATCATCAATCATACATAACCTAGCATGATACTACAAACTTAAAGCAGGAATCTCAAGCATGCTGGAAGAACAATCCTAGCATGGCACTAACATGTACAAACAAGCAAACATGCTAGCAGAAATGCAATCACATGCTGTCCTATCCACTAATCATGTACATAAAAGTAAACATGCATATAAGGCACAATCAAGAAAGCATCGCAGGGTCCACACAACTACGGTAAGAAATCCTTACCTGGAAATAAGTGGAAAAAGCTATCACGAATCAAAAAGACCCTCGAGCTTTAAAACGAAACCCGAGCAACCTAGGCATAATAAAAGCATCCTAAATAAATATCTGAGAGCCAGTGACTTAAAAATCTAGAAGGGATAGGTTCGAGAATTACCAACCGAGAAGACACGGGTCTCGCGGAGAAGGGGCGATTTTGGCTTCGCTGAGTGCGGTGGGCGCTGGAGCTAGCGCTGGCTCGAGCCTTGTAAGAGAGAGCGGACGCGAGGCGAGTGTGCGGCACGGCGTCTGGGCGGGAAGTCAGCGTCGCGATGCGAGCGATCGCGGCTGCCACGCCGCCGCGCGGGCGAACAGGCTCACCGGGTTGGCGTCTGCGGGCGAGCATC
Source organism: Sicyos edulis (assembly GCA_036507275.1). Classification (NCBI taxonomy): domain Eukaryota; kingdom Viridiplantae; phylum Streptophyta; class Magnoliopsida; order Cucurbitales; family Cucurbitaceae; genus Sicyos; species Sicyos edulis. Next base: position 16,572,169 of record CM071853.1, on the reverse strand, counting down.
TCGATCTGTTGGGCGTGTCGCGCGCTGCAGCGGCGGAGGCCAGGCGTCAGCAGGCGATGTCGGGCGGTGTTGGGCGTGCGACGGTGGGGCTTCTAGGATCGCAGACGCGCGGCGGCGGCGGGGCGGGCAGCGGCTGAGCGGCGAGTGCGAGGGTTGGGCGGTGTAGTAGTGTGTGCGGGCGGCTTTGGTATGCGGTGGTGTGTGGGTGGGGTGGCTCGGCTGTGTGGTGCGGCTGGGTGGCTCGGTTAGGGTGCTAGGCTCGATTTTTAGAGAGATAGAGAGAGAGAGAGAGAGAGAGAGAGAGAGAGATGGGGTGCGGCTAAATAAGGGGAAAAATAGGGGTTTTCTTGATTTTCCTTCTTTTCCCTATTTTAAATAGGTTAGGAGACCTAAATTCCCTTCCCAAGGCTTCCTCTTGCGGGTCCCGGCTAATGCAACCTTTTTCTTTTTATTTAAGACTCTTTTCTAAAACTCCAAATTCACCATGTAGGGCAAGGGTTCAAATCCCGATGGAACCATTTAATTTTCAATTAATTCTGCCATTAATCCGGAATGCCTCCAAACTTCTAAACAACTAACCCAAACTCCTTGGGTCTTGCTACCAACATCAATCAAGTCTCAACGAAGGCCGAAATGACCCTGAAGCTCTGAAAATCCTCAACCTCTGGCCGGGGAGCAGAAAGACCAAAATACCCTTAAAGGTTATAAAGCTCTAACGACCCAAGCGATTGCCCCAATACAGAACCGAGAGTACCTGGGAAACCGGAATGGAAAACTGGGCCGTTACACGGTGTCACTGAACACAGTAGTGCGAGGCCCTCGGCACTCATCTGTGCAGCCTGTACCACCGACCTGAAGCTAAGAACCGGCCAAGGCAGGCTTGCACCGTTGGAAGGGTTCCGCTCTAGCAGGCTACAAACTAGGCTTATGCCGATGAGGTAGCTAAATCCACATCGGCTGCCGGGGGGAAGCAATGTACGTTATGCTTCGCTCTACTCCCGACAGGTGGGGACAATATACGTGTAAGAACCCGACCCAAAATACGGTCCTAAACCTAGGTTCTCACTCAGCATGCAAGTTAAATACTTCATCAAGCGGTTTAGTGCTCATATTTAAAACCTTTCAAAACATTTAAAAGCGGGGACACTTAAAACATAAACAACAACCTTCATTTAAGCAAACCAACAAAGTAAAATAAGCATGGCCAGTGTTTATACAATCATACAATACAATTTAAACAACTTTTAAAAACATCCCCCTAGGACTCCTGTCCGTCTACATGTTGAACAAATTATGCAAACAATAAAAGATAGAGTGCCGGCGGCTCCCATGATCAAACAGCTCCCTCCGCTAGCCGTCCCGTTGTTGTCCCAAGTTACCTGGTGGAAAAACCACAGATATAATGGTGATTATAAACATACTCAGTAAGAATCCCCAACCGGGGTACAATACGATACGTCAGTCATCTAGCACCCTAGTATACATGCAAACAGTTACCAACACAGATCATAGCTCAACGAGCTTACAAGGCAGAATCTGGAATCCTCGGAAGTCTCCTACTTCCAGCCTAATGATTGGTTCTCATAAAAAATCCCCGGGTATCTCCGAGGGTCTTTCTCCCTCGGCCAATTGATCAGCTCAAAAACCGATTCCAAAGATGTCCGACATCCTCGAGGGTCTTTCTCCCTCGACCATATGATCAGCTCAAAAGCCAATCCCAATGGGTGTCCTCAAGGGCCTCTTACCCTCGCTAACAAATCTGGACTATCGGGAGAGTACCCGAAGTCTTGCTCTAAACTAGAAGGAACTGGTGTACTCACGAACATTAGCCCGGGGGAACTCTCCGAACCGGCGACTAACGCTGGCGTGTCTTGCGCACACCGCATGCTTCGCCGCTTTGCGTGGCGTAAATGTGGGGGCCTAGGTACAAACTACGCGGGCCAGGTACGCATGCCTAAAGACTCGGAAGCGGTGTCACTGAACACAGTAGTGCGAGGTCCTCGGCACTCATCTGTGCAGCCTGTACCACCGACCTGAAGCTAAGAACCGGCCAAGGCAGGCTTGCACCGTTGTCAGGGTTCTGCTCTAGCAAGCTACAAACTAGGCTTATGCCGATGAGGTAGTTAAATCCACATCGGCTGCCGGGGGGAAGCAATGTACGTTAAGCTTCGCTCTACTCCCGACCGGTGGGGACAAAGTACGTGTAAGAAACCGACCCAAAATACGGTCCTAAACCTAGGTTCTCACTCAGCATGCAAGTTAAATACTTCATCAAGCGGTTTCGTGCTCATATTTAAAACCTTTCAAAACATTTAAAACCGGGGACACTTAAAACATAAACAACAACCTTCATTTAAGCAAACCAACAAAGTAAAACAAGCCTGGCCAATGTTTATAAAATCATACAATACAATTTGAACAACATTTAAAAACATCCCCCTAGGACTCCTGTCCGTCTACATGTTGAACAAATTATGCAAACAATAAAAGACAGAGTGTCGGCGGCTCCCATGATCAAACAGCTCCCTCCGCTAGCCGTTACGATGTTGTCCCAAGTTACCTGGTGGAAAAACCACAGAAATAAGGGTGAGTATAAACATACTCTGTAAGAATGCCCAACCGGGGTACAATACGATACATCAGTCATCTAGCACCCTAGTATACATGCAAACAGTTACCAACACAGATCATAGCTCAACGAGCTTACAAGGCAGAATCTGGAATCCTCGGAAGTCTCCTACTTCCAGCCTAATGATTGGTTCTCATAACCAATCCCGGGACATCTCCGAGGGTCTTTCTCCCTCGGCCAATTGATCAGCTCAAAAACCGATTCCAAAGATGTCTGACACCCTCGAGGGTCTTTCTCCCTCGACCATATGATCAGCTCAAAAGCCAATCCCAATGGGTGTCCTCAAGGGCCTCTTACCCTCGCTAACAAATCTGGACTATCGGGAGAGTACCCGAAGTCTTGCTCTCAACTAGAAGGAACTGGTGTACTCACGAACATTAGCCCGGGGAAGCTCTCCGAACCAACGACTAACGCGTGTGCGCGCACACCGCATGCTGCTGCCCGGCGTCAATGTGGGGGCCTAGGTACAACCTACGCGGGCCAGGTACGCATGCCTAAAGACTCGGAAGCGGTGTCACTGAACACAGTAGTGCGAGGCCCTCGGCACTCATCTGTGTAGCCTGTACCACCGACCTGAAGCTAAGAACCGGCCAAGGCAGGCTTGCACCGTTGGCAGGGTTCCGCTCTAGCAGGCTACAAACTAGGCTTATGCCGATGAGGTAGTTAAATCCACATCGGCTGCCGGGGGGAAGCAATGTACGTTATGCTTCGCTCTACTCCCGACCGGTGGGGACAAAGTACGTGTAAGAAACCGACCCAAAATACGGTCCTAAACCTAGGTTCTCACTCAGCATGCAAGTTAAATACTTCATCAAGCGGTTTAGTGCTCATATTTAAAACCTTTCAAAACATTTGAAAGCGGGGACACTTAAAACATAAACAACAACCTTCATTTAAGCAAACCAACAAAGTAAAACAAGTCTGGCCAATGTTTATAAAATCATACAATACAATTTGAACAACATTTAAAAACATCCCCCTAGGACTCCTGTCCGTCTACATGTTGAACAAATTATGCAAACAATAAAAGACAGAGTGTCGGCGGCTCCCATGATTAAACAACTCCCTCCGCTAGCCGTCCCGATGTTGTCCCAAGTTACCTGGTGGAAAAACCACAGAAATAAGGGTGAGTATAAACATACTCTGTAAGAATGCACAACCGGGGTACAATACGATACATCAGTCATCTAGCACCCTAGTATACATGCAAACAGTTACCAACACAGATCATAGCTCAACGAGCTTACAAGGCAGAATCTGGAATCCTCAGAAGTCTCCTACTTCCAGCCTAATGATTGGTTCTCATAACCAATCCCGGGACATCTCCGAGGGTCTTTCTCCCTCGGCCAATTCATCAGCTCAAAAACCAATTCCAAAGATGTCCGACACCCTCGAGGGTCTTTCTCCCTCGACCATATGATCAGCTCAAAAGCCAATCCCAATGGGTGTCCTCAAGGGCCTATTACCCTCGCTAACAAATCTGGACTATCGGGAGAGTACCCGAAGTCTGGCTCTAAACTGGAAGGCACTGGTGTACTCACGAACATTAGCCCGGGGGAGCTCTCCATACCGGCGACTAACACGTGTGCGCGCACACAGCATGCTGCTGCAACCGGCGTAAATGTGGGAGCCTAGGTACAAACTACGCGGGCCAGGTACGCATGCCTAAAGACTCGGAAGCGGTGTCACTAAACATAGTAGTGCGAGGCCCTCAGAACTCATCTGTGCAGCCTGTACCACCGACCTGAAGCAAAGAACCGGCCAAGGCAGGCTTGCACCGTTGGCAGGGTTCCGCTCTAGCAGGCTAGAAACTCGGCTTATGTCAATGAGGTAGCTAATCCTCATTGGCTGCCGGGGGGAAGCAATGTACGTTATGCTTCACTCTACCCCCGACCGGTGGGGACAAAGTACGTTATGTCCGCTCTCAGCCTCTGGATGATGACAAACCCTACTACACTAGATAAGAATACATAGAAAATGATTCCTTGCTAACATACATAATAAACATCAATCACACATAATCTAGCATGATACTACGAACTTAAGCAAGAATCTCAAGCATGCTGGAAGAACAAACCTAGCATGGCACTAACATGTACAACATGCAAACATGCTAGCAAGAATTCAATCACAAGCTGTACTATCCACTAACATGCTCATAAAAGTAAACATGCATACAAGGCATATCATGATAATATCGCAGGGTCCACACAACCACGGTAAGAAATCCTTACCTGGAAACAAGTAGAAAATAACTACCATAAGCCAATCAAGTGACTCCCGAGCTTCTAAGTCAACCCGAGCAACCTAAGCATTTAATGAAAAAATCCTAATTAAATAACAACAACCAATCAACTTAGGGTCCAAAAGAGTGGAGGCTCGGGAATTACCAACCAAGAAGGTACTAGGTCTTGGTCCCATCTATCTCGGCAAAACAGGCTCTCGGCGGCAAGTGGCGAGCAGCGGGACGTGCACGGGCGAAGCAGCCCAAGGCTTCTTGGCGCTGCTGGCGAGGCAGGGACCGGCTGGCTTGCACAACACGGCGCTGGGCGCGCGGACGCCGCTGTGGCGTCACGGTCTGGTGCAGCGCGCAAGCGCGTAGCAGACGAGACGCCCGACGCGGCGGCGGTGGCGCTGGCGGCGGGTGTGTGTGGCGGCTTATTCCGCCAGCGTCTGGCGTCTGGGCGACGGGCTGCCGGCTGCGACAGGCATCTGGGCTGCTTGGCGGCGACGGTGGTGATGATGGGCGGGCGGCAGTGGTCGCTCTGCTGGCTGGCAGTGTGTGGGCTGGGTCTGCTGGCTGAAATTGAGTGGCTCTGTCTGCGGTTTCTGGTGAGGCTCGGTTGGGTTTCTTGGAGAGAGAAGTGAGAGAGAGAGAGAGAGAGAGAGAGAGCGAGAGAGAGAGAGAGAGAGAGAGAGAGTTGTAAAACAAGGGGAATGGAATTTTCTTAATTTTCTTTCCTTTTCCTAATTTAAATAGTTCTTGGTGACCTAAATCCCTTCCCCGGGCTTCCTCCTTCGAATCCCGACTGAAGCAACCTTTTCTCCTTATTAAAACTCATTTACCAAGCTTTCAAATCACCATCAAGGGCAAGGGTTCGAATCCCAATGGAAGCACTTAAATTAACAATAATTTTGCTAATTACCAAATCACCTCCAAACTTCCAACCAACTAGCCCGAACTTCTTGGGTCCTGCAACCAACAACAATCAAGCCTGGACAAAGGCAGGAGTAACCCTGGAATCCTTAAAATCCACAAAACCCTGACCGGGGGAAAAAAGACCAAAATACCCCTAAGGGTTAAAATAGCTCTAACGACCCATCTGAACATCCGAACAATGAACCGGAAACACCTGGGAAACCGACATAGAAAACTGGGCCGTTACAAATTCCTTTGAGTAGCCAGTTGGACTTAAGAGTTGAGTGGTAGCTTGGAGGCGAGCTTTGCTCGTTATGAGCTTGGTTTGAGTTTCTGCTGAGAAACCTTTCTCGGGCTTTGTTCCTAGTTGTTGTGCTTTCGCAGTTGGAGATTAGCGGAGCCACAGTTGAGTGAGTTGGCAAGGAGGTGCCGTGGCATTGGTTGGTAAAACCCTTGAGTTGCTATCCTCAAGGTGTTGTGTTGCTAGTGGCTGCGTGATGGTTTAGTCCTTGCTACCCGAGATTTTCCATGAGAGGAATTTTGGTTGTTTCCTTGCCTGGCGATGTTCTCTTTGGCCAGTTGCTAGTAGGTTTGCATGGAAAAGTTTGCGTTCGGCCGTTGAGAGGCTCCTGTTTGTTGGCTTGGCCGAGTGGAGCCTGTGCCTGGTTTTTGGCCATTTAGGGTTGGCCATAGCTGAAGTTTCAGCTGGTGCGAGTAGTGTTAGCCATCTGGAGAACCAAGATTTTGCCCTTTTCTTTGACGCGTCGATTTCTCTTAAGATGGTTTCTTAAGTGTTGTAAGCGCGTCCTAGTTGGAAAAGTTTGCCTTTTGGATCAGTCACTAATTGGTGATTCGATTGTATTTCGTTAAGGCTGTAGACAAGCTTTGTGGTTCGCTGGTCTCATTTGAAATTAGAGTAGGCCGTTTAGTTTCTAGAACCTGAGAGGTTCAGTTGTTTGGCCAGCATGGTGTAAAGTTGAGGCTGTTTGTTAACAGTTGTGGGCATTCAGAGAAGTTATGTTAGTGCGTGGTGTTGAGTTTTGGAGCTTGTGACCAGACTGCGAGTTTGTTGAGAGTAACACCGTTGAGGGGTGTTCAGTGTTGGGTTTAATTTGAGCCCTAGGTTTGTAGGGTCTTTTTAGATCCTTGAGCGGATCGGAGCAGTGGCCTTTCGGTTAGCTTTGCCCCGTCTTTGGCAGCAGTGCATTTTTGTGTTCCTCGTTTCGATGTTGAGATAGTTTGTGGCAGACTGGATAGCATTGTGGCTTTGAGCCTTTGAGAACCCAAGAGGGTTTGGTTTTCGATGAAGGGATAGTGTTGTCTTAGCCGTGAAGTTCAGTTGGCTAGGAATCAGTGGAGATTTCCTAGAGCTGTTTCGTTTTAGGACTTTCGAGGACGAAAGTCTTAAAAGGAGGGAGTATTGTAACGGCCCAGTTTTCTATTCCAGTTTTCAAGGTGCTTCCGGTTCAGATTCAGTTGTTCGGTTGGGCCGTTAGAGCTGTTATGACCCTTAGGGGTATTTTGGTCTTTTTGCTCCCCGGGCAGGATTTGTGGATTTTCAGGACATCGAGGTCGCTCCTGCCTTTGTCGAGGCTTGTTTGTTGGTGGATGCGAGTCTCGAGATGTTTGGGCTATTCGTTTGAAAGTTCGATTGTGATTTGGGTTTTGGGCAAAGATATGGTTGGTTGAGTGCATCCTTTGGGATTTGAGCCCGGGCCCTTAGTGTTGATTTGGGAGTTGGATTTAAGTGAGTTTTATTTATTGGAAAAGATTGCTTCAGCCTGGTCTCGAAGAAGGAAACCAGGAAATGGGATTTAGGGATTTTTAAGGCTTATTTATTTTGGATAAGGATGGAAAATAAAGATAAAATAAATAAATAAGAAAAAATCCCCATTTTTCCCCATTTTCCCCTCTCTCTCTCTCTCTCTCCTCTAGCCCGAGCCAGCCCCCCAGCCCGAGCCCCCTGGCGGCCCAGCTCGCCTAGCCCAGCCCGCGCCGTGCCAAGCCACCCTGTGCCAGCGTCGTCCAGGTCCGCCCCAGCTCGCCCAGCCCCAGCCCTCACTGTGCCGAGTCGCGTCGCCCAGGTCCGTGTCGCCTTGCACTGTGCCGAGCCACACCAAGTCGCTTGCCCCTGTCACTCGCAGTGCCGAGCCCGTGCGCCCTAAGGCCGTCGCGTCGCCCCACGCGCATCCCTGTTGCTCTCCGAGCTCGCGCCCGCGTGCCGTTCCATGTGCCGAGCCGCGCCGCGCGCCATTGCATAGCTGAGCTCGAGCCCACGCCCGCGCGCCCTTGTCTCGCCCCAGCTCGTCCGCGCGCAGCCTCCGCGCCCCTGCGCCTGGGCCCAGCGTCCGTGCTCTGCGACCAGCGCCCAGCCTGCCCTGTTGTGTTGGTTGGCCGAGCCTTGTGGCTTCTCGGATGGTATTTCCTGAGTCTTTTCTTCGTTGGGCCCTGATTTGTTGGCTGCTGATTATTGATTTAATTAGGGTGTTTTATTGAAATGTTTAGGCTGCTCGGGTTCCATAGAAGCTTGAGGGTCGTTGGGTGATTTGTGATTATTATTTTCTGCTTGTTCCAGGTAAGGATTTCTTACCGTGGTTGTGTGGACCCTGCGATATTGTAAGGCACACGACCCGAGAAAAGGTCTCTAACCTAGATCCTTACTTAGCATGCATGATTAAGAATGGAAAACATCAATCCGGGTACTAAATTTAAATCTTTGCAATCAACACGTTTTAAGCAAAACCATAAATCCCAGTAAATAAAATCAACAAGTAAATGACTGATCAGTACTTTCTTAAAACGAATCAAAGGGAACGGTTTGAGAACATAAAATATTTTTTTGAGTGTTTTTCTAGGGACTCAAGTCCCACTACATGCTAATTCATAAAAACAGTAAAAGAATGTGCAATCTCAAAGTCAGCTATCCATGATCATCCAAAAGTGACCTCCTCCTAGCCATCCCGACCTCTGTCCCAAGTTACCTGGTGGAAAACCACAGAAAATAAGGGTGAGCAACAAGTTACTCAGTAAGAATCCCCAACCGGGGTACAATACGAAAACATCTCATTTAGCACTAGCACATGTAACCATACAACGACTTGGAGCAAACAGTTGGGTTAAACCATACGCCCCTCCTAGAGCTTGCCTATTCGAAGGCTTACAGCTATAAACTACCCTAGGTTCTACCCCTGGATGCCCTTCGAGCCTTACACAACCTAGGACTCAATGCTGCCCATCGGGGACTTACACACCTAGGATGCCCATCGGGGTCTTACACTTCCAACTCAGTGATGCCCATCGGGGACTTACTCACCTAGGATGCCCATCAGGGTCTTACACCTCCAACTCAGTGATGCCCATCGGGGCTTATACACCTAGGATGCCCATCGGGGTCTTACACCTCCAACTCAGTGATGCCCATCGGGGTCTTATACACCTAGGATGCCCATCTGGTCTTACACCTCCAACTCGGTGATGCCCATCGGGTCTTATACACCTAGGATGCCCATCGAGGTCTTACACCTCCAACTCAGTGATGCCCATCGGGGTCTTATACACCTAGGATGCCCATCGGGGTCTTACACCTCCAACTCAGTGATGCCCATCGGGGTCTTATACACCTAGGATGCCCATCGAGGTCTTACACCTCCAACTCAGTGATGCCCATCAGGGTCTGACACCTCCAACTCAGTGATGCCCATCGGGGTATTATACACCTAGGATGCCCATCGTGGTCTTACACCTTCAACTCAGTGATGCCCATCGGGGTCTTACACCTCCAACTCAGTGATGCCCATCGGGGTCTTATACACCTAACATGGATCTAACAGCATTCAACGGAAAACATGGATATGCCAGGATGGAAGAACCTAGCATGGAACTAATAGAATACAACATAAAGCATGGGTATGTCAGGATAGGGGAACCCTAGCATGGAACTAACGGAACGCAAACATAACACGAACATGAATCAAAAGCAAGCATGAAGCCTATCCACTAGAAACTCATACAGTTACAATAATAAATATGCTATCAAGTATTCGCAGGGTCCACACAACCCCGGGTAAGAAATCCTTACCTGGAAACGAGTGGAAAGTAACTATCACGAATCTACTAACAACCCTCGAGCTTTTAAGCGAACCCGAGCGACCTAGGCATACAATAAAATATCCTAAATAAATAAACAGAAGCCAGCAGTTTTAAGTCCAAAAGGGGAAAGGCTCGGGACTTTACCAAGCGAGAAGACACGCGTCTCGGCAGCAAGGACAGGAGTGGGCGCTGCTGGTGCGGCAGAGGCGCTGGCGCTGGCTCGAGCACGCGGCAAGACGAGCAGACGCTCTGGGGCGGGCGCGTGGCTAAGCAACGGGACGGCAGGGCAGCGAGTGGGCGACCTGGGCTGCGGAGACGGCGCGCGGTTGTGTGGTCTCGCTGGGACAGCGCGCAGGCAAGCGGAGCGACGCGGACGGACGGCTCGGCGGCGGGGCGGCCTGGCACGGCGATGCAGAGCGTGACGGCGCTATTGTATGCGCTGCAGCGGCGGCGGCGACGGCGGCGATGGCGGTGCAGCCGTTCGACACGTGCGCGATGCGGTGTGGCGGCCTGGGTTGGGCGACCTGGCCCGGCGCGAAGGCTGGGCTGGCTGCAAGGCTGCTCGGTGCGGCCTGGGCTGGTGGCTGGGCGCGGCGAGGTATTGCGATGGGCGACGACGGGCGGCGGCGGCGAGGCGAGGGTGTGGAGAGAGTGAGGGTTTGCGAGTGGAGCTCCTTTTTTTTTTTTTTGCTTTTCCTTCCTTCCCTAAATTAAATAGGCTTTGGGAATCTCAAATTCCCTTCCCAAGGCTTCCCCCCTTCGAGCCCTGGCCAACGCATTTATTTTTCCTTAATTAAGTCCAGACTCCCTTCCCTCCTTGAGGCTAAGGGTTCGAGTCCTCCCAACAACACCTTTCAAAAATTAAAATATAAAAAAAACCTTATTTTACATTTAGCTGAAAACTAGGCTGTTATAGATATATCATGATTGTGCCTTGTATGCTTGTTTACTGTTATGAGCATGATAGTGATAGGACAACTATGTTTGATCTCTTGCTAGCATGTTTGCCTGATTTTACATGTTAGTGCCATGCTAGGTTTGTTCTTCCAGCATGCTTATGATTCCTGCTTTAAGTTCGTAGTATCATGCTAGGTAAGCGTGTTTGATGTCAGTTATTGCTTGCTAGCAAAGAATCATTTTACTCTGTACTCTTAGATAGAGTTGTAGGGTTTGTCATCATCCAGAGGCTGAGAGCGGACATAACGTACTTTGTCCCCACTGGTTGGGAGTAAAGTGCGCACAGCATAACGTACATTGCTTCCTCCCCCGGCCGCCGATGTGGATTTAGCTACCCACATCGGCATAAGCCTAGTTTGTAGCCACCTAGAGCGGAACCCTGCCAACGGTGTAAGCCTACCTTGGCCGGTTCTTAGCTTCAGGTCGGTGGTTCAGGCTGCACAGATGAGCGCCGAGGGCCTCGCGCTACTGTGATCAGTGACACCGCTTCCGAGTCTTAGGCATGCATACCTGGCCAGCGTAGTTTGTCCTTAGGCCCCCACATTTACGCCGTTTGCAGCAACATGCGATATGCGTGCACACACGTTAGTTGCCGGTTCGGAGAGCTCCCCCGGGCTAATATCGTGAGTACACCATTCCTTCCAGTTTAGAGCCAGACTTCGGGTACTCTCCCGTAAGTCCAGATTATTAGCAAGGGCAAAGAGGCCCTTGAGGACATCCTTGGGATCAATTTTTTAGCTAATCAATTTCCCGAGCAAGAGCGCCTTGGTGATGTCCCGGGATTGGTTATGAGAACCAATCATTAGGCCGGAAGTAGGAGACTTTCGATGACTCCAGATCTTGCCTTGTAAGCTCGTTGAGCTATGATCTGTGTTGGTAGCTATTTGCTTGCATGTTGAGGTGCAAGATGACTGATGTATCGTATTGTACCCCGGCTGGGGATTCTTACTGAGTATGTTTATACTCACCCTTATTTATCATTCAGGTAACGCGGGACAACACCAGGATGGCTAGCGGAGGGAGCTGATTGATCATGGGAGCTGCCGGCACTCTGTCATTTATTGTTGCATTGTTTATTCAGCATGTAGATGGTAGGAGTCCTAGTGGAACATTGTTTAAAATGTTGTTAAAATTGTATTGTATGTTTTTATAAACACTGGTCAGGTTGTTTTACTTTGTTGGTTTGTTTAAAAGTAATTGTTGGTTATGTTTTAAGGGTTCCTCCTTCTCATATGTTTTGAAGAGTTTTTAAATATGAGCACTAAACCGCTTGTTATCATATTTAACTTGCATGTTGAGTGAGAACCCAGGTTTAGGACCATGTTTTGGGTCAGGTTCTTACAGTATAGTAGGGTTTGTCATCATCCAGAGGCTTAGAGCGGACATAACGTACCTTGTCCCCACCGGTCCGGAGTAGAGCGAAGCATAACGTACCTTGCTTCCCCCCCGGAAGCCGATGTGGATTTAGCTACCAAATTGGCATAAGCCTAGTTTGTAGCCTGCTAGAGCGGAACCCTACCAACAGTGCAAGCCTGCCTTGACATGTTCTTAGCTTCAGGTCGGTGGTACAGGCTGCACAAATGAGTGCCGAGGGCCTCGCACTACTGTGTTCAGTGACACCGCTTCTGAGTCTTTAGGCATGCGTACCTGTCCTGCGTAGTTTGTACTTAGGCCCCCACATTTACGCCGGTTGCAGCAGCATGCGGTGTGCCCGCACACTCGTTAGTCGCCGGTTCGGAGAGCTCCCCCGGGCTAATGTTCGTGAGTACACCAATTCCTTCCTGTTTAGAGCCAGACTTCGGGTACTCTCCCGATAGTCCAGATTTATTAGCGAGCGTAAGAGACCCTTGAGGACACCCATTGGGATTGGTTTTTGAGCTGATCATATGGTCGAGGGAGAAAGACCCTCGAGGGTGTCAGACATCTATTGGGATCGGTTTTTGAGCTGATCATTTGGCTAAGGGTGAAAGACCCTCAAGGATGTCTCAGGATTGGTTATGAGAACCAATCATTATGCCGGAAGTAGGAAACTTCCGAGGACTCCAGATTTTGCCTGGTAAGCTCGTTGAGCTATGATCTGTGTTGGTAACTATTTGCATGTATACTAGGGTGCTAGATGACTGATGTATCGTATTGTACCCCGGTTGGGGATTCTTGCCGAGTATGTTTATACTCACCCTTATTTATGTGGTTTTTCCACTAGGTAACTTATGACAGCATCGGAACGGCTAGCGGAGGGAGCTGATTGATCATGGGAGCTGCCGGCACTCTGCTATTTGTTATTTGCATTATTTATTCAGCCTGTAGATGGACGAGAGTTCTAGGGGAACGTTATTGAAAGTGATTTAAACTGTTTTGATAGTTTTTTATAAATACTGGCCAGGCTTGTTTTTACTTTGTTGGTTTTGCTTAATGAAGATTGCTAGTTAAGCTTTAAGTGTTCCCCGTTCATAAATGTTTTGAAAAGGTTTAAAATATGAGCACTAAACCGCTTGTTGACATATTTAACTTGCATGCTGAGTGAGAACCCAGGTTTAGGACCATGTTTTGGGTTGGGTTCTTACAAAGCCTAAGCTAGAGGGTTAAGCCAGTATGTGTTATCGTTTGGACTTGTAAGATGTGTTTCATATTTGAGGCGAGCTTCGTTCCGTTGCTTGCATGGAGGTAAGTTTAGTGGAGGGAGCCCTCTGGGGCCCTGTTGATAGCAGGTTGACTTTTCCAGTAAGTGATTTAGGTCGAGCTAGTAGTTGAGTAGATTGGCGTAGCTTTGCAGCTTGCGGTTGGTTAGGCTTCCGAGTTTGTAGCACTCAAGTTGTTGGTTGGTAAGTTTCCCTATGGGAGCCGGCAATTGGTTGAGGTTGTTGTGTGAGTTCGGATTTTTGGCGGATTAGTTTTAGTAGCTAGAGCTCGCACCTCCCCCAAGGTGGAGATGTCATTACTATGGAGTGGTGACATGGCAGTTTCAGGCTAGAGTTGTTGCCACCAGGATGTGACAACAAAGGTTATTCTCGGTAGTGCGTTGAAGAACCGTGGTTCTCGAAAGCGTTCTTAGAGGCTTGTGAGCCGAGTGCAGTTCTAGTAGTGTTTTCACCCTCTGACCAATGGTATTTTGGGAGGAGTGAGCCAGATCCTTCAGAACTTGTTGCGAGTTGGTGTTTCCGTGGTTAGGCATCGGGGAACCAATGTTGGTTTTATGAGGTTGCTTTGGGTAGCAGTTCCCAGCTGTTAGTTCATATGGTTCCGTTGAGGCATTGTATGGTAAATGTTGCAAGTTTCTAGTGTTCTGGGAAAAGGTTGGTGGCCATCAGTTTTGGGTCTGAGTTGCTCTGATTGACCCCGAAGAAGCAGTCTGCGAAGTTTAGAGCTCGTTTGTTGTCAGCTCAGAGCAGGCAGAAGAGTTATGCCGATGTTCGGCGTCGAGATTTGGAGTTTGAGGTTGAACAGTACGTGTTTTTTAAGGTTGCACCGATGCGAGGTGTGTTGAGGTTTGGTAAGCAAGGGAAGTTGAGTCCCCGTTTGTTAGTCCATTTGAGATTCTCGAGAGAATTGGCAGAGTTGCATATCGGTTAGCTTTTCCCCCGTCATTGTCAACTATGCACAGTGTGTTCATGTATCGATGTTGAGGCAGTATGTGTCGGACCCATCGCTCATTGTGGACTTTGAGCCTTTGCAGCTGAATGAGGAATTGAGCTTCGAGGGGAAGCCTGTGAGTATTCTGGTGTAACGGCCCAGTTTTCTATTTCGGTTACCCAGGTGATTTCGGGTCATTATTCGGATATTTGGATGGGCCGTTAGAGCTATTCTAACCCTTAGGGGTATTTTGGTCTTTTTGACCCTAGTCAGGGTTTTGAGGAATTTCAAGATTTCAGGGCCTTTCCTGCCTTCGTCGAATTTTGGTGGTTGTTGGTTGCAAGACCCAAGAGGTTTGGGCAAGTTGTTTGGGAGTTTGGAGGTATTTTAGTTATTGGCAAAATTAATGGGTTTTTGAGTGCTTCCTTTGGGATTTGAATCCTTGCCCTAAATGGTTTTGGGAGTTTGTAGGAAAAAGAGTTTTTCTAGAAAGAAAAGTTTGTTTGGGCCGGGTTTTGAAAGAGGAAGCTTTGGGAAGGGATTTTAGACCCATTTAAATTAGGAAAAGGGAAGAAAAATCAAGAAAACCCCTTTTCCCCTTGTTTTGCAAAATCCTCTCTCTCTCTCTCTCTCTCTCTCTCTCTCTCTCTCTCTCTCTCTCTCTCTCTCTCTCTCTCTCTCTCTCTCCTAACCGACCTCACCAAGAAACCCTAGCCTTGACCATGCCCACCGCACACTTTCAGCCCGGCCCTGACCGCCCTAGCGCACCCGCTTCCGCCACTGCCGACAACCCAGCGCACGAGGCAAAGATGGCCGTCCATCCCAGCGCACCAGCAAGCAGCGGCCGTCAGCCAGCGCACAGGCGGCCAGCGCCCGGCCAAGCGCACAGACAACCCAGCCGCTCCGCACCAAGCTGCCCCAGCGCGCGCGCAAGCACAGCCTCTCCTCCCAATCGCGCCGACCGACTCGCATCCTGTCGCCCAGACGCTTCCGCGCTGCCCCGCACCACGCCGCCCAAAGACCGCGCGCGCGACGCTGCCGCTTCGCGCGCGCCCGCGCCCAAAGACCGCCGCCGCCTGCGTGCGTGCGCGCTCGTCTGCGTCCGCCCGCCAAGGCTCTGCGCTCGCGCGATCCGTGTGCAACCCAGCGCCAGCGCCCGTCCCCTGTCGCGCCAGCGCGCCCAGCAGCGCCCAGCCTGCTCGCCCCAACTGCACGTCCTGCCTGCCCACTTGCCGCCGAGAGCCTGTTTTGCCAAGATTGTTGGGGCCGAGACCTAGTATCCTCTCGTTTGGTAATTCTCGAACCTCCACTCTTTTGGACCCTAAGCTGTTGGCTGCTGTTTATTTAATTAGGTTGTTTTTATTAAAATGCTTAGGTTGCTCTGTTTCGCTTTAAAGCTCGAGGGTCATTATTTGATTGTGAAAGTTATTTCTGCTCGTTTCCAGGTAAGGATTTCTTAACGTGGTTGTGTGGACCCTGCGATGCTTTCTTGATTGTGCCTTATATGCATGTTTACTTCTATGAACATGATTAGTGGATAAGACAGCTTGTGATTGCATTCTTGCTAGCATGTTTGCCTGTTTGTACATGTTAGTGCCATGCTAGGATTGTTCTTCCAGCATGCTTGAGATTCCTGCTTTAAGTTCGTAGTATCATGCTAGGTTATGTGTGATTGATGTTGATATGTATGTCTAGCCAGGAATCAGTTATTTTGTACTCTTAGCTAGTATAGTAGAGTTTGTCATCATCCAGAGGCTGAGAGCGGACATAACGTACTTTGTCCCCACCGGTCGGGAGTAGAGCGAAGCATAACGTACATTGCTTCCCCCTGGCATCCGATGTGGATTTAGCTACCACATCGGCATAAGCCTAGTTTGTAGCCTGCTAGAGCGGAACCCTGCCAAAGGTGCAAGCCTGCCTTGGCCGGTTCTTAGCTTCGTGTCGGTGGTAGCAGCGCTGCATGAGATGAGTGCCGAGGGCCTCGCACTCGTGTTCGATGACACCGCGCCGAGTCTTAGGCATGCGCACCGCCCGCGTAGTTTGTACTTAGGCCCCACATTTACGCCGGTTGCAAAGAAGCATGCGGTGCGCGCAGACACACTTTAGTCGCGGTTCGGAGAGCTCCCCGGGCTAATGTTCGTGAGTACACCAGTTCCTTCGGTTTAGAGCTAGACTTCGGGTACTCTCCCGATAGTCAGTTATAGCGGGGTAAGAGGCCCTTGAGGACACCCATTGGGATTGGCTTTTGAGTCGATCATATGGTCGAGGGAGAAAGACCCTCGAGGGTGTCGGACATCTTTGGGATCGGTTTTTGAGTCGATCAATTGGCCGAGGAGAAAGACCCTCGGAGATGTCCGGGATTGGTTATGAGAGCCAATCATTAGGCCGGAAGTAGGAGACTTCCGAGGATTCTAGATTCTGCCTTGTAAGCTCGTTGAGCTATGATCTGTGTTGGTAACTGTTTGCATGTATACTAGGGTGCTAGATGATTGATGTATCGTATTGTACCGGTTGGGAGATTCTTACCGAGTATGTTTATACTCACCCTTATTTATGTGGTTTTCCACCAGGTAACTTGGGACAGCACCGGGACGGCTAGCGGAGGGAGCTGATTGATCATGGGAGCCGCCGGCACTCTGTCTTTAGAGGTCGAGGCGCGCCGTTCTGGTGTTGTTTGATGCAGCAGTGTGGTGGTGGAAGTCCCCTGTGCGAGGCGGACCAGCAGAGTCTCCACCAGCCACCTGATCGATTGGCAAGCGGCCAAGTTAGCAGCTTTTGAGGAAGATGTAGAGACATCTTGTTCTCCCGCAAGCCCTCTGATCGTTTTGTAGCCGATTCTTTTAGTACCCTCGTAGCAGAGCGGTAGTGTGGAGTTTGCTTGTCGAGGACTTAATCCGTCCGTGGTTTTCGGTGGCTATTAGAGAGAAGCACCTTACGTTAGCATGTTCGGTGTGGAGCTAGGTGCGCCACCCGAGGGTTGGCCTGAGTATTCATTGAGCATCGAGTGGGATGCAGGAGTGGGCCTTGGCTTGTCTGTTAGACGTGATGTCAGAGAGTAGTCTACTCGAGTGTTGAGACTCTTGTGTTGAGTGCCATTGCCCTGTCACCTGGAGTGTGACCTTCCCTACCCTCAGAGGGGCTTAAAGCCCGTAAAGGGATGTTTGTGTTGTAAAGGAAGTAGTGCCTGTTGGCACCAAGCTTTGAGAGGAGGCCTAGATTCGGGCGGTTGGCACTTCTCAGATGCAGGTGGTTCCCAGGACCCGCCCGGAGTTTAGCATCCCCACTAGTCTTGTACCCATTCATGAGATTGCACCTATTTGGGCTGCATAAAAGATCTAGCTCAGTGGTAGCCAGAGAACTACAAGTTTGAGGTCGTTCGAGGGATAAGTAGGAGCCTTTCAGGGTCACCGAGATTTGGGTACAAAAGATGATGTTGGTTGTTAAGGGCTAGCGCGTCCGAGTTCTCGCGCCTGTATTGTGGGCTTGTGAGCCAGTTGGATGGTAGTGTGATTCGACTACCCTGGAGTTACCCTAATATGAGTAGGGTTGGCATCGATGATGCGTGGTTGATCCACTGTTAGAGCAATGAGTTGGATGGTTGATCGGAGCACGTTTAGTGGACCATTGGTATGAGGTAAGTTAGCTTGGTGTGGCTATGCTCTTGTAAGAGTGAGTCGACCAATGTGGCATTCCGTGGTGAGTTGACCCCGAGTGGGTTGAACTCTTGTTGCTCCTTTGCTAGATGTGGCTCTATTGGGAGGCAAAAGTTGCTGTAACGACCCAGGTTTTCTTCCCGGTCTTCCAGGTATGCCCTAGGGGTAATTTGGTAATTTGGTCGGGCCGTCAGGGTCGTTTGTGTCTTTTCCAGTTACTAAAATTATTGGATGGTTTTTGTAGGTTTTTGGAGGAGTTTGTGGTTTGGTTTGAGCAAGGTTTGTTGCAAAAGTAAAAATTAAAGGAAATTGTCTTTGCAGTACTGGGTTTGAACCCGGGTCTCTGGGAAGCTTGTAGAGATGTGTGCCAATTGAGCCATTAGGTGCTCTTATTGCTCTTTCTGCATCACATCTTAGTTAACCTTGGATTTTGGAGTTTTGGTGCATTTGGTTAAATGAAATAGAATTAGGTTATTCCATCTTCTTCTCCAAAACACCTCTTGGCCGCCCAAGCTCTCCATCTCCATAGCCTTGCGATTCTTCATCCTTGCATCTCCTTGGGTTCGATCATCATCATTTAGGGTAAGTCTTCGTCTTCTTCATCTTCTCATTTGGGTGTTTCTTTGGCGAATGTAAGAAAAAGGGTTGTGTGTGTGTGTGTTGTGCGGCCCGGAGGGAAGTCCAAAGACCCGAGCTCGTCGCATCGGCCCGGCTCCGTCTCAACGGGCAGCCCGTCGTCGACGCCCAGATCTGTCTGGCGCCCCCGCGACGCCAGATCTGTCCCAAAGAGCCTTGCCGTTTCGCCCAAAGAAGACAGATCGCCCGATCGCTCGCCAGACGCCCGAGAGGTCCTCGCCGGCGCCGCGCGTCGGCCCAGCGTCGCGCGTCGCCCATCGCACGCCCTCGCCGTGTCCGCTTGCCGAGCTGCCGCGCCGCGCCGCCTTCGCGCCAGACGTTCAGAAAGACCCGACCCAAAAGGGGGCTCTAAATGGGCCTTTACCCCAATGCATGTAGTGAAAATAAAAGACATTATGAAAAATACATTTCGGATCCCAAGTAAAAAGCAGAAACATTCAACAACCCAAACATACATTTCTAAAAGCATACTCGATCGAGAGATTTATTTAAACCATTAAAACAATCCACAAGTACAAATATGCTGGAATCCATAAAACGTAAGAAAACATCCTGGGGCTCTGTGCCCGTCTACATGCATTCAGGGGAAATAATAAAAAGTGAAGAGTCATGATAAATAAATAAAATAATCAGAGATGACAGCAGGATTCCATGATCACAGCTCCTCCTTCAGTCATCCTGCCTCGCGCCATGGTTACCTGAAAGATAAGTAAGGGTGAGTAACGAATTACTCAAGAAGAATCCCCAACCGGGGTACAATACGATATACATGATCATCTAGAAGATTGTATGCAAGCTATGAGTACAAACACAGAACAGGGCACATAGCTTAAGTCCACACTTGGACCTCGGATGCCATCTCAGGGTCTTAGTCCGGAAAATACCACAACACACTAAACGCACTATACGGGAACAAGTCCCGGCCTCGGCTGTCATCGCCGATCACGAAAGGTGCAGCGGCTCAAGATCCCGAGGAGCTCTCGATCGGCGCTGTAATGAGCGTAAGCGCGCACCGCATGCTACCGCAAACTCGGGGTGCCGGGTCTAGTGGCAAGCCGCCTGTGTTCACCACCATGCCTAACTAAATCTCCGGATCGGTGTCACCGACATAGGGGTGTGAGACACGACACGTGAACTATGTCACTGTACCACCGCACTGAGGCTAAGGAACCGGTCGTGGTAGGCTTACACCAGAAGCGGTCCTTGCCCTAACAGTGGCAATCAAGGGCTACGGCCGAACACGCCGAGGACGTGTCGATCGCCGGGACGAGGCAATGCCAAGTCATCATCCCGACCGTTGGGGCATTTAACTTGATCCGCCACCCTCACCCAAGATTGCGGGGCCTACCGGTTGGGATAGCTAATCCCTCACGGGGTCCAAGGCGGAGAGAACTGTCTCGAACGCCCTTGCCATAAATGCAAGATACTTTATGCATCGGCCCGGATGATTCTATCTACCTCAATTCTAAACCTTAACAATAATAACGATTCAATCAATGCGGTCCAATACGTGCTCATCGGATACAAAGAACCTAGCATGATACTACGAAGCAAGAACAGATATCGAACATGCTAGAATAGAACAACCTAGCATGGGCTAACATGAGAAACAATACAAGAGTTCATGCCATCCAGAATTGCACAGAGCACCTAGGCTAAACATGCTAGTAAACATACACAGCATACAAAACAACAATCACAAATATACCGCAGGTCCACACAACCCCGGTAAGAAATCCTTACCTTGGTCGGAAGACTTTTACACACAAATCCTAAGCTGCGGAACAATCCCGAGCTAGCGGCGGGAACCTAGCAAACCAACAATAATCAGCATCTAAAATATCTAAACAACAATAGAACAAGCAAGCTCGGCTCGGGAACTCACGCGCGCGACGACACGAGCTTGGGGCGCTGGCAAGCCGGGCACGGCAAGGACGCTGGCGCGGCCGCTGCGCTGGCACGGCAAGGACACGCTACCGGCGCGCGCTACCGGGCACGGCAAGGACACGCTACCGCGCGCTGCGCACCGCTAGCAGTGGGGACGCGCGCGCGAGCGAGCGTCACGGCGGCGCGCGCGCGCTGGAGCTGGAGGGCGGCGCGGCGGCGCGGCGGCGAGCGCTCGGCGGCGCGCTGGCGCTGGCGTCGCGATGCGGACGACACGGCGAGCAACTTCGGCGAGGGACGCGCGCGCGGCGAACGCTCGAGCGGCGGCGCGCGGCGAGCAGCTCGGCAAGCGGACACGGCGAGGGCGTGCGAGCGATCGGCTGGACGTCGGCCGGCGCTGGCGAGGACCTCTGGCGGCGCGGCGAGCGATCGGCGCTCGATTCTTGGGCGGCGAGCGCGAGGCTGCTGGGACAGATTCGGGCGCGCGGCAGGCTGGTTCGACCGATCCGGCGCGGCGACAGTGGCTGGTTCGACCGATCTGGGCGCGGCGGCGTGGTCGGGCGATGATGGTCGCTCCTCTCTACCGGGCCGCACACACACACACACACACAACCCCTTTTTCTTACATTCGGCCAACAAACACCCAAATGAGAAGATGAAGAAGACGAAGACTTACCCGGAATGATGATGATCGAACCCAAGGAGAGGCAAGGATGAAGAACTCGGCAAGGCTATGGAGATGGAGAGCTTGGGCGGCCAAGAGGTGCTTTTGGAGAATAAGATGGAATAACCTAATTCTATTTCATTTAACCAAATGCACCAAAACTCCAAAATCCAAGGTTAACTAAGATGTGATGCAGAAAGAGCAACAAGAGCTCTCAATAGCTCAACTGGCCACACCACCCACCTGACTTCTCAGACCACCTGGGTTCGAAACCCACCAAACACACTTTTAACACACCATTTTCCTTTTGCATCTCCCCATGCCCAAACACATCCACAAAGCCTCAAAAACTTACATAAATCCATCCAATAATTTTAGCAACTGGAAAAAGACATAAACGGTCCTGACGGCCCGACCAAATTACTAAAATACCCCTAGGGCATACTGAAGACCGGGATGAAAACAGGTCGTTACAATATTCCCTCCTTTTTATGACTTTCGTCCTCGAAAGTCCTTAAGATCTGAAACAACACAGATACTCGCAATCTCATCCCGTCCTTCCCGCTCACGAGCGGCCTCCTCCGAACTCAGACTCCTTCACTAAACTTTTACCAACGGATCTCACTTCTACGCAACGTCTTCGACTCAAGACCAGAATACTCATAGGCTTCTCCTCGAAGCCCTAAACCCTCAATCAGCTGCAAGGGCTCAAAGTCCACAATGAGCAATGGGTCCGGCACATGCTGCCCCAACATCGATACATAAAAACACTGTGCACAGCTGACAACAAACAAACTCAACCCTACAACAAACTGGCCAAACAACTGAACCTTCCAGATTCCAAAACTAAACGGCCTACTCTTACTTCACAAGAGACCAACAAACCTCAAACCTTGACTACAGCCTTAACGAGATACAAACGAACCACCAACTGGCGACTGATCCAAAAAGACAAACTTCTCCAACTAGAACACGTCCACAACACTTAAGCAACCATCTTAAGGAGAAAATCGCGCGAGCAAGGAACATCCAACATTCCTCTCAAGGAAAACTCGGGAAGCAAGGATTAAACCATCACGCAGACTATCTGCGACACAACACCTTGAGGAAAGCGGCTCAACGACTTACCAACCAATGCCACGGCACCTGCGTGCCAACTCACTCAAACGCGGCTCTACTAACGCCAACCGGGAACTCACAACAATTAGGAACAAAGCCCGAGAAGGGCTTGCTCAGCAGAACTCAACCCAAACTTATAACGAGCAACGCTCGCCTCCAAGCTACTACTCAACTCTTAAAATCCAACTGGCTACTCCAAGGACTTCCCCTTTAAGCCTAAGCCTAACTCATCTTCCAACCAGAAGCTCCACTCCCAAAACCTCACAAGGAAAAGCGATAACGACAACCTCAAAGCTTACGGATCATGAGCCACACGAATTCGCAAGACTACCTCGCAAGCTAACACTCGAGGCTGGCATCCAAGGAGCAACTCAACCACCACAGAGGCTAGAGGGAAAGGAAATCTTCAATCCCCAAAGAACCAACAACTTGCCGGACAACTCAAACTCTTCGGGTGGCCTCCGCTCTTGCGGGAACAAACAACTCTTGCTTGCTAACAACACAAGGCAGAACCCTCTCATTGGGCTGACATTCGCGCTACTCGATCGACTACACAACTCAGGAGCTAAGCTGACTCCTGCCAAACGGGAAACGACTTCCCAGCAAGCAAATTCCAGAAGGGCAGCGAACTCCACACACGCTCGCTAACCTGCTCAAACCCAAGGCAACAGCAACCAACTCTCTTAGAAGCAACACCCAAGAGAAAACTCAACCAATCGGACCACCAAATCAAAACAAACAAAGACTTGCTCAGCTGGCGAGGAGGGGTCAACTCCCAAAACTTATCGACTAGGAACAAGACCTCGAGGCAACGCCCTCCGGCTAGAACCGAACTAGCTCTCGAAACAACAAACGAACCAAATCTTGGCCAAACACTCACAAGAGGCGTAACAAACTTTACTACTGACCTCTAGAACACCATCCAAGAATCCGCTTAACTGGACAAACGACTACTTCCAAGCAAGCCAACAAACTTTTCCTTCAAGCTAGCGCTTCCACCATTAACTCCAAGACCAAGGGAGTAACTGGACAACTCTCCAAGGAAACGGCTCATACAAGCAGACAACCAACGGACAGAGAACTCCACATACGCTCACTGTCTTGCTCCACCAGAGCAACAACACCTAATCTCACGGGGCACAACAAGGGTCCATCTCAGACTGAACCTCCAAATGCCAAACGGGGCAACTCAACATCCTGGAAACAGGAAAAACAACCAACATGGCACAAACCACTCGCCCCCACGAGCAAAACTAGACTCTAGCAACTCCAATCCACACCTTGGTCAACACCAAGCACCAACTTGCCACCACACCGAAACCACTCCGGACTTTACTCCAAACAAACACTAGCTTGCTAGTCTACCAAGACTGCTGGCAACTCCACCGAGGCTACAAACTACACGCCTCCAGCTAGCCAACTGAAACTCACTAGCTGGGCCTGACTGAGCTCTGGAGAGGCTCTCCACAACCTAGGGTTCTTCGGCAACCCTCGACTCACACACACATCGTCGGATACGATCTAACAGCACAACCGCTCTGAACAAACAACTCCAATTTCCAAAGATCCCAACCATGCTAGCCAACTCCAACTCCTTGGGAACCTAGAGGACCCAAAACGCTACAGGATGCGTCATCCTCCTACTCAGAACATCGGCCACAACATAACTCCTACCCAAGGAAGGAGCCGAACAACTCTCTTAGCCATGACGATCAGAAACCACGCGGCTTAGCTACCACCGCTCTTGTTCAGTTTCCAACTGAACTCCAACCAACGATCAACAAGAAGATCCGCCAACCAAGCTTAGGCCCAACTTAACAAATCTTGCCTAAGCAACAACTTGATACCACGAGCACGGTATCCTTACCACCTCAACCAAAGCCTTACAACAACCACCTGGAGTCCAACTTCTCAAGGAACTGAGCACGAGATCTCCAAAGAAAACCCTACATGGATCTGAAACTCTCGCCACAGAACGAACCACACAAAACACACTTGTGTGCACAACTCCCAACCTTCCTTTAGAGATCCAAGACTAACAAGCGCTTTTCCACAAAGCAACGATAACTCCTGGCAGCGATACAAACAATCCAAGGAACACCAAAAGTTCCATCTCCGCACGATACTCGAAACTGAGGCAACCTTGCTTTACCAAAGCATAATCATGCCAAACCAAACTTACTTTGTACCAAGCCTCTACCAAGGGTGCTTACCCCTAAGGCATCCAAAACCTCTCGCAAGGTATCAGCTCATCTCGCCTCAAAAGCATCCAACTCGCCTCATAGGCATCCAGCTCATCTGATAAGCATCCAACTCATGGTCCCTCAGCTGGACCGAACTCGCATCTACAATGCTCAACTCTCCTCAGATTTAGGCACTCGAAGGTAGTTGACCGCACTACCAACCCCAAGGAAAATCTCTTGGCCTTAACACTAGCGCGAGACTCACACGCACCAATATTTACCAACCGGCAACCTGCTGACTTACTCAACCTCCAGAAACACTGGGAAGAGGCTCCGGCTCCTCTCGAGCATCCTTTCGCTTGTAGTCCATTGACTACCACTGAACTTGCCCTCTGGCACGACCTAAACGGGTGCAACTGCCATAAACAGATCCAAGGCTAAAGGAGTTCGCTGAACTCCGAATGGCATAGAACCATCTGCTATGCCCAAGCCAAACTCAAGCCTGAACCAGACTTAGTGCCAAAGTGGCACACCAACCAATGTACCCCAAGCTACTACAACCAAATCCACATCTGAGGAAGCTGGGCTGTTAAACAACAGCAGGCTCGCATGGGGGCAAAGATGACCCTTCATCTGCCTCCAGCCACTAACACGGCAACTTGCCAAACACCCAAGCGATCGTGGTGGAGACTCGCTAGTCCACCTCTCACAAGGGACTTCCACCACCATCCGATGAACCAAACAAAGACAGAACGGCACACCTCGGCCTCTCGAGCAAAGAGGGCATCCCACACACGGATGCTAAACTCAAACTCGGCCAACTACTTTACTACTAGCGGTGGGACTTACTAAAACATCGAGCTCTACAGGCATCCATTTGCCAACCCGGGCGCTCCATCAACGCCAACAAACCGATCCGAATAAACTGCTGATCATGCCCTTCCGGAACCTCAGGGGCTACAAGAGCTACTGGGGAAAAATGTCAAACAAACTCGTCATTTGGGCTATCTGTGCCGGGACTCCTCACTACGCACTACAAACCGCGCTGCGGGTCTCCGCTCTCGATAGCTAAAGACCGCCATCAAGTCTCTCACGGCTGGAGCACACTCGCTGCTCAAGGAGTCTCACTATAAGGCGCCGCTAGCCTCTACCCCCTCCTCTAGGCAACTCAGCTGCCGGGGCCAAACCGCATGCGGGCCTAACAACCCCGACGCGGCCTCAACATCAACACGATCGGTCCAACTCCTCGGTCGGGCATGCCAAGCGCCCCGCTTCTCGGGTGCGATCAACATACTAGCGATCCGCACAAAGCACACCTCCACCCTCTCACTAGAGGAAAAACAGCAATTGGGCCACAAATGGCCAATGGGAGACTAAGCTCTGCCTCCCTCGGGGACGATGTCCCAGGGCATCCGAATCTATCTGGATACCTCAACAAGCTGCTAAACAAACCGCTCAGATCGCGGGAAAGTTGGCATGATGGCTCACTAAGCCCAAACCAACAACGAGTCAGAACCTGCTCGTCTCCGCTCCACAACACTACACAAGGCATACACTAGATGAAAGGTATTGTAAATTCTTAACCCTTTTCTAAAACAGAAAACTTAGGCGCACTGATGACCGCTTGCTGAGTGCCGGTGATCATGGGAAAGACGACTACAACAAAGGTCGGTCTACAAAGTCTATGACTACGAGCTCGATACCAATCAGAAAGACCCGACCCAAAAGGGGCTCTAAATGGGCCTTTACCCCAATGCATGTAGTGAAAATAAAAGACATTATGAAAAATACATTTCGGATCCCAAGTAAAAACAGAAACATTCAACAACCCAAACATACATTTCTAAAAGCATACTCTGATCAGAGATTTATTTAAACCATTAAAACAATCCACAAGTACAAATATGCTGGAATCCATAAAACGTAAGAAAACATCCTGGGGCTCTGTGCCCGTCTACATGCATTCAGGGGAAATAATAAAAAGTGAAGAGTCATGATAAATAAATAAAATAATCGGAGAGATGACAAAGCAGATTCCATGATCACAGCTCCTCCTTCATCTCATCCCGCCTCGCGCCATGGTTACCCGAAAGATAAGTAAGGGTGAGTAACGAATTACTCAAGAAGAATCCCCAACCGGGTACAATACGATATACATGATCATCTAGAAGATTGTATGCAAGCTATGAGTACAAACACGTAGCAGGGCACATAGCTTAAGTCCACACTTGGACCTCGGATGCCATCTCGTGGTCTTAGTCAGGAAAATACCACAACACACTAAACGCACTATACGGGAACAAGTCCGGCCTCGGCGCTCTCATCGTCGATACGAAAGGTGCACTCGCTCAAGATCCCGAGGAGCTCTCGCCGGCGCCAGTAATGAGCGTAAGCGCGCACCGCATGCTACCGCAAACTCGGGGTGCCGGGTCTAGTGGCAAGCTGCCCGAGTTCGACCACCATGCCTAACTAAATCTCTGGATCGGTGTCACTTACATAGGGGTGTGAGACACGACACGTGAACTATGTCACTGTACCACCGCACTGAGGCTAAGGAACCTGGCCGTGGTAGGCTTACACCAGAAGCGGTCCTTGCCCTAACAGTGGCAATCAAGGGCTACGGCCGAACACGCCGAGGACGTGTCGATCGCGGGGGCGAGGCAATGCCAAGTCATCATCCCGACCGCTGGGGCATTTAACGATCCGCCACCCTCACCCAAGATTGCGTGGCCTACCGGTTGGGATAGCTAATCCTCACGGGGTCCAAGGACGGAGAATCTGTCTCGAACGTCCTTGCCATAGATGCAAGATACTTTATGCATCGCCCCGGATGATTCTATCTACCTCAATTCTAAACCTTAACAATAATAACGATTCAATCAATGCGGTCCAATACGTGCTCATCGGATACAAAGAACCTAGCATGATACTACGAAGCAAGAACAGATATCGAACATGCTAGAATAGAACAACCTAGCATGGGCTAACATGAGAAACAATACAAGAGTTCATGCCATCCAGAATTGAACAGAGCACCTAGGCTAAACATGCTAGTAAACATACACAGCATACAAAACAACAATCACAAATATACCGCAGGTCCACACAACCCCGGTAAGAAATCCTTACCTTGGTGGAAGACTTTTACACACAAATCCTAAGTGCGGAACAATCCCGAGCTAGCGAGCGGGAACCTAGCAAACCAACAATAATCAAGATCTAAAATATCTAAACAACAATAGAACAGCAAGCTCGGCTCGGGGAACTCACGCGCGCGACGACACGAGCTTGGGGTCGCTGGCAAGCCGGGCACGGCAAGGACGCTACCGGCCGCCGCGCTACCGGCACGGCAAGGACACGCTACTGGCGCGCTACCGGCACGGCAAGGACACGCGCCGGCTGTGGCGCGCTGCACGGGCTAGCGAGGTACGCGCGCGCGTAGCGTCTGGGCGGCGCGCGCGGCGCGCGCGCGCGGCGGGCGGTTGCGGCGCGGCGAAGGGCGAGCGGCGGCGCGGGCGCCGGCGTGCGATGCGGACACGGCGAGCAACTTCGCAGGACGACGCGCGGGCGAACGCTCGAGCGGCGGCGCGCGGCGAGCGGCTAAATCAAGCGGACACGGCGAGGGCGCGGCGAGCGATCGGCTGGACGCGGCCGGGCGCTGGCGAGGACCTCTGGCGTGGCGAGCGATCGGGCGATCTCGCCGCTGGGCGAACGGCGAGGCGGGCTGGGATAGATCTGGGCGTGCGGGTGGCTGGTTCGACCGATCGGGCGCGGCGACATGTGGCTGGTTCGACCGATCCGGGCGCGGCGTGGTCGGGCGATGATGGTCGCTCCTCTCCTTCTACCGGGCCGCACAACACACACACACACAACCCCTTTTTCTTACATTCGCCAACAAACACCCAAATGAGAAGATGAAGAAGACGAAGACTTACCCGGAATGATGATGATCGAACCCAAGGAGAGGCAAGGATGAAGAACTCGGCAAGGCTATGGAGATGGAGAGCTTGGGCGGCCAAGAGGTGCTTTTGGAGAATAAGATGGAATAACCTAATTCTATTTCATTTAACCAAATGCACCAAAACTCCAAAATCCAAGGTTAACTAAGATGTGATGCAGTAAAGAGCAACAAGAGCTCTCAATAGCTCAACCGCCACACCACCCACCGACTTCTCAGACCACCTGGGTTCGAAACCCACCAAACACACTTTTAACACACCATTTTCCTTTTGCATCTCCCCATGCCCAAACACATCCACAAAGCCTCAAAAACTTACATAAATCCATCCAATAATTTTAGCAACTCGAAAAAGATATAAAGCGGTCCCGACGGCCCGACTAAATTACTAAAATACCCCTAGGGCATACCGAAGACCGGGATGAAAACCTGCGTCGTTACACGTTCGTCGCGCGCTGCGCCCTCGCTGAGCCGCTCGCGTGTGTCCGCATCGCACGCCACGCCGCGCCGCGCGCTTCGCCGCGCCAGACGCTTCGCGCGCGATACGCGCGACGCTTCGCCAAGACGCCCTGTTGCAGTTGCGTGCGGTGCGGCAGCCTCAACACAGCGTCCTGTTGCGTGCGTAGCGCGGCAGCCTGGGCCGGCGTCCTTGCGTGCTGCGCGGCCAGTAGCGGCGGCCGCAAGGCGTCCTTGCCGTGCCGGCTTGCCGCCAATTTCAAGCTCGTGTCGTCGCGCGCGCGTGAGTTCCCTTTGAGCCGAGCTTGCTGTTCTATTGTTGTTTAGATATTTTAGATGCCGATTATTGTTGGTTTGCTAGGTTCCCGCTTTCGCTAGCTCGGGATTGTTCGCACTTAGGATTTGTGTGTAGAAGTCTTCCGACCAAGGTAAGGATTTCTTACAGGGGTTGTGTGGACCTGCGGTATATTTGTGATTGTTGTTTTGTATGCCGTGTATGATTACTAGCATGTTTAGCCCTAGGTGCTCTGTTTCGAATTCTCGATCGCATGAACTCTTGTATTGTTTCTCATGTTAGCCCATGCTAGGTTGTTCTATTCTAGCATGTTCGATATCTGTTCTTGCTTCAGTAGTATCATGCTAGGTTCTTTGTGTCCGATGAGCACGTATTGGACGCATTGATTGAATCGTTATTATTGTTAAGGTTTAGAATTGAGGTAGATAGAATCATCCGGGCCCGATGCATAAAGTATCTTGCATCTATGGCAAGGACGCTCGAGACGCTTCTCCGTCCTTGGACCCCGTGAGGGATTAGCTATCCCAACCGGTAGGCCCCGCAATCTTGGGTGAGGGTGGCGATCGTTAAATGCCCCAACGGTCGGGATGATGACTTGGCATTGCCTCGCCCCCGGCGATCGACACGCCCTCGGCGTGTTCGGCCGTAGCCCTTGATTGCCACTGTTAGGGCAAGGACCGCTTCGGGTGTAAGCCTACCACGACCGGTTCCTTAGCCTCGGTGTGTGGTACAGCCGACATAGTTCACGTGTCCGTGTCTCACACCCTATGTCGGTGACACCGATCCGGAGATTTAGTTAGGCATGGTGATCGAACTCGGGCGGCTTTGCCACTAGACCCGGCACCCCGCAGTTTGCAAGAGCATGCGGTGCGCGCTTACGCTCATTACGGCGTCGATCGAGAGCTCCTCGGGATCTTGAGCTGCACCTTTCGTATCGACAAAGACACAGCCGAGGCCGGACTTGTTCCCGTATAGTGCGTATAGTGTGTTGTGGTATTTTTCCGGACTAAGACCACGAGATGGCATCCGAGGTCCAAGTGTGGACTTAGCTATGTGCTCCGCTCCGTGTTTGTACTCATAGCTTGCATACATTCTTCTAGATGATCATGTATATCGTATTGTACCCGGTTGGGGATTCTTACTGGTAATTCGTTACTCACCCTTATTCGTGGTTTTCCACTGTAATCAAGGCGGGAGACAGGATGGTGAAGGAGGAGCCGTGATCATGGAACTCTTTGTCATCTCTCGATTATTTATTTTAATTATCATGACTCTTCACTTTTTATTATTTCCCGAATGCATGTAGACGCACAGAGCCCCGTGATGTTTTCTTACGCTTTATGGATTCCAAGCATATTTGTACTTGTGGATTGTTTTAATGGTTTAAATAAATCTCTCGATCGAGTATGCTTTTAGAAATGTATGTTTGGGTTGTTGAATGTTTCTGTTTTTACTTGGGATCCAAATGTATTTTTCATAATGTCTTTTACTTTCACTACATGCATTGGGGTAAAGGCCCATTTAGAGCCCCTTTTGGGCCTGGTCTTTCTGATTGGTATCAAAGCTCGAGTCATAGATTCTCGTAGACCGACCTTTTGTTGTAGGTCGTTTTCCATGATCATCAAGACTCGGCTATCATCAGTACGCCTAGATTTATTGTTTTAGAAAGGAAAAGGGTTAAGAATTTACAATACCTATCATCTAGTGTATGCCTTGTTTGGTGTTGTGGAATGGTGACAGCGTGTTTTGATTCGTTGTTGGTTTGGATGTAGATCGCCAAAGATGCACCACCACCCGCACGGGAGAGGAGGTTCGAGAGCGGTCGAGGTATCGAGGATCGGATCTCGTCATCGCAGGACATCGTCCCAAGCCGACATCGATGGCATTCCACAAAGAACTCCTCCCGTTACGCCTAGAGCGGGCGTTGAGGCGATCGAAGGCCGTGAGATCGCTTCCCGGAGCAGAGTTTCGAGTCTATGAGGGCTTTTATGGTCAGCATGTTGAGTGACCAGAGGGCGAGACCTGTGCCTTGTTGGCGTATGGCCGGAAGAGTCCCGAGCCCGATCGAGCGGTGACTCGATTGGTTCAAAGAGAGCTCAAGAGAGCACCTCCGGCTCCCACAGAGCAAGTAGCCCCCGAGGCGGATATGGCGGAGAGGTGCCGAGGAATTGGGTAGGTGGTGAAGGATTTTGTGAAGTGGAAGCTTCGAGAAGTTTGATGCCACCGGTGATGCGTTAGCGGCGGCCTGTGGATTGCCCATTTGGAGTACACCTTCCGATCATGGTGTGCCCCGATATTCGAGAGGCCGAGATGTGCGGCTCATGTGCTAGGAGGCACAATGAGATGGTGGTGGGAGTCCACCTTGAGCGAGAGACCAGTGGGTCTCCACCCGCTACTTGGGAGTTCTTCAAGGGTGAGTTCAAGGTAAAGTTCATCGCTGATGAGGCTCAAGAGAAGATGGTGGAGCTCTTCCGAACCTCAAGCGGGTTCGATTCCATTGAGGAATATGAGCGCAAGTTCTCGGAGTATGGATATTTTGCTCCTCGATTGATTGCCACCCCAGCAGTCAAGATTCGGAAGTTCATATCCGGATTGAGGCGTGGTGTTTCCCGTGATGTCGTGGCTCGTGCCCCGACACTTATGCTAGGGTCTGCCCGATTAGCCACGATCTATAATGGGAAGTATCCCTTTGGAGGGTTGTTGCCGCCTCTCTGTTCGGCGTCCGTCCCAAAGAAATTGTGGGCGTAAGAGGAAGTTTGATTTTTCGGGAGGCGGCAGCGCCGCCAAGGGCGATTGAAACAGAGATCGGCGGAGAGCTCCAATCCGTTTCACCCCGACAAAGCAGGAGGACCTGTGCGATTTCCGCTTGTGCTACTTGTAGGGAAAGTCCACGCCGAGCTTGTCACCTGGACCTAGATTGTGCTACCGCGTTGTGGTAGAGAGGGGCACATGGCCCGTTTTTGTGATCACAGCCGGCTATGGCGGCTCGGCCCAGCAAAGCGTTAGGTCGAGTGTTTGCTACGACCGTCAGAGGCCGAGCGCACGGATGCCGCTGTGGTAGGTACGCTTCTTGTTTTAGATCACTGCGCATTTGTCTTGTTTGATTCTGGTTCCACGCAATCATTTGTATCCGTGTTGTTTGGCCGAGCATGCTAAGTTAAGACTAGAGCCTCTAGGTTTTGAGTTATCTGTTGCAACTCCTTCGGGAGTTAGTATGTTGGCTAGAGATAAGATTAAGGATGGCCGGATCGAGATATCCAGGAGAGTTGCTTGTAGGCTACGCTCATAGTTCCGCCTATGAGCGGTTTTGATGTGATTCTTGGTATGGAGTGGTTAGTCGCTAACCACGCGTTGATTGATTGCCACCGAAAGAAGTAGTGTTCAAGCCGCCAGTCATTGACTTTAAGTTTCGTGGAGTCCAAGGTGGAGTTTGCCCGCCGATGGTGTCACCGTGAAAGCTCGTCGCTTGCTAGCTCATGGAGCTTGGGGCTATCTAGCCAAGTTGTTCGGGAAGAGCGCCGCCGTCTGCTGATCAGTGCCGGTCGTGCAAGAGTTCGCGGATGTGTTTCTCGAGGAGTTACAGGGGTTGCCCCCAAAGAGAGAGGTTGACTTCATTATTGAGCTCGAGCAGGACCCTCCCTATCTCGAAGGCTCCGTGATCGCATGGCGCCAGTGAGTTAAAGGAACGAAGATTCGATTGCAGGAGATGTTAGACCGAGGGTTCATCCGCCCAAGTGTGTCCCGTGGGAGAGCACCGATTGCTTTGTGAAAAAGAAGGATGGTTCTATGCGCTTATGTATTGATTACCGCGAGCTTAATAAGGTGATGATGAAGAATAAGTATCCGTTGCCCCGCATCGATGATTTGTTCGATCGCCTTCAGGAGCTTCGTGTTCTCCAAGATAGATCCGAGATCCGGTTACCATCGATTGCGGATCGGGATGCCGACATTCCTAAAGACAGCTTTCGTGTCTAGATATGGTCACTATGAGTTTGTGGTCATGTCGTTTGGATTGACCAATGCCCCGGTGCGTTCATGGACATGATGGATAGGGTGTTCAAATCATTTTTGGACAGCTTCGTCATCGTGTTCATTGACGATATTCTCGATTTATTCGAGGTCTAAAGAAGACCATGCAGAGCATCCGAGGCGAGTATTGGCGGCTTTGAGGGAAAACCACTTTATGCGAAGTTTTCCAAATGTGATTCTGGTTGGAGCGGGTGGCCTTCCTAGGCCACGTGGTTTCGAGAGATGGTATAGCCGTGGACCCCGCAAGATTGAGGCCGTGAGTTCATGGGCCAAGCCGACTTCGATTGCCGAGATTCGCGACTTTCTCGGGTTTGGCGGAGTTACTACCGTCGGTTCGTCAAGGACTTTTCGCTTTAGCCTCGCCCCTCACTCGTCGACGAGGAAGGGTGTCGAGTTTGTTTGGGACAAAGAGTGTGATGAGAGCTTTGCTGTGCTCAAGCGCAGATTTGACTTTCAAAGACTGATGTTGGCATCCGAGGGGACAGTGGTTTCGTGGTCTACAAAGTGATGCTTCCAAGTTTGGTTTAGGTTGTGTGTTGATGCAAAGACGGAAGGTCATTGCCTATGCTTCCCGTCATTTGGCCGTATGAGCAGTAACTACCCGACTCATGATATGGAGTTGGCAAAGCAGTGGTGTTTGCACCGAAGATTTGGAGGCATTACTGTATGGTGAGCGGATTCAGATGTTTACCGATCACCGAGCCTCAAGTATCTGTTTACTCGAGAAGGAGTTGAATATGAGGCGAGAGGAGATGGTTAGAGTTGGTAAAGGATTATGATCTGCGAGATTTTGTACCATCCGGTAAAGCCAATGTAGTGGCCGATGCTTTGAGCAGAAAAGACGCCGCACTCTGCGGCGTTGTTGAGTTCCCGCCCCAGTTTGCGAGAGAGAGTTCGAGCGGCTGAGGTTGCGATGTTGTTGGGAGAGGTTACCGCCAGTGGT
This sequence comes from Sicyos edulis, assembly GCA_036507275.1. NCBI lineage: Eukaryota > Viridiplantae > Streptophyta > Magnoliopsida > Cucurbitales > Cucurbitaceae > Sicyos > Sicyos edulis. The sequence continues at coordinate 16,537,965 of CM071853.1, read as the reverse complement.
AGCTCGATTGACTGCTCACCGCCGATTCGATTCAGCAGATTATAAATGACAAGCGGTTGGGTGACCCCGCACTTAAGAGATTGGTTGATGTGAGTTAGTGCCGACGGTGACTTTGACTTTGTGTATTCACCGCACATGGGTTGACTTATAGAGGCGGTTGTGTGTTCCGGACATTGCAGGTTTTATGAGCCGAGTTGCTCTCGAGGCCCCTGATTCCCCCTTTTTGCTTGGCACCCTGGGGTACCAAGATGTATCAGACCTTAAGCAGACTTCCGGTGGATGGGAATGAAGAGAGATGTGGCGAGTTTGTCGGTAGGTGTCTCACTTGTCGCCAAGTGAAGGCACCTGTGCAGAGGCCACTGGTTTGTTGCAACCACCGAGTGTACCCCAGTGGAAATGGGAAGAGATCTCCATGGACTTTATATCGGTTTGCCAAGGACTCCGAGGAAGTTCTCTCAGATTTGGGTGATAGTCGACCGTTTGATCAAGAGCGCACACTTCATTCCCGGTAGAGACACTTATACCGTGGAACAAAGGCGCACTGCTTTTGGAGCAGATCATCCGTTATCATGGTGTGCCGGTGAGGATTGTGTCCGATCGTGACTCATGGTTCACTTCTCGTTCTCGAGAGCGCCCGTAAGGGTTTGGGCACGAGTGCGCCAAAGATACGACTTTTCACCCTCGAGACGGATGGTCGATCGAGAGAGTGAATCGATTCTCGAGGATATGTTGAGGGCTTGTGTGTTGGATTTCCCAGCGATTGGGACCGATGATTCTGACTTGATGGAGTTTGCCTACAACAACGATTACGATCGACGATTGAGATGGCTCCATTCGAGGCATTGTATGGTAAGCGTTGTCGGCCCCTGTGTTCGGGAAGAGGTTGGTGATAGACGAGTTTTGGGTCTCGAGTTATCGCAGCTTGACCAATGGTGCAATGCGTAAGATTAGAGCTCGTATGTTGACAGCTCAGAGCAGCAGAAGAGTTACGCCGATGTTCGGCGCCGAGATTTGGAGTTTGAGGTTGGTCAAGATGTGTTCCTTAAGGTTGCTCCGATGCGAGGTGTTCCGAGGTTTGCAAGCGTGGGAAGTTGAGTCCCCGCTTTGTTGGTCCATTTGAGATCCTAGAGAGGATTGGCAGAGTTGCTTACCGGTTAGCCCTACCTACCTCCGTCACTATCGGCGGTGCATAGTGTTTTTCATGTATCGATGTTGAGGCAAGATGTGCCGGACCGTGCCGCACATTGTGGACTTTGAGCCTTTGCGGTGAATGAGGATTTGAACTTCGAGGAGAAGCCGGTGAGGATCCTTGCCTTTGAGACCAAGACGTTGCGAAATCGCGAGATTCGTTTGGTAAAGGTTCGATGGAAGAATCGGGGGTTCTAAGGAAGCCACTTGGGAGCGGGAAGACGAGATGAGGTTGCATTACCCCGAGTAATTTTTTGTCTTAAGGACTTTCGAGGACGAAAGTCATAAAAGGAGGAATATTGTAACGACCAGTGTTTTCTTCCGGTCTTCGGTATGCCCTAAGGGTAATTTGGTAATTTGGTCGGGCCGTCGTGGTCGTTTGTGTCTTTTCCATTACTAAAATTATTGGATGGTTTTTGTAGGTTTTTGGAGGAGTTTGTGGTTTGGTTTGAGCAAGGTTTGTTGCAAAAGTAAAAATTAAAGGAAATTGTCTTTGCAATGGGTTTGAACCCGGTCTCTGGGAAGCTTGTAGAGATGTGTGCCAATTGAGCCATTAGGTGCTCTTGTTGCTCTTTTCTCGCATCACATCTTAGTTAACCTTGGATTTTGGAGTTTTGGTGCATTTGGTTAAATGAAATAGAATTAGGTTATTCCATCTTCTTCTCCAAAACACCTCTTGGCCGCCCAAGCTCTCCATCTCCATAGCCTTCTTTGATTCTTCATCCTTGCATCTCCTTGGGTTCGATCATCATCATTCGGGTAAGTCTTCGTCTTCTTCATCTTCTCATTTGGGTGTTTCTTTGGCCGAATGTAAGAAAAAGGGGTTGTGTGTGTGTGTGTTGTGCAACCACGGTAGGGAAGTCCAAAGACCGAGCTCGTCGCATCGGCCCGGCTCCGTCACGGCGGCCCTGTCGTCGCGACGCCAGATCTGTCGGCAGCGGCTCTGCGCGACGCCAGATCTGTCCTGGCAGCCTTTTTTTGCCGCTCGGCCAAGAAGACGATCGCCTGGACGCTAGCACGCCAGAGGTCTCCGCGCGCCGCCAGCGCGTCGTACCGCGGCCGCGTCGCCCATCGTGACGCCCTCGCCGTGTCCGCTTAAGCCGAATCGCGCTCGCGCGCGCCGCCCGACGTTCGCGCGCGCGCCTGTCCTGCCCTCGCTGCTCGCCGTGTCGCGCGATCGCCACGCCGGCGCCAGCGCGCGCGCCGCCCCGCCGCTGCGCGCGCGCGCGCGCGCGCTTCGCCACGAGCGCTCCTCGCGCGCGCAAGACGTCCTTGTTGCGTGTGCCGTGCGGTAGCGCGCGGCCAGTAGCGGCGTCCTTGCCGTGCCCGCCACAAGCGCGGCCAGGTAGGCGTCCTTGCCGTGCCGGCTGCCTGCTGACCCCAAGCTCGTGTCGTCGCTACCGCGTGAGTTCCCGAGCCGAGCTTGCACTGTTCTATTGTTGTTTAGATATTTTAGATGCCGATTATTGTTGGTTTGCTAGGTTCCCGCTCGCTAGCTCGGGATTGTTCGCAGCACTTAGGATTTGTGTGTAGAAGTCTTCCGACCAAGGTAAGGATTTCTTACAGGGGTTGTGTGGACCTGCAGTATATTTGTGATTGTTGTTTTGTATGCCCGTGTATGATTACTAGCATGTTTAGCCCTAGGTGCTCTGCTCAATTCTCGATTGGCATGAACTCTTGTATTGTTTCTCATGTTAGCCCATGCTAGGTTGTTCTATTCTAGCATGTTCGATATCTGTTCTTGCTTCGTAGTATCATGCTAGGTTCTTTGTGTCCGATGAGCACGTATTGGACCGCATTGATTGAATCGTTATTATTGTTAAGGTTTAGAATTGAGGTAGATAGAATCATCGGGCCCGATGCATAAAGTATCTTGCATCTATGGCAAGGACGTTCGAGACGATTCTCCGTCCTTGGACCCCGTGAGGGATTAGCTATCCCAACCGGTAGGCCCCGCAATCTTGGGTGAGGGTGGCGATCGTTAAATGCCCCAACGGTCGGGATGATGACTTGGCATTGCCTCGCCCCCGGCGATCGACACGTCCTCGCCGTGTTCGGCCGTAGCCCTTGATTGCCACTGTTAGGGCAAGGACCGCTTTCGGTGTAAGCCTACCACGCCCGGTTCCTTAGCCTCAAAGTGCGGTGGTACAGCCGACATAGTTCACGTGTGTCGAGTCTCACACCCCTATGTCGGTGACACCGATCCAGAGATTTAGTTAGGCATGGTGGATCGAACACAGGCGGCTTGCCACTAGACCCGGCACCCCGAGTTTGCGAGAGCATGCGGTGCGCGCGCGCTACGCTCATTACGGCGTCGATCGGAGAGCTCCTCGGGATCTTGAGCAGTGCACCTTTCAGATCGGCGAGTGAGACAGGTGAGGCGGGACTTGTTCCCGTATAGTGCGTATAGTGTGTTGTGGTATTTTTCCGGACTAAGACCCCGAGATGGCATCCGAGGTCCAAGTGTGGACTTAGCTATGTGCTCCGCTCTCGTGTTTGTACTCATAGCTTGCATACATTCTTCTAGATGATCATGTATATCGTATTGTACCCCGGTTGGGGATTCTTACTGGGTAATTCGTTACTCACCCTTATTCTGTGGTTTTCCACAAGTAATCAAGGCGGGAGACAGGATGGTGAAGGAGGAGCCGTGATCATGGAACCTCTTTGTCATCTCTCGATTATTTATTTTAATTATCATGACTCTTCACTTTTTATTATTTCCCTGAATGCATGTAGACGCACAGAGCCCCGTGGATGTTTTCTTACGTTTTATGGATTCCAGCATATTTGTACTTGTGGATTGTTTTAATGGTTTAAATAAATCTACGATCAGTATGCTTTTAGAAATGTATGTTTGGGTTGTTGAATGTTTCATTTTTACTTGGGATCCGAAATGTATTTTTCATAATGTCTTTTACTTTCACTACATGCATTGGGGTAAAGGCCCATTTAGAGCCCCTTTTGGGTCGGGTCTTTACAGTTGCCTTGTGTGAGAATACTTGCTAGATGTGGCTCCTTTTCAAGAACCACTAGAGGATCGTGTTGAGTAGCAAGTGCTCAGTTCTTGAGGTGCTAGGGCTTTAGTTCTTGGCAAACGCCCTAACCTTGGTTGTGAGGATACCGTGCCTGTAGCCGTGTTATTGCTTAGGCAAGTTATGCTAGTTGGCCCTTGACCTGGGTGGAGGCATTTCTTGTTGATCGATGGTTGGAGTTCAGCTTGAAGGCGAACAAGGGCGATGGTAGCATAATCGCGTAGTTGCTGGCCGTCATGGCTAAGAGAGTGTTGTTCGGATCCTTACCCTGGGTAGATGCTACGTTGTGGCTGATGCTTTGAGCAAGAGGGAGATTGCGTCTTCCGGTGGTTCCCCGCTCAGGTGGATAGCAGACTCGCCGACAGGGCCAGTCTAGGGGTCGGGATCAGCGCCGACCGCAGGTCAGAGCTCTGGATCGTCAGTAGGCTCATTGCATCAAGTGTGGTAAGGCAAAGATAGTGTCAAATCAGGATTCTCGGTTCACATCTCGCTTCTGGAGAGCGCTCCATAAGGGTTTGGGAACTGAGTGCAGCTTCAGCACTGCCTTCCACCCTCAAACCGATGGTCAGACTGAGAGGGTAAATCAGATTCTTGAAGATATGTTGAGAGCATGTGTTTTGGATTTTCCAGGCAGTTGGGACCAGTACCTGTATTTGATGGAGTTCGCTTACAACAACAGCTTTCAAGCGACTATTCAGATGGCCCCATTCGAGGCGTTGTATGGTAAGCGTTGCAGATCCCCAGTGTTTTGGGAGGAGGTTGGTGATAGACAGGTTCTGGGACCCGAGTGTAACGACCCAGGTTTTTCATCCCGGTCTTCCAGGTATGCCCTAGGGGTAATTTGGTCGGGCCGTCAGGGCCGTTTGTGTCTTTTCCAGTTATTAAAATTATTGGATGGATTTATGTAGGTTTTTTTAGGGATTTGTTGTTTGGTTTGAGCAAGGTTTGATGCAAAAGTAAAAATAAAGGAAATTGTGCTGCAGCCGGGGTTTGAACCTGGGTCTCCTGGAAAGCTTGTGGGGTTGTGTGCCAATTGAGCCATTAGTTGCTCTTGTTGCTCTTTCTGCATCACATCTTAGTTAATCTTGGATCTTTGGTGTTTGGTGCATTTGGTTAAATGAAATAGAAATTAGGTTTGTCCATCTTCTTCTCCAAAGTGTGTGGCCGCCCAAGCTTTGCTCTCCATTGCCTTGCCGAGTTCTTCATCCTTGCAGCTCCTTTGGATCGATCATCATCATTCGGGTAGGTATCGATCTTCCTCTTCTTCTTCTCATCCGTTTGGTGTCTTTGTTTGGCCAAGTGTGTTTGTGTTGATTGCGGCCACCAAGAGAAGCCCACAACAAGAAGAATCGTCGCGCGTCCGGCCGGCCGGCAGCTCCACGCCCAGATCTGCCGGGCGGCCGCCGCCGACGCCCGATCCGCCTTAGCAAACTTCTTGCCGTTCGTCCAAAGACCAACTAGCCTTGTCGTCGGCGGCCGGCCCCACGCCCAGATCTGTCGAAGCGGCAGCCTGCCGCCACGCCGGTCGCGCAAAGCAGCAGCCAGATCGCCGTTCGTCCTCGCCCGATCGCGCCGACGCCAGAGGCCCCGCCGCGCGCCGCGCGCCCCGGCCCGCCGCGCTTATCGCGACGCCGCCGCGCGCGCCGCGCGAAGCCGCTCGCCAAGACGCGCCCGCCACGCCCGAGCGCTTCGCCGCGCGCGCGCGCTCTCCTGCCGTGCACCGTGCGCGTGCCTTGCTTGCCGTGGCGCTGCGCCGCGCGCCAGCGCCCATCTCGCGCGGCCAGCGCCAGGCCGGCGCCCAGCCACTGCCGTACCGGCCTGCAAAGAACTCCAAGTTCGTGTCGCGCGTGCCACAGTGAGTGTGTAACGACCTGAGTTTTCATCCCGGTCTTCCGGTATGCCCTAGGGTATTTTAGTAATTTGGTCGGGCCGTCGGGGACCGCTTATTTATCTTTTTCCGGTTGCTAAAATTATTGGATGGATTTATGTAAGTTTTTGAGGCTTTGTGGATGTGTTTGGGCATGGGGAGATGCAAAAGGAAAATGGTGTGTTAAAAGTGTGTTTGGTGGGTTTGAACCCGGTGGTCCGAGAAGTCGGTGGGTGGTGTGGCGGTTGAGCTATTGAGAGCTCTTGTTGCTCTTTCGTGTCATTTTATAGTTAGCCTTGGATTTTGGGGTTTTGGTGCATTTGGTTAAATGGAAAAGAAAAGCTAGGTTTTGTTCTTCTTCTCCAACACATCCTCCTAGCCGCCCAAGTTGTTTCCCCATCTTTTCTAGCCGAATTTCATCCCCTTGTCGCTCCGTAGTTCGATCATCATTCGGTAGGTATTCATCTTCTTCATCTTCTCGATAGGTTGTTTTGCTGGCCGAAGGTAAGAGGAGGTGCCCATGTGTGTGTGTGTGTTGTTGCAGTCTGCCGCCAGCGCCAGATCGCCCACCGGCCGGCGGACCGCTGAGCAAAGACGCCCAGATCTCTCCAATGAGAGCGGTCGCGCGCCAAGAAGCGATCCGGATCCGCCCGAGCAAAGCACGCCCGAAGCGCGTCGGTCGGCCCGATCGCCGTCGCACACCAAGAGCCGCCAGATCCGTCCATCGCGACGCCCGATTCGCGCGCGAGCGCCGTCGCGCGATTCGCCGCGCAGCAGCAGCAGAATCGCCGTGTCCGCGCGCCTTGCTCTCCAGCCGCTTCGCCCGCCCGCGCAAGGCCGCGCCGCGTCGCCGTCAGCCGCCACGCCCGCGCGCGCGCGCCGCCGCGCCGCCGCGCTGCCGCGCCGCGCAGCGCTCCATGCCGTCTGCCGTCGTGCCGTCGTCGCCGTGCAGTGCGCGGCCAGCGCCAGCCTACTGCCGTGTCGCCCGCGCAGCCGCTGCTCGCTGCCAGCGCCAGCCCGGCCAGCCGCACCTGACGCCAGCGGCTTTTCGGCCCGTGTCGTCGTGCCGTGTGAGTGCCCCGAGCCGAGCCCGCTTGTTTTATTATATTTTAGGGCTATGTTGGTGATTTCTATTGTGTTTGTTAGGTTCTCGTTAGCTAGCTCGGGATCGATCATGGCGTAGGATTTTGTGTGTAGTTGCCTCCCGGCCAAGGTAAGGATTTTTACCGAGTTGTGTGGGCCCTGCGGTATATTTGTGATTGTTGTTTTGTATGCTGTGTATGATTATTAGCATGTTTAGCCCTAGGTGCTCTGTTCGAATTCTCGATCGCATGAATTCTTGTATTGTTTCTCATGTTAGCCCATGCTAGGTTGTCCCATTCGGCATGTTCATTATCCTGTTCTGCTTCGTAGTATCATGCTAGGTTCCTTGTATCCATTGAGCACGTATTGGATCGCATTGATTGATTTATTATTATTGCTATGGTTTAGAGTTCAGATAGGTAGCATCATCCGGCCCGATGCATAAAGTATCTTGCATCTATGGCAAGGACGTTCGAGACATTCTCAGATCCTTGGACCCCGTGAGGGATTAGCTATCCCAACCGGTAGGCCCCGCAATCTTGGGTGAGGGGTGGCGATCGTTAAATGCCCCAACGGTCGGGATGATGACTTGGCATTGCCTCGCCCCGGCGATCGGCACGTCCTCGGCGTGTTCGGCCGTAGCCCTTGATTGCCACTGTTAGGGCAAGGACCGCTTCTGGTGTAAGCCTACCACGGCCCGGTTCCTTAGCCTCAGTGCGGTGGTTCAGCCGACATAGTTCACGTGTCCAGTCTCACACCCCTATGTAAGTGACACCGATCCAGATTTAGTTAGGCGTGGTGATGGACATGGGGGCGGCTTGCCACTAGACCGGCACCCCCATAGTTCTGCAGAGAGCACGCGGTGCGCGATTACGCTCATTACAGTACACGGCCAGGAGAGCTCCTCGGGATCTTGAGCTAGTGCACCTTTCGTGTCGACAAGTGATGAGCGGTGAGGCCGGGACTCGTTTCTCGTATAGGGCGTATTGTGTGGTAGATTTATTTCCGGACTAAGACCCTGAGATGGCATCCGAGGTCCAAGTGTGGACTTAAGCTATGTGCTCTGTTCTGTGTTTGTACTCATAGCTTGCATACAATCTTCTAGATGATCATGTATATCGTATTGTACCCCGGTTGGGGATTCTTACTGAGTAATTCGTTACTCACCCTTACTTATCTTTCGGGTAACCATGGCGCGAGGCGGGATGGTGAAGGAGGAGCTGTGATCATGGAATCTGCTTTGTCATCTCCGATTATTTTATTTATTTATCATGACTCTTGACTTTTGTTATTTCCCCGAATGCATGTAGGCGGGCACAGAGCCCAGGATGTTTTCTTACGTTTTATGGATTCCAGCATATTTGTACTTGTGGATTGTTTTAATGGTTTAAATAAATCTCTGATCAGAGTATGTTTTTAGAAATGTATGTTTTGGTTGTTGAATGTTTCTGTTTTTACTTGGGATCCGAAATGTATTTTTCATAATGTCTTTTATTTTCACTACATGCATTGGGGTAAAGGCCCATTTAGAGCCCCTTTTGGGTCGGGTCTTTACATTGGTATCGAGCTCGAGTCATAGACTTTGTAGACTCGACCTTTTTGTTGTAGGTCGTCTTTCCCATGATCAGGCACTCAGACGGTCATCAGTACGCCTAAGTTTTCTGTTTTAGAAAAGGGTTAAGAATTTACAATACCTTTCATCTAGTGTATGCCTTGTGTAGTGTTGTGGAGCGAGACGCAGCGAGTGTTCGACTCGTTGTTGGTTTGGGCTTAGTGAGCCATCATGCCAACTTTCATGATGCGAGCGGTTTGTTTAGCGACTTGTTGAGGTATCCAGATAGATTCGGATGCCCTGGGACATCGCCCCCGAGGGAGGCGAGCTTAGTCTCCCATTGGCCATTTGTGGCCCAATTTCGCTTTTTCCCCTAGTGAGAGGGTGGAGGTGCTTTGTGCGGATCGCTAGTATGTTGATCGCACCTGCAGAAGCGGGGCGCTTGGCATGTCCGACCGAGGAGTTGGACCGATCGTGTTGATGTTGAGGCCGCGTCCGTGGTTGTTAGGCCCGCATGCGATTTGGCCCCGGCGCAGTTGAGTTGCCTAGAGGAGGGGGTAGAGGCTAGCGGCGCCTCATAGTGAGACTCCTTGAGCAGAGTGTGCTCCGGTAGTGAGAGACTTGATGGCGGTCTTTAGCTATCGAGAGCGGAGACCCGCACGCGATTTGTAGTGCGTAGTGAGGAGTCCCGGCACGATAGCCCGATTGGATGAGTTTGTTTCAACATTTTTCCCGGTAGCTCTTTGTAGCCGGAGGTTCGGGAGGGCATGATCAGTGAGTTTATTCGGATCGGTTTGTTGGCATTGATGGAGACGCCTGGAGTTGGCAAATGGATGCCTGTAGAGCTCGATGTTTTAGTAAGTCCCTCTCCGCTAGTAGTAAAGTAGTTGGCCAGTTTGAGTTTAGCATCCGTGTGTGGGATGCCTCGCATTCGAGGCCGAGGTGTGCCGTTCTGTCTTTCATTTGGTTCATCGGATGGTGGTGGAAGTCCCTTGTGAGAGGTGGACTAGCGAGTCTCCACCGATCGCCCGATTGTTTGGCAAGTTGCCGTGTTAGTGGCTGGAGGCAGATGAAGGGTCATCTTTGCCCCCATGCGAGCCTGCTGTTGTTTAACAGCCCAGCTTCCTCAGATGTGGACTTGGTTGTAGTAGCTTGGGGTGCATTGGTTGGTGTGCCACTTTGGCACTAAGTCTGGTTCAGGCTTGAGTTTGGCTTGGGCATAGCAGATGGTTCTATGCCATTCGGAGTTCAATGAACTCCTTTAGCCTTGGATCTCATTTATGGCGGTTGCACCCGTTTAGGTCGTGCCAGAGGGCTAGTTCAGTGGTAGTCAATGGACTACAAGCGAAAGGATGCTCGAGAGGAGCCGGAGCCTCTTCCCAGTGTTTCTGGAGGTTGAGTAAGTCAGCAGGTTGCCGGTTGGTAAATATTGGTGCGTGTGAGTCTCGCGCTAGTGTTAAGGCCAAGAGATTTTCCTTGGGGTTGGTAGTGCGGTCAACTACCTTCGAGTGCCTAAATCGAGGAGAGTTGAGCATTGTAGATGCGAGTTCGGTCCGGTGAGGACCATGAGTTGGATGCTTATCGGATGAATTTGGATGCCTATGAGGCGAGTTGGATGCTTTTGAGGCGAGATGAGCTGATGCCTTGCGAGAGGTTTTGGATGCCTTAGGGGTAAGCACCCTTGGTAGAGGCTTGGTACAAAGTAAGTTTGGTTTGGCATGATTATGCTTTGGTAAAGCAAGGTTGCCTCAGTTTCGAGTATCGTGCGGAGATGGAACTTTTGGTGTTCCTTGGATTGTTTGTATCATTTGCGGGAGTTATCGTTGCTTTGTGGAAAAGCGCTTGTTAGTCTTGGATCTCTAAAGGAAGGTTGGGAGTTGTGCACACAAGTGTGTTTTGTGTGGTTCGTTACTGTGGCGAGAGTTTGAGATCCATGTAGGGTTTTCTTTGGAGATCTCGTGCTCGGTTCCTTGAGAAGTTGGACTCAAGTGGTTGTTGTAAGGCTTTGGTTGAGGTGGTAAGGATACCGTGCTCGTGGTATCAAGTTGTTGCTTAGGCAAGATTTGTTAAGTTGGGCCTAAGCTTGGTTGGCGGATCTTCTTGTTGATCGTTGGTTGGAGTTCGGTTGGAAACCGAACAAGAGCTGATGGTAGCTAAGCCGCGTGGTTTCGATCGTCATGGCTAAGAGAGTTGTTCGGCTCCTTCCTTGGGTAGGAGTTATGTTGTGGCCGATGTTCGAGTAGGAGGATGACGCATCTGTAGCGTTTTGGGTCCTCTAGGTTCCCAAGGAGTTGGAGTTGGCTAGCATGGTTGGGATCTTTGGAAATTGGAGTTGTTTGTTCAGCGGTTATGCTGTTAGATCGTATATGCCGAAGCAGTGTGAGTCGAGGTTGCCGAAGAACCCTAGGTTGTGGAGAGCCTCTCCAGAGCTCGGTCGAGCCCAAACTAGTGAGTTTGATTGGCTAGGCTGGAGGCGTGTAGTTTGTAGCCTCGGTGGAGTTGCCGCGATCTTGGTAGACTAGCAAGCTAGTGTTTGTTTGGAGTAAAGTCAGGAGTGGTTTCGGTGTGGTGGCAAGTTGGTGCTTGGTGTTGACCAAGGTGTGGATTGGAGTTGCTAGAGTCTAGTTTTGCTCGTGGGGGCGAGTGGTTTGTGCCATGTTGGTTGTTTTTCCTGTTTCCGGGATGTTGAGTTGCCCCGTTTGGCATTTGGAGGTTGATCGAGATGGACCCTTGTTGTGCCCCGTGAGATTAGGTGTTGTTGCTCTGGTGGAGCAAGGCGGTGAGCGTATGTGGAGTTCTCTGTCCGTTGGTTGTCCGCTTGTATGAGCCGTTTCCTTGGAGAGTTGTCGAGTTACTCCCTTGGTCTTGGAGTTAATGGTGGAAGCGCTAGCTTGAAGGAAAAGTTTGTTGGCCGCTTGGAAGTAGTCGTTTGTCGATTAAGCGGATTCTTGGATGGTGTTCTAGAGGTGTAGTAAAGTTTGTTTCGCCTCTTGTGAGTGTTTGGCCAAGATTTGGTTCGTTTGTTGTTTCGAGAGCTAGTTCGGTTCTAGCCGAGGGCGTTGCCTACGAGGTCTTGTTCCTAGTCGGTAAGTTTTGGGAGTTGACCCTCCCTCAGCAGATTGAGCAAGTCTTTGTTTGTTTGGTTTGGTGGTCCGATTGGTTGAGTTTTCTCTTGGGTGTTGCTTCCAAGAGAGTTGGTTGCTGTTGCCTTGGGTTTGAGCAGGTTAGCGAGCGTGTGTGGAGTTCGCTGCCCTTCTGGAATTTGCTTGCTGGGAAGTCGTTTCCCGTTTGGCAGGAGTCAGCTTAGCTCCTGAGTTGTGTAGTCGATCGAGAGTAAGCAATGGTCAGCCCAATGAGAGGTTCCCGCCTTGTGTTGTTAGCAAGCAAGAGTTGTTTGTTCCCGCAAGGGCGGAGGCCAGCCAGTAAGAGTTGAGTTGTCTGGCAAGTTGTTGGTTCTTTGGGGATTGAAGATTTCCTTTCCCTCTAGCCTCTGTGGTGGTTGAGTTGCTCCTTGGATGCCAGCCTCGAGTGTTAGCTTGCGAGGTAGTCTTGCGAATTCGTGTGGCTCAGGATCCGTAAGCTTTGAGGTTGTCGTTATCAGTTTTCCTTGTGAGGTTTTGGGAGTGGAGCTTCTGGTTGGAAGATGAGTTAGGCTTAGGCTTAAAGGGAAGTCCTTGGAGTAGCCGGTTGGATTTTAAGAGTTGAGTAGTAGCTTGAGGAGGCAGCGTTGCTCGTTATAAGTTTGGGTTGAGTTCACGAGCAAGCCCTTCTCGGGCTTTGTTCCTAATTGTTGTGAGTTCCCGGTTGGCGTTAGTAGAGCCGCGTTTGAGTGAGTTGGCACAGAGGTGCCGTGGCATTGGTTGGTAAGTCGCTGAATTTGTTTTCCTCAAGGTGTTGTGTCGCAGATAGCTGCGTGATGGTTTAATCCTTGCTTCCCGAGTTTTCCTTGAGAGGAATGTTGGATGTTCCTTGCCTGGCGATTTTCTCCTTAAGATGGTTGCTTAAGTGTTGTGGACGTGTTCTAGTTGGAGAAGTTTGTCTTTTTGGATCGATCGCCGATTGGTGGTTCGTTTGTATCTCGTTAAGGAGTGTAGTCAAGGTTTGAGGTTTGTTGGTCTCTTGTGAAGTAAGAGTAGGCCGTTTAGTTTTGGAATCTGGAAGGTTCGAGTTGTTTGTGATTGATTTGTTGTAGGGTTGAGTTTGTTTGTTGTCACCGTGCACAGTGTTTTTATGTATCGATGTTGGGGCAAACATGTGCCGGACCCATTGCTCATTGTGGACTTTGAGCCCTTGCGGTGATTGAGGGTTTAGGGCTTCGAGGAGAAGCCTATGAGTATTCTCCGGTCTTGAGTCGAAGACGTTGCGTAGAAGTGAGATCCGTTGGTAAAAGTTTAGTGAAGGAGTCTGAGTTCGGAGGAGGCCGCTCGTGAGCGGGAAGGACGGGATGAGATTGCAGTATCCTGTGTTGTTTCAGTCTTAAGGACTTTCGAGGACGAAAGTCATAAAAAGGAGGGAATATTGTAACGACCTGAGTTTTCATCCGGTCTTCCGGTATGCCCCTAGGGTATTTTAGTAATTTGGTCGGGCCGTCGGGACCGTTTATATCTTTTCGAGTTGCTAAAATTATTGGATGGATTTATGTAAGTTTTTAGGCTTTGTGGATGTGTTTGGGCATGGGGAGATGCAAAAGGAAAATGGTGTGTTAAAAGTGTGTTTGGTGGGTTTGAACCGGGTGGTCTGAGAAGTCAGGTGGGTGGTGTGGCCAGTTGAGCTATTGAGAGCTCTTGTTGCTCTTTCTGTGTCATTTTATAGTTAGCCTTGGATTTTGGGGTTTTGGTGCATTTGGTTAAATGGAAAAGAAAAGCTAGGTTTTGTTCTTCTTCTCCAACACATCCTCCTAGCCGTCCAAGTTGTTTCCCCATCTTTCTCTAGCCGAATTTCATCCCCTTGCTGCTCCGTAGTTCGATCATCATTCCAGGTAGGTATTCATCTTCTTCATCTTCTCGATAGGTTGTTTTCTTTGGCCGAAGGTAAGAGGAGGTGCCATGTGTGTGTGTGTGTGTTGTTGCGAGTCCGCCCAGCGCCGATCGCGCCCACACCGGCGGCCAGACCGCTGAGCAAAGACGCCCAGATCTCTCAATGAGCGGTCGGTCGCGCGCAAGAAGCGATCCGGATCTGCCCGAGCAAAGACGCCCGAGCGCGCGTCGGTCGGCCCGATCGCCGTCGACACCAAGCGGCCGCCCAGATCCGTCCATCGTGACGCGCCCGATTTCGCAGCGCCCGCCGTCGCACGATTCGCGCGCAGCAGCAGATCGCCCGTGTCCGCGCGCCTTGGCTCCCGGCCGCTCGCCGCCAAGCGCCCGGCCAGCGTCCGCGTCGCTGTCTCATCCACGCCAGCGCGCCGCGCGCGCCGCCAGAGCGCTTCGCCGCGCGCGCCTCGTCCTGCCGTCTGCCGTGCTGCCGTTGCGTGCCGTGCAGCAGCGCAGCAGCGCCAGCCTGCCGTGTCAGCGCGCGGCCCGCTGCGCCAGCCTGCCGTGTCGCGCGCGCCGTGCGCGCCTGCCAGCCCTGCCAGCGCCGGCCAGCCGCACCAAGACACTGCGGCGGAACTCGGCCGTGTGTCGTGTCGTCGTGCGTGTGAGTGCCCCGAGCCGAGCTCGCTTGTTTTATTATATTTTAGGGCTATGTTGGTGATTTCTATTGTGTTTGTTAGGTTCTCGTTAGCTAGCTCGGGATCGATCGCAGCGTAGGATTTTGTGTGTAGTTGCCTCCCGGCCAAGGTAAGGATTTCTTACCGAGTTGTGTGGGCCTGCGGTATATTTGTGATTGTTGTTTTGTATGCTGTGTATGATTATTAGCATGTTTAGCCCTAGGTGCTCTGTTTCAATTCTGATGGCATGAACTCTTGTATTGTTTCTCATGTTAGCCCATGCTAGGTTGTCCCATTCTCGCATGTTCATTATCATTCGCTTCGTAGTATCATGCTAGGTTCCTTGTATCATTGAGCACGTATTGATTGCATTGATTGATTTATTATTATTGCTATGGTTTAGAGTTGAGATAGGTAGCATCATCGGCCCGATGCATAAAGTATCTTGCATCTATGGCAAGGACGTTCGAGCAGTTCTCCGTCCTTGGACCCCGTGAGGATTAGCTATCCCAACCGGTAGCCCCTGCAATCTTGGGTGAGGGTGGCGATCGTTAAATGCCCCAACGGTCGGGATGATGACTTGGCATTGCCTCGCGTCCGGCGATCGCACGCGTCCTCGGCGTGTTCGGCCGTAGCCCTTGATTGCCACTGTTAGGGCAAGGACCGCTTCGGTGTAAGCCTACCACGACCGGTTCCTTAGCCTCTCAGTGCGGTGGTTCAGGTGACATAGTTCACGTGTCCAGTCTCACACCCCTATGTCGGTGACACCGATCCAGAGATTTAGTTAGGCGTGGTGATTGGACATGGGCGGCTTGCCACTAGACCCGGCACCCCATAGTCTGCGCAAGAGCACGCGGTGCGCGATTACGCTCATTACTGGCGCCGACCGGAGAGCTCCTCGGGATCTTGAGCTAGTGCACCTTTCGACGATCGACAGAGAGAAGCCGAGGCCGGGACTCGTTTTCGTATAGGGCGTATTGTGTGGTAGATTTATTTCCGGACTAAGACCACGAGATGGCATCCGAGGTCCAAGTGTGGACTTAAGCTATGTGCTCGCTTACGTGTTTGTACTCATAGCTTGCATACAATCTTCTAGATGATCATGTATATCGTATTGTACCCGGTTGGGGATTCTTACTCGATAATTCGTTACTCACCCTTACTTATCTTTCGTGTAACCATGGCGCGAGGCGGGATGGTGAAGGAGGAGCTGTGATCATGGAATCCTCATTTGTCATCTCGATTATTTTATTTATTTATCATGACTCTTGACTTTTGTTATTTCCCCGAATGCATGTAGGCAGCACAGAGCCCAGGATGTTTTCTTACGTTTTATGGATTCCAGCATATTTGTACTTGTGGATTGTTTTAATGGTTTAAATAAATCTACGATCAGAGTATGTTTTTAGAAATGTATGTTTTGGTTGTTGAATGTTTCATTTTTACTTGGGATCCGAAATGTATTTTTCATAATGTCTTTTATTTTCACTACATGCATTGGGGTAAAGGCCCATTTAGAGCCCCTTTTGGGTCGGGTCTTTCTGAGTGCCCTGAGCCGAGCTTTAACGTTATTGTTTTTAGACGTTTTAGATGCTGATTATTATTGGTTTGCTAGGTTCTCGCCGCTAGCTCGGGATTGTTCATGACTTAGGATTTGTGTGTAGAAGCCTCCCGACCAAGGTAAGGATTTCTTACCAGGAGTTGTGTGGGCCTCTGCGGTATATTTGTGATTGTTGTTTTGTATGCTGTGTATGATTATTAGCATGTTTAGCCCTAGGTGATCATTTCAATTCTCGATGGCATGAACTCTTGTATTGTTTCTCATGTTAGCCCATGCTAGGTTGTTCCATTCGGCATGTTCGATATCTGTTCTTGCTTCGTAGTATCATGCTAGGTTCCTTGTATCCGTTGAGCACGTATTGATTTGCATTGATTGAATTGTTATTATTGCTATGGTTTAGAGTTGGTAGGTAGCATCATCGGCCGGATGCATAACGTAACTTGCATCCCCGATAGGACGTCACGAGATGGTACTCCGTCCCCGATCCCGTTAGGGTTTAGCTAACCCTAACGGTGGCCGCCCCGCAATCTTGGGTGAGGGTGGCGATGTTAAATGCCCCAATGGTCGGGATGATGACTTGGCATTGCCTCGCCCCTGTGAGTCGGCACGTCCTCGGCGTGTTCGGCCGTAGCCCTTGATTGCCACATGTTAGGGCAAGGACCGCTTCACGGTGTAAGCCTACCACGACGGTTCCTTAGCCTCAGTGCGGTGGTACAGGTGACATAGTTCACGTGTCCGAGTCTCACACCCTATGTCGGTGACACCGATCCGTAGATTTAGTTAGGCATGGTGATCGAACTCGGGCGGCTTGCCACTAGACCCGGCACCCCGAGTTTGCGGTAGCATGCGCGCGGCGCTTACGCTCATTACAACGCCGATGGAGAGCTCCTCGGGATCTTGAGCCAGTGCACCTTCGTATCGACGATGAGACAGCCGAGGCCGGGACTTGTTCCCGTATAGAGCGTATAGTGTGTTGTGGTATTTTTTCCGGACTAATACCCTGAGTTGGCATCCGAGGTCCAAGTGTGGACTTAGCTATGTGCTCCGCTCTGTGTTTGTTCTCATAACTTGCATACATTCTTCTAGATGATCATGTATATCGTATTGTACCCCGGTTGGGGATTCTTACTGGGTAATTCGTTACTCACCCTTATTACGTGGTTTTCCACTGTAATCAAGGGAGAGACAGGATGGTCAAGGAGGAGCCGTGATCATGGAATCTGCTTTGTCATCTCGACCATTTTATTATATCATGACTCTTGACTTTTGTTATTTCCCCTGAATGCATGTAGACGGGCACGGAGCCCTAGGATGTTTTCTTACGTTTTATGGATTCCAGCATATTTGTACTTGTGGAATGTTTAAATGGTTTAAATAAATCTCTGGATCAAAGTATGCTTTTAGAAATGTATGTTTTGGTTGTTGAATGTTTCTGTTTTTACTTGGGATCCAAATTTCTTTTTCATAATGTCTTTTATTTTGAATACATGCATTGGGGTAAAGGCCCATTTAGAGCCCCTTTTGGGTCGGGTCTTTACACCGAGTTACTTCAGATGACGAACTACGCAGTGCAGAAGATCAGGGCTCGCATGTTGACAGCACAAAGTACGCAGAAGAGTTACGCTGATGTGAGGCGTAGGGATTTGGAGTTTGAAGTGGGTCAACATGTTTTCCTGAAGGTAGCACCTATGCGTTGGGTGTTAAGGTTTGGTAAGCGAGGCAAGTTGAGCCCCAGGTTTGTAGGGCCTTTTGAGATCCTTGAGCGGATCGGAGCAGTGGCCTATCGGTTAGCTTTGCCCCCGTCCTTAGCAGCGGTGCATAATGTGTTCCACGTTTCGATGCTGAGAAAGTACGTGGCAGATCCGTCGCATGTGCTAGAGCATGAGCCCTTAGAGTTGAGTAAAGATTTATCCTTCGAGGAGAAGCCCGCCCGTGCATTTTTGGCTTATGAGCGCAAGGTATTGCGCAACCGGGAGATAAGTTTAGTAAAGGTTCTTTGGAGGCATCAGAGGGAAGAGGAAGCGACGTGGGAGCTAGAGGATGAGATGAGGACTCATTACCCGGAGTTGTTCCAGTCTTAGGACTTTCGGGGACGAAAGTCTTTTAAGGAGGGAGTATTGTAACGGCCCAGTTTTCCATTCCGGTTTCCCAGTACTCTCGGTTCAGTATTGGGGCAATCGGTTGGGCCGTTAGGGCTTTATAACATTTAAGGGTATTTTGGTCTTTCTGCTCCCCGGCCAGAGGTTGAGGATTTTCAGGGCTTCAGGGTTATTTCGGCCTTCGTTGAGACTTGATTGATGTTGGTAGCAAGACCCAAGGAGTTTGGGTTAGTTGTTTAGAAGTTTGGAGGCATTCCGGATTAATGGCAGAATTAATTGAAAATTAAATGGTTCCATCGGGATTTGAACCCTTGCCCTAAATGGTGAATTTGGAGTTTTAGAAAAGAGTCTTAATTAAAAAGAAAAAGGTTGCTTTAGCCGGGACCCGCAAGAGGAAGCCTTTGGAAGGGAATTTAGGTCTCCTAACCTATTTAAAATAGGGAAAAGAAGGAAAATCAAGAAAAACCCCTATTTTTCCCCTTGTTTAGCCGCACCCCATCTCTCTCTCTCTCTCTCTCTCTCTCCAAAAAGTCGAGCCAAGCACCCTAACCGAGCCACCCACCGCTGCTGGCCTGAGCCACCCCACCACATCACCCCGCACACGGCCAGGGCTACCCGCACAAGAATGCACCGCCTAACCCGAAACGCCTGAGCCGCTCCACCTGCCCGCCGGCCGCGCGCGCCTGACGATCTGCAGCCCCGAGTTCCCACTCGCCGCGACGCCAAAGACCGCCGCGACGCCGCGCGCCGACGCGTCGCCCCCTGCTGCAGCGGCGCGACACGCCCCGCCGTCCAGACGCCGTGTCGCACGCCCGCTCCTGCGCGTCCGCTCGCCTTGTCGCGCGCTCGAGCCAGCACCAGCGCCCCAGCCGCACCAGCAGCGCCCAAAATTGCCCCCTTGTTGCCGAGACCCCGTGTCTTCTCGGTTGGTAATTCCCGAACCTATCCCTTTTAGATTTTTAAGCTACTGGCTGCTGTATATTTATTTAGGATGCTTTTAATATGCCTAGGTTGCTCGAGTTCGTTTTAAAGTTCGAGGGTCTTGCTTGACTCGTGATAGCTTTTTCCACTTATTTCCAGGTAAGGATTTCTTACTGTGGTTGTGTTGACCCTGCGATGCTTTCTTGATTGTGCCTTATATGCATGTTTACTTTAATGAACATGATTAGTGGATAGGACAGCTTGTGATTGCACTCCTGCTAGCATGTTTGCTTGTTTGTACATGTTAGTGCCATGCTAGGATTGTTCTTCCAGCATGCTTGTTCGTAGTATCATGCTAGGTTATGTATGATTGATGATGATTATGTATGTTTAGCAAAGAATCGTTTACTCTATACTCTAGCTAGTGTAGTAGGGTTGTCATCATCTAGAGGCTGAGAGCAGACATAACGTACCTTGTCCCCACCGGTCGGGAGTAGAGCGAAGCATAACGTACATTGCTTCCCCCCGGCAGCCAATGAGGATTAGCTACCTCATTGGCATAAGCCTAGTTTGTAGCCTGCTAGAGCGGAACCCTGCCAACGGTGCAAGCCTACCTTGGCCGGTTCTTAGCTTCAGGTCGGTGGTACAGGCTGCACAGATGAATGCCGAGGGCCTCACACTACTGTGATCAGTGACACTGTTTCCGAGTCTTTAGGCATGCGTACCTGGCCCACGTAGTTTGTACTTAGGCCCCCACATTTACGCTGGTTGTAGCAGCATGCGGTGTGCGCGCACACGCGTTAGTCGCCGGTTTGGAGAGCTCCCCCGGGCTAATGTTCGTGAGTACACCAGTTCCTTCCAGTTTAGAGCCAGACTTCGGGTACTCTCCCGGTAGTCCAAATTTATTAGCGAGGGTAAGAGGCCCATGAGGACACCCATTGGGATTGGTTTTTGAGCTAATCATATGGTCGAGGGAGAAAGACCCTCGAGGGTGTCGGACATCTTTGGGATCGGTTTTTGAGCTGATCAATTGGCCGAGGGAGAAAGACCCTCGGAGATGTCTCGGGATTGGTTATGAGAGCCAATCATTAGGCCGGAAGTAGGAGACTTACGAGGATTCCAGATTCGCCTTGTAAGCTCGTTGAGCTATGATACATGTGGTGTGCTTGTTTGCATGTATACTAGGGTGCCGGATGATTGATGTATCGTATTGTACCCCGGTTGGGGATTCTTTACCGAGTATGTTTATACTCACCCTTATTCTCGTGGTTTTCCACGTGTAACTTGGGACAAAGACCGGACGGCTAGCGGAGGAGCCGATTGATCATGGAGCGCGGCACTCTGTCTTTATTGTTTGCATAATTTGTTCAAGCATGTAGGCGGACAGAGTCCTAGGGGATGTTTTTAACAGCTTGTTTAAATTGTATTGTATGATTTCATAAACACTGGCCAGGCTTGTTTTACTTTGTTGGTTTGCTTAAATGAAGGTTGTTGTTTATGTTTTAAGTGTCCCCGCTTTTAAATGTTTTGAAAGGTTTTAAATATGAAGCACTAAACGACTTGATGAAGTATTTAACTTGCATGCTGAGTGAGAACCTAGGTTTATGACCGCATTTGGGTCGGGTTCTTACAGTTGGTATCATAGCACAGAGTCATAGATTCTGTAGACTAACCTGCTTTGCAGGATGTTGCCCCCATGATCATCGGCACTCCGCGGCCGTCAGGTTTGTCTGAGTTCATTAAGCTAAGGGTTTTATTTTACAATACTGCATCTAGTATACATGTGTTACCATTGTTTGGCAGTGAGAGCCCCAGCGTGGGCTAGCTTTTATGCTTTGTGTGGATCGCTAGTAGGTTGATTGCACTCAGAGAAGCAGGGACGTTTGGTATTTCCAACCGAGGTGCTGGACTGTTCATGGTTATCATGAGACCACGTCTAGGGTTGTCTAGACCCGTAGGCCACCATTGGCCCTGGCAGATGAGTTGCCAAGAGAAGGGGGTAGAGGCTAGTCTGCCTCAAAGTGAGACTCCTTGAGCAGAGTGTGCTCCAGCCATGAGGAAGTTGATGGCAGGTCTTTTAGCTAACAGAGAGCGGAGACCTAGGCGCAGTTTGTAGCGCGTAGTGAGGAGTCTTGGGCACAGATAGCCCAGCTGGCAGAGTTTATTTAGGAGACACCCCTCCTTGTAGCTCCAGTAGCTCCAGAGGTTCCCGGGAGGGCTTGATCAGCAGGTTTATGCTGATAAGTAGTTGGCGTTGATCGAGCCGCCGAGTTTGGCAAGTGGAAGCTGTGAGAGTGGATGTTTTGAGACCCATCGCTAGCGCAGCAAGGTGGTTGGCGAGGATCGAGTTTATCATCCAAGTGTTGGGATGACACGGTGTTCGTGAGGTCGATGACCGGATGTTCGGAGGTCGAGGCGCGCCATTCGGTGTTGTTTGATGCAAAGGTGTGGTGGTGGTAGTCCCCGTGTGAGAGGCGCATCGAGAGAGTCTCCACCAGCCACCCGGTCGATTGGCAAGCTTCCAAGTTAGTAGCTTTTGAGGAAGATGTAGAGACATCTTGTCCTCCTGCAAGCCTGTAGTCGTTTTGCATCCAGTTCTTTTAGTACCCTCGTAGCCAGGGGGTAGTGTGGAGTTTGCTTGTCAGGACTTAATCCGTCCGTGGTTTTCAGCTGGCTAGTAGAGAGAAGCACCGTCTGTTAGCATGTTCCAGGTGTGGAGCTAGGTGCTGCCACCCGAGGGTTGGCCTGAGTATTCGTTGAGCATCGAGTGGGATGCAGGAGTGGGCCTTGGCTTGTCTGTTAGACGTGATGTCAGAGAGTAGTCTACTCGATTGTTGAGACTCTTGTGTTGAGTGCCATTGCCCTGTCACCTGGAGTGTGACCTTCCCTACCCTCAGAGGGGCTTAAAGCCCGTAAAGGGATGTTTGTGTTGTAAAGGAAGTAGTGCCTGTTGGCACCAAGCTTTGAGAGGAGGCCTAGATTAAGGCCAATTGACACTTTTCGTACAGGTGGTTCCAGGAACCGCCCGGAGTTTAGCATCCCCACTAGTCTTGTACCCATTCATGAGATTGCACCTATTTGGGCTGCATAAGAGATCTAGCTCGGTGGTAGCCAGAGAACTACAAGTTTGAGGTCGTTCGAGGGATAAGTAGGAGCCTTTCAGGGTCACCGAGAGTTGGGTACAAAGGATGTTGTTGGTTGTTAAGGGCTAGCGCGTCCGAGTTCTCGCGCCTGTGTTGTGGGCTTGTGAGCCAGTTGGATGGTAGTGTGATTCGACTACCCTGGAGTTACCCTAATATGAGTAGGGTCGGTATCGATGATGCGTGGTTGATCCACTGTTAGAGCCATGAGTTGGATGGTTGATCGGAGCACGTTTAGTGGACCATTGGTATGAGGTAAGTTAGCTTGGTGTGGCTATGCTCTTGTAAGAGTGAGTCGACCAATGTGGCATTCCGTGGTGAGTTGACCCCGAGTGGGTTGAACTCTTGTTGCTTCTTGGCTAGATGTGGCTCTTTTGGGAGGCAAAAGTTGCCTCGTGTGAGAGTACTTGTTGGTTTGGATCTTAAGGAACCAAGTTGGAGCTGTACACGCCGGTGTACTTTTGTGTAGCTCGTTCCGTGGTGTATTTTTCAAGAACCACGAGGGGTTTGGGTTGTGAAACCGGTGCTCGGGTTCCGAGGAGTTAGGACTTTAGTTCTTGGCAAGTGCCCTAACTTGGGTTGAGAGGTTCCGTGCGTCAGAGTAGCTGGTTGTTGCGTAGGCAAGTTATGCTAGTTGGCCCTTGACCAGGTAGAGGCATTTCTTGTTGATCGATGGTTGGAGTTGATTTGAACCGATCTAGAGGCGATGGTAGTAAAATCGCGGAGTTTCCGGGCCGCCATGGCTAAGAGAGTTGTTCGGATCCTTACAGGTAGAAGCTACGATGTGGCTGATGCTTTGAGCAAGAGGAAGTTTGGGTCTTCTGGTTGTTCCCGCTAAGGTGGATGGCAGACTCGCATGCAGCGAGGCGATCTAGGGGTCGCGATCGCGCGACCGCAGTTAGAGCTCGTGGATCGTCGGCAGGCGGGGCGAGCAGCCGGCTCATTGCATCAAGTGTGGTAAGGCGCCGGATTGTGTGGGGCATCGCCCGTGCTTGCTCTGCTGATGTGGCAAGGAAGAGCTTTTGGCCAACACAGTTGAGATGCTGGAGGGAGATGTGCTCGTGTAGCCAGTTGTCTGTTAGACCGTTTGACGACAGTGTGTGTCGGAGGGTGATCGGAGGAACCCTAAGTTGTGGAGAGCCTCACCAGAGCTCAGTCAGACCTAGTCAGTGTTCCTCGGTTGAGTTGTTGGATGCTTGTTGTCGGTTGACAAGCTAGAGTTGTTCTTAGTAACCTCCGCGTTGGTTTTCAGAATTCTTAGCAAGTTGGTGCTTGGTGTTGACCAAGTTGTGGTTCCCTTGTTGTTTCAAGAGCTAGCTCGGTTCGAGAAAAAGGGCGTTGCCCTGAGGACTTGTTCCTAGTCAGGAGGTTTCGAGAGTTGACCCCTCCCTCGGTGGTTGAGTAAGTTCTGCTAGTTCTGGATTGGTGGTCCAATCAGTTGAGTTTTCCCTTGGGTGTTGCTTCCAAGAGAGTTGGTTGTTGTTGCCCTTGGGTTTGAGCTAGTCAGCGAGCGTGTGTGAAGTTCGCTGCCCTTCAGAGTTCTCTTGCTGGGAAATCGTTCTCGTTTAGAAGGAGTCAGCGTAGCTCCTGAGTTGTGTAGCTGATCAGAGTAGCATAGTGGTTAGCCCAGCGAGGGGGTCCCTGCATTGTGTTGTTAGCAAGCGAAAGTTTTTGCCCCCGCAAGGGCGGAGGCCAGCCAGTTTAAGAGTTGAATTTTTGCTGGAAAGTTGTTGGTTCTTTGGGGTTTGAGGAACCCCTAGTTTCCATGGTGGTTGAGTTGCACCATGGATGCCAGCCGCAAATATTATCTTTGGAGATAGCCTCGTCAGTTCGTATTCCTTGCGATGTTCTGAGTGTGGAGTTTCTAGTCGCAAGATGAGTTAGGCCTAGGCTAAAGGAGGAAGTCCTTTGAGTAGCTTGATTGGACTTAAAAGTTGAGTGGTAGCTTGAGGCGAGCTTTGCTCGTTATGAGCTTGGTTTGAGTTTCTGCTAAGCAAGCCTTTCTCGGGCTTTTCTTTTAATCGTTGTGCATTCGCAGTTGGCATTTTAGCTGAGCCACAGTTGAGTGAGTTGGCATAGAGGTGCCGTGGCATTGGTTGGTAAAGCTCTTGAGTTGCTCGCCGAGGCACATAGTTCCCCATTCACTTGGCACCCAGGAGGTACCAAGATGTATCGAGATCTCAAGCGGACATTTTGGTGGATGGGCATGAAGCGGGATATAGTGAGTTTGTTAGCGGTGTCTCACTTGTCGGCAAGTGAAGGCTCTCGTGCAGAAGCCTGCAGGTTTATTGCAGCCATTAAGTGTTCCACAGTAGAAATGGGACGAGATCTCGATGGATTATATCTCTGGGTTGCCGAGGACACCGAGAGGGTTTACTCATATCTGGGTAGTAGTGGACCTGCTGACTAAGAGTGCACACTTTATTCCGGGAGGATTAGTTATACCGTGGAGCAAAGTGGGCACGATTATTCCTAGAGCAGATTGTGCGGTACCATGGGGTACCCGCGAAGATAGTGTCGATCGGGATTCTCGGTTCACATCTCGCTCGAGAGCGCGCCATAAGGGTTTGGGAATCGAGAGTGCGGCTTTCAAGATCGCTTTCCACCCTCAAACCGATTGTCGATCGAGAGGGTAAATCAGATCTGGAAGATATGTTGAGAGCTTGTGTTTTGGATTTTCCAGCGATTGGGACCGAGACTGTATTTGATGGAGTTCGCACACAACAGCGGCTATCAGCGACTATTCGATGGCCCCATTCGAGGCGTTGTATGGTAATCGTTGCAGATCCCCGAGTTCGGGACCCGAGTTACCGGATGACTGAACGACGCAGCTGCGAGAAGATCAGGCTCGCATGTTGACACCACAAAGTAGGCAGAAGAGTTACGCTGATGTGAGGCGTAGGGATTTGGAGTTCGAAGTGGGTCAACATGTTTTCCTGAAGGTAGCACCTATGAGTGCGGTGTTAAGGTTTGGTAAGCGAGGCAAGTTGAGCCCGTGTTTGTAGGGCCTTTTGAGATCCTTCAATGGATCGGAGCGGTGGCCTATCGGTTAGCTTTTACCCCGTCCTTAGCAATGGTGCATAATGTGTTCCACATTTCGATCTTTGAGAAAGTGCGTGGCGAGATCCGTCGCATGTGCTAGAGCATGAGCCCTTAGAGTTGAGTAAAGATTTATCCTTCGAGGAGAAGCCCGTGCAGATTTTGGCTTATGAGCGCAAGGTATTGCGCAACCGGGAGATAAGTTTAGTAAAGGTTCTTTGGAGGCATCAGAGGGAAGAGGAAGCGACGTGGGAGCTAGAGGATGAGATGAGGACTCATTACCCGGAGCTGTTCCAGTCTTAGGACTTTCGGGGACGAAAGTCTTTTAAGGAGAGAGTATTGTAACGGCCCAGTTTTCCATTCCGGTTTCCCAGTACTCTCGGTTCAGTATTGGGGCAATCGGTTGGGCCGTTAGGGCTTTATAACCTTTAAGGGTATTTTGGTCTTTCTGCTCCCCGGCCAGAGGTTGAGGATTTTCAGGGCTTCAGGGTTATTTCGGCCTTCGTTGAGACTTGATTGATGTTGGTAGCAAGACCCAAGGAGTTTGGGTTAGTTGTTTAGAAGTTTGGAGGCATTCCGGATTAATGGCAGAATTAATTGAAAATTAAATGGTTCCATCGGGATTTGAACCCTTGCCCTAAATGGTGAATTTGGAGTTTTAGAAAGAGTCTTAAATAAAAATAAAAAGGTTGCTTTATCCGGGACCCGCAAGAGGAAGCCTTGGGAAGGGAATTTAGGTCTCCTAACCTATTTAAAATAGGGAAAAGAAGGAAAATCAAGAAAAACCCCTATTTTTCCCCTTGTTTAGCCGCACCCCATCTCTCTCTCTCTCTCTCTCTCTCCAAAAAGTCGAGCCAAGCACCCTAACCAAGCCACCCAGCCGCACCACACAGCCGAGCCACCCCCAGCCTGTAAGGACCCGACCCAAGAAACGGTCTCTAACCTAAAGTTCATACTTAGCATGCATGATTAAGAATATAAACATCATTAAGAGTCGGAAGTTTAAAGCTTTGCAATAAACACTTTTAAAACAAAACCATGATTTCAATTAAATAAAACAGGTAAATGACTGATCAGTACTTTCTTAAAACAATTCAAAGGAAAACGGTACAAGAACATAAAATAGTTTGAGTGCTTTTTCCTAGGGACCCAAGTCCCACTACATGCTAAATCATTAAGGAAAACATTTAAAGAAACGTGCGACCCAGAGTCAGCTATCCATGATCATCGAGCCGCTTCCTCCTAGCCATCCAGCCTCTGTCCCAAGTTACCTGGTGGAAAGCCACAGAAAATAAGGGTGAGCAACAAGTTACTCAGTAAGAATCCCCAATCGGGGTACAATACGAAATCATCTCATTTAGCACACGGACAGGCAACCATACAAAGACTTAGAGCACGAACGGCTGGCTTAGGCTATGAGCTACTTCTAGGGCAAGCCTATTCATGGGCTTCCATCAACAGCCTCTCTTAGGTCCTACGCTTGGATGCCCTTCGGGCCTTACACAATCTAGGACTCAGTGATGCCCAGTGGGCCTTACACACCTAGGATGCCCGTAGGGCCTTACACCTCCAGACTCAGTGATGCCCAGTGGGCCTTACACACCTAGGATGCCCGTAGGGCCTTACACCTCCAGATTCAGTGATGCCTAGTGGGCCTTACACACCTAGGATGCCCGTAGGGCCTTACACCTCCAGACTCAGTGATGCCCAGTGGGCCTTACACACCTAGGGTGCCCGTAGGACCTTACACCTCCAGATTCAGTGATGCCCAGTGGGCCTTACACACCTAGGATGCCCGTAGGGCCTTACACCTCCAGATGTCCATCGGGTCTTGCCCGAGCGGGACCCCAAACTAGTTACCTCTACGGCCCTCTATGCTATACATCACACATCTAACCGTAACTTGGATCTAGCAGCATACAATAGGCAGCATGGTTCTATCAAGATAGGAAGGCCTAACATGGAACTCACGGGATGTAAACATGTCACGAACATGAATCAAAAGAAAACATGAAACCTATCACTAGAAACTCATATAATTACAAAGAATGTCGTGCGTGCTATCAACTATTCGCGAGTCCACACAACCTCGGGTAAGAATCCTTACACGGAAATAAGTGGAGGTTAATTATCCCGAATCAAATAACGACCCTCGAGCTTTTAAGCGAACTCGAGCAACCTAAACAAGTAATAAAACATCCTAATTAATAAACATGACATCTAAAAAGGGAAGTCCAAAGGGTGGAGGCTCGGGAATTTACCCACCGAGAAGGCACTGCGTCTCGCGAGCAGCGGCAGGCGGGCGCCGCTAGGCAGCAGGGAGCAGCGGCGCGCGAGGGACAGCGCTGGCGCTGGCTGCGCGTGGCGAGGGGACGAGCGAGTGTCTTTGGCGCAGCGACGCGGACGAAGCGGCACGAACACGCACGCGAGCGGCGCGGTGCAGGTGTCGCGGCACAGACAGTCTTTGGGGTGGTGTCGTCGGCGCGCGAGGCGGCTACACACCGGTCTGTTGGGCGACTAGTGCGGAGTGGAGGCCGGGAAATTTGCTGGGCGGCGGCGAGCTGGCTCGCCGACGCGATCCGGGGGCGGTGGCTCGGTGCGGTGCGGCAGTGGTCAGCAGGGCGTGCGATGTCGTGGGGCGAAGCAGCAGGGCGTTGGGCGGCGGCGTGGGCGAGGCACGGCGGCGGTGTGGGGCGGAGCACGGCGGCAGTGTGGGGCGGTTTGGGCGAGGGTGAAGGAGAAGTCTAGGGTTTTGGGTTCTTTCTTTTGTCCTTATTTTTCTTTTCTTTTCTTTAAATATAATTCCCTTCCTTAACTTAAATAGACTTGGGAATCTCATATGACCTTCCCAAGACTCCCCTTCGAGCCCCGGCTGACGCGTTTATTTTCCTTATTTAAACCCAAGCTTCCAAACCCCTTTTTAGGCCAAGGGTTGAGTCGTTCCAACACTCCTCCCAAACTAAAAATATAAAAGGAAACCTTATTTTACATTTAGTGAAAACAGGGAACATTACAATACTCCCTCCTTAGAAGACTTCCGTCCCGGAAGTCATTGCTCCTAAAACAACTCTGGGTAACTCCTCCTCATCTCCCTTCCAACTCCCAAGTAGCTTCCTCAACTCCCCGATTCCGCCTTTGCACTTTCACTAGGTCAATGGCCCGGTTCCTCAAAACCTTTTTCTCAAATGCCAGGATCCTTATGGGTTTCTCCTCAAAGCTCAGGTCATGGTTCAACTGTAAAGGATCCCGAGCTCAGTACCTTTTTCTCAAATGCCAGGATCCTTATGGGTTTCTCCTCAAAGCTCAGTACCTTTTTCTCAAATGCCAGGATCCCGAGCCAGCTCCAGCCTCGCCCAGCGCCCAGCGCCAGCGCC
Organism: Sicyos edulis; assembly: GCA_036507275.1. NCBI lineage: Eukaryota > Viridiplantae > Streptophyta > Magnoliopsida > Cucurbitales > Cucurbitaceae > Sicyos > Sicyos edulis. The sequence continues at coordinate 16,509,459 of CM071853.1, read as the reverse complement.
CCAGCCGCACCAGCAGCACCCAAAATTGCCCCCTTGCTGCCGAGACCCCGTGTCTTCTCGGTTGGTAATTCTCGAACCTATCCCTTTTAGATTTTTAAGCTGTTGGCTGCTGTATATTTATTTAGGATGCTTTTAATATGCCTAGGTTGCTCGAGTTCATTTTAAAGTTCGAGGGTCTTGTTTGACTCGTGATAGCTTTTTCCACTTATTTCTAGGTAAGGATTTCTTACCGTGGTTGTGTTGACCCTGCGATGCTTTCTTGATTGTGCCTTATATGCATGTTTACTTTTATGAACATGATTAGTGGATAGGACAGCTTGTGATTGCACTCCTGCTAGCATGTTTGCTTGTTTGTACATGTTAGTGCCATGCTAGGATTGTTCTTCCAGCATGCTTGAGATGCCTGCTTTAAGTTCGTAGTATCATGCTAGGTTATGTATGATTGATGATGATTATGTATGTTTAGCCAGGAATCGTTTACTCTATACTCTAGCTAGTGTAGTAGGGCTGTCATCATCTAGAGGTTGAGAGCGGACATAACGTACCTTGTCCCCACCGGTCGGGAGTAGAGCGAAGCATAACGTACATTGCTTCCCCCCGGCAGCCAATGAGGATTAACTACCTCATTGGCATAAGCCTAGTTTGTAGCCTGCTAGAGCGGAACCACGCTAGCGGTGCAAGCCTACCTTGGCGGTTCTTAGCTTCAGTCGGTGGTACAGCCGCATGAGATGAGTGCCGAGGGCCTCGACCACTCGTGTTCGGTGACACCGTTTCGAGTCTTTAGGCATGCGTGCACTGGCCCGCATAGTTTGTACTTAGGCCCCGCATTTACGCCGGTTGCAAAGAAAGCATGCGGTGTGCGCGCGCACACGCGTTAGTCGCCGGTTTGGAGAGCTCCCGGGCTAATGTTCGTGAGTACACCATTCCTTCGGTTTAGAGCGGACTTGGGTACTCTCTCGGTAGTCAGATTTATTAGCGAGGGTAAGAGGCCCTTGAGGACACCCATTGGGATTGGTTTTTAGCTAATCATATGGTCGAGGGAGAAAGACCCTCGAGGGTGTCGGACATCTTTGGGATCGGTTTTGAGTGATCAATTGGCCGAGGAGAAAGACCTCGGAGATGTCCGGGATTGGTTATGAGAGCCAATCATTAGGGTTGGAAGTAGAAGACTTCCGAGGATTCCAGATTTCGCCTTGTAAGCTCGTTGAGCTATGATGCATGTTGGTAAATGTTTGCATGTATACTAGGGTGCGGATGATTGATGTATCGTATTGTACCCCGGTTGGGGATTCTTCCGAGTATGTTTATACTCACTCTTATTTCTGTGGTTTTCCACGAGTAACTTGGGACAAAGACACGGGGACGGCTAGCGGAGGAGGCGATTGATCATGGGAGTAGCGACACTTTGTCTTTATTGTTTGCATAATTTGTTCGGCATGTAGGACGGACGAGAGTCCTAGGGGATGTTTTTAACAGATTGTTTAAATTGTATTGTATGATTTCATAAACACCGGCGAGCTTGTTTTACTTTGTTGGTTTGCTTAAATGAAGGTTGTTGTTTATGTTTTAAGTGTCCCCGCTTTTAAATGTTTTGAAAGGTTTTAAATATGAAGCACTAAACCGCTTGATGAAGTATTTAACTTGCATGCTGAGTGAGAACCTAGGTTTAGGACCGCATTTTGGTCGGGTTCTTACAGGCGCATTCTGGATTTTGTGGAGCAGCGCCCCATGCTCGCTTCAGTTGTGGCAAGGAAGAGCTTTTGGCTAGCATAGTTGAGATGCTGAAGGGAGTTGTGCTCGTGTAGCCAGATGTCTGTTAGACCGTTTGTCGTCAGTATGTGTTGGAGGGTGATCGGAGGAACCCTAAGTTGTGGAGAGCCGCACCAGAGCTCGGTCAGACCCAGGCAGTGTTCATCGGTTGAATTGCTGGATGCTTGTAGACGGTTGACAAGCTAGAGTTGTTCTTAGTAACCTCCTCGTTGGTTTTTAGAATTCTTAGCAAGGTGGTGCTTGGCGTTGGCCAAGGTTTGGTTCCTTTGCTGTTTTCTAGGGCTAGCTTGGTTCGACCAAGTCAAGGCGTCATCGAGGACTTGTTCCTAGTCAGGTAGTTTTGGGAGTTGGCCTCCCCCTCAGCGGTTGAGTAAGTACCGCTAGTGCTTAGTTGGTGGTTCAAGCGATTGAGGAACCCTTGGATGTTTCTTCCGAGAAGAGTTGGTGGTTGTTACCGTTGAGTTTGAGCTAGACAGCGAGCGTGTGTGAAATTCACAGTCCTTCGGAAGTCCGCTTGCTAGGAAATCGTTCCTGTAGAGGAGGAGTCAGCGTAGCTCCTGAGTTGTGTAGTTGATCAGAGTAGCGCAGTGGTTAGCCCAGCGAGAGTGTCCCTGCATTGTGTTGTTAGCAAGCGAAAGTTGTTGACCCCGCCAGTTTAAGAGTTGAGTTTTTGCTGGAAAGTTGTTGGTTCTTTGGGGTTTGAGGAACCCCTAGTTTCCTTGGTGGTTGAGTTGCACCATGGATGCCAGCCGCAAGTATTATCTTTGGAGATAGCCTCGTCAGTTCGTATTCCTTGCGATGTTCTGAGTGTGGAGTTTCTAGTCACAATATGAGATAGGCCTAGGCTAAAGAAGGAAGTCCTTTGAGTAGCCAGTTGGACTTAAAAGTTGAGTGGTAGCTTGGAGGCGAGCTTTGCTCGTTATGAGCTTGGTTTGAGTTTCTGCTAAGCAAGCCTTTCTCGGGCTTTTCTTTTAGTCGTTGTGCATTCGCAGTTGGCATTTTAGCTGAGCCACAGTTGAGTGAGTTGGCACAGAGGTGCCGTGGCATTGGTTTGTAAAGCCCTTGAGTTGCGATCCTCAAGCTTTTGTGTTGCTAGTAGCCGCGTGTTGTTTTATTCCTTGCTGCTCGAGGTTTCCGTGAGAGGAATGTTGTTTGTTTTCCTGTCTGGCGATGTTCACCTAGGCCAGTGGCTGATCGGATTGCATTGGAATATTGTTGTCGGCCGATGAGGGCTCTGGTTTATTAGTTTGGCTGAGTGGAGCCTGTTCCTGGACCTTGTCGTTCAGGGGTGGCCGAAGCTGAAGTATCAGCTAGTGTGAATGGTGGTAGCCGCTTGGTGAACCAGAAAAGTGCCCTTGGCTTTGGTGCTTCGATTTCTCGTAAGATGGTTGCTTTAGTGTTGTGGATGCATGCTAGTTGGAGAAGGTTGCCTTGGGATCAGTCACGGTTGGTGGTTCGAATTGGATTTCGTTAAGGATTGTAGGCAACCGGTGGGGTTCGCAGAGTCTCTTGCGAAGTAAGAGTAGGCCGTTTTGTTTCGAAACACAGGAGGTTCGGTTGTTTGGTCGGCATGGTGAAGGGTCGAAATTTGTTTGATAACAAAACTATGAGCATTCAGAGAAGTTACGCCGGAGCGTGGCGTAGAGTTTTAGAGCTTGTGACCTGTAAAGACCCGACCCAAAAGGGGCTCTAAATGGGCCTTTACCCCAATGCATGTAGTGAAAATAAAAGACATTATGAAAAATACATTTGGATCCCAAGTAAAAAGAGAAACATTCAACAACCAAAACATACATTTCTAAAAGCATACTACGATCGAGATTTATTTAAACCATTAAAACAATCCACAAGTACAAATATCTTTGGAATCCATAAAGCGTAAGAAAACATCACGGGGCTCTGTGCCCGTCTACATGCATTCGTGGGAAATAACAAAAGTCAAGAGTCATGATAAATAAAATAAAATAATCAGAGATGATGAGGATTCCATGATCACGGCTCCTCCATCACCCATCCTGTCTCCGCCTTGATTACCGTGGAAAAACCACGAGAATAAGGGTGAGTAACGAATTACCCAGTAAGAATCCCCAGCAGGGGTACAATACGATATACATGATCATCTAGAAGAATGTATGCAAGCTATGAGTACCAACACAGAGCGGAGCACATAGCTAAGTCCACACTTGGACCTCGGATGCCAACTCGGGGTCTTAGTCAGGAAAATACCACAACACACTAAACGCGCTATACGGGAACAAGTCCCGGCCCTCTGCTCATCTGCCGATACGAAAGGTGCACTCGCTCAAGATCCCGAGGAGCTCTCGGTCGGCGCGCCAGAATGAGCGTAAGCGCGCACCGCATGCTACCGCAAACTCGGAAGTGCCGGGTCTAGTGGCAAGCCGCCTGCCGTGTTGATCACCATGCCTAACTAAATCTCCGGATCGGTGTCAGCGACATAGGGGTGTGAGACACGGACACGTGAACTATGTCGGCTGTACCACCGCACTGAGGCTAAGGAACCTGGTCGTGGTAGGCTTACACCAGAAGCGGTCCTTGCCCTAACAGTGGCAATCAAGGGCTACGCCGAACACGCCGAGGGCGTGCCGATCGCGGGGACGAGGCAATGCCAAGTCATCCTCCCGACCATTGGGGCAATTAACGATTTGCCACCCTCACCCAAGATTGCGGGGCCTACCTGGTTGGGATAGCTAATCCCTCACGGGGTCCAAGGGCGGAGAAGCTGTCTCGAACGTCCTTGCCATAGATGCAAGATACTTTATGCATCGGGCCGGATGATGCTATCTACGAATTCTAAACCTTAACAATAATAACGATTCAATCAATGCGGTCCAATACGTGCTCATCGGATACAAAGAACCTAGCATGATACTACGAAGCAAGAAGCAGATATCGAACATGCTAGAATAGAACAACCTAGCATGGGCTAACATGAGAAACAATACAAGAGTTCATGCCGATCGAGAATTGAGCAGAGCACCTAGGGCTAAACATGCTAGTAATCATACACGTGCATACAAAACAACAATCACAAATATACCGCAGAGGTCCACACAACCCCGGTAAGAAATCCTTACCTTGGTCGGGAGGCTTCTACACACAAATCCTAAGTGCGGAACAATCCCGAGCTAGCGAAGGGAACCTAGCAAACCAACAATAATCAGCATCTAAACTGTCTAAACAACAATAGAACGGCAAGCTCGGCTCGGGAACTCACGCGCACGACGACCACGACGAGCTTGAGCTGGCCGCAAGCCGGCTCGGCAGGTGGGCGCTGGCTGCGCGTACTGCACGCAAGACGGCAGGCGAGGACACTGTATTTGGCCGCTGCGCGCTGCACCTGCACGGCAGGACACGCGCGCGCGGCGAAAGCGTCGGGCGGCGCGCTGGCGCGCGGCGCGCGCGCGCGCGGCACGGCGAGCTGGCGAGGGCGAGCCAGGACGGCGCGCGCGCGGCGCTGGCGGCGAAGCGGCGCTGGCGTCGGGCGTAGCGGCGAGCGACGCAGACGCGGCTGGGCGCGCGGGCGAGCAGTTCGGCAAGCGGACACGGCGAGGGCGTGCGATGGGCGACGCAGACGCGGCCGAGGCGCGCGGCGTGGCGAGACTTCGGGCGCGGCGAGCGATCGGCGAGGACGAACGACGATTTGGCTGCTTTATTCCGGGCGCGATCCGGCGCGGCGATCGGCCGGTTGGACGTCGCGGCGACGATGGCGGCGACTCAGGCACGGACGAGCGGCAAGGCTGCTAGGCGGATCTGGCGTGCGCGCAGGTCGCTGCCGACAGATCTGGGCGCGCGGCGTCGATCGGCGATGATGGTTGCTCCTCTCGGTGGTCGCAACCAACACAAACACACACACACTCTACATCTTACCTTCGCCCGCATCAAAAACCAAATGAGGAGATGAAGAGGATGAAGACTTACCGGAATGATGATGATCGAACCCAAGGAGATGCAAGGGAAGAAGAATTCGGCAAGGCAATGGAGAGGGAGAGCTTGTGCGGCCAAGAGGGGATTTGGAGAAGAAGATGGAAAAAACCTAATTCTATTTCATTTAACCAAATGCACCAAAGCTCCAAAATCCAAGGTTAACTAAGATGTGATGCAGAAGAGCAACAAGAGCACCTAATGGCTCAATTGGCACACATCTCTACAAGCTTCCAGGAGACCGGGTTCAAAACCCCTGCAAAGACAAACCCCTTTATTTTTACTTTTGCAACAAACCTTGCTCAAACCAAACCACAAACCCCTCCAAAAACCTACAAAAACCATCCAATAATTTTAGTAGCTGGAAAAGACACAAACGACACGACGGCCCGACCAAATTACCAAATTACCCCTAGGGCATACACGGAAGACCGGGAAGAAAAACACTGGTCGTTACAATATTCCCTCCTTTTTATGAATTTCGTCCTCGAAAGTCCTTAAGAAAAAACTATTTCGAGGGTAATGCAACCTCATCTCGTCTTCCCGCTCCCAAGTGGCTTCCTCGTAACCCCGATTCTTCCATCGAACCTTTACCAAACGAATCTCGGGATTACGCAACGTCTTGGTCTCAAAGGCAAGGATCCTCACCGCTTCTCCTCGAAGTTCAAATCCTCATTCATTTGCAAAGGCTCAAAGTCCACAATGTGCGACGGGTCAGGCACATCTTTGCCTCAACATCGATACATGAAAAATACTATGCACCGCGATAGTGACGGAGGTAGGGCTAACAGGTAAGCAACTCTCGCCAATCCTCTCTAGGATCTCAAATGGACCAACAAAATGGGGACTCAACTTCCCACGCTTACCAAACCTCGGGACACCTCGCGATCGGAGCAACCTTAAGGAACACATGTTGACCAACCTCAAACTCCAAATCTCGGCGCCGAACATCGGCAGTAACTCTTCTGCTGCTCCGAAATTTGTCAACATACGAGCTCTAATCTTCTGCCTTTGCACCATTGGTCAGCTGCGATAACTCGGGACCCAAAACACGTCTATCACCAACCTCTTCCCGAACACGGGGGACCGACTAACGCTTACCATACAATGCCTCGAATGGAGCCATCTCAGATAAATCGATAGTAATCGTTGTTATAGGCAAACTCCATCAAATCTGAATCATTGGTCCCAAGCGCACGGGAAATCCAACACACAAGCCCTCAACATATCCTCGAGAATCGATTCACTCTCTCGATCGACCATCCGTCTCGAGGGTGAAAAAGTTGTCTTTGAAATCGCACTCTGTGCCCAAACCCTTACGGCGCTCTCTCCGAAACGAGAAGTGAACCGCGAGTCACGATCGGACACAATCCTCACCGGCACACCATGATAACGGATGATCTCGCTCCAAAAGCAGTGCGCCATTGTTCCACCACGGTATAAGTGTCTCTACCGGAATGAAGTGTGCGCTCTTGGTCAAACGGTCGACTATCACCCAAATCTGAGAGAACTTCCTCGGAGTCCTTGGCAAACCAGAGATAAAGTCCATGGAGATCTCTTCCCATTTCCACCGGGTACACTCGATGGTTTGCAACAAACCGGTGGCCTCTGCAGGTGCCTTCACTTGGCGACAAGTGAGACACGGTACCGACAAACTCTGCCACATCTCTCTTCATTCCCATCCACGGAAAGGTGCGCTTAAGGTCTGATACATCTTGGTACCCGGGGTGCCAAGCAAAAGGGGAAGGCTGTGGGCCTCAGAGAGCAACTCGGCTCGCAAAACTGCAATGTCAGGAACACACAACCGGCCTCTATAAGTCAACCTTTATGCGGTGAATATACAAAGTCAAAGTCACCGTCGGCACTAACTCATCAACCAATCTCTTAAGTGCGGGGTCACCCAACTGGCTGTCTATAATCCATTTGCCGAATCGACGATCGAATACCAATCAAGCTGAGCTACGGCGGTAACCTCTCCCAACAACATCTGCAACCTCGCCCGCCCGAACTCTCTCGCAAACCGGGTGAGGAACTCAACAACGCCGCAGAGTGCGGCGTCTTTCTACTCAAAGCATCGGCCACTACATTGGCTTTACCGGATGGTACAAAATCTCGCATGATCATAATCCTTCACCAACTCTAACCATCTCCTCTGCCTCATATTCAACTCCTTACGAGTAAGCAGATACTTGAGGCTCGGTGATCGATAAACATCTCGAATCCGCTCACCATACGGTAATGCCTCCAAATCTTGATTGCAAACATGTAACGACCTGTGTTTTTCTTCCCGGTCTTCCTCGGTATGCCCTAGGGGTAATTTGGTAATTTGGTCGGGCCGTCATGGTCGTTTGTGTCTTTTCGGCTACTAAAATTATTGGATGGTTTTGTAGGTTTTGGAGGGGTTTGTGGTTTGGTTTGAGCAAGGTTGGTTGCAAAAGTAAAAATAAAGGAAATTGTCTTTGCAGTAGGGTTTGAACCGGGTCTCTGGGAAGCTTGTAGAGAGGTGTGCCAAATGAGCCATTAGGTGCTCTTGTTGCTCTTTCTGCATCACATCTTAGTTAACCTTGGATTTTTGGAGTTTTGGTGCATTTGGTTAAATGAAATAGAAATAGGTTATTTCATCTCCTTCTCCAAAACATCTCTTGGCCGCCCAAGCTCTCCATCTCCATAGCCTTGCCGAGTTCTTCATCCTTGCATCTCCTTGGGTTCGATCATCATCGTTAGGGTAAGTCTTCGTCTTCTTCATCTTCTCATTTGGGTGTTTGTTGGCCGAATGTAAGAAAAAGGGGTTGTGTGTGTGTGTGTGTTGTGCGGCCCGGCCGAGAGGAGCACCATCATCCTCACCCAGCTCGCACGCCCGGTCGGTCGAGCAGCTGTCGTCGCACGCCCAGTCGGTCGAGCCGAGCCACCGTCGCGACGCCCGGATCGGTCGAGCCACCTGCCGCCACGCCCGGACTGTTCCGCGGCGGCCTCGCCGTTCGCCCGCGAGATCGATCGCGATCGCCGTGACGCCCGAGAGGTCCTCGCCCGGCGCCAGACGCGTCCGGCCGATCGCTCGCACACCCTCGCCGTGTCCGCTTGCGAGAGCTGCTCGCCGCGCGCCCGCCGCTCGAGCGTTCGCCCGCGCGCCGCCGCCCGACGCCGGCGCCCGCGCCGCCCGCTGACGCCGGCGCCGCGCGCTTCGTCGAGCGCTCGCCGCGCGCGCGTGTCCTCGCTGCCGTGCGGTAGCGCAGCCAGCGCGTGTCCGTCCGTGCCGGTAGCGCAATACAGTAGCGTGTCCACTGCCGTGCGGTAGTAGCGGCCAGCGCCCGGCCTTGCCGAGCGGCTTGAGCAAGTGCCCCAAGCTCGTGTCGTCGTCGCGCGCGTGAGTTCCCCGAGCCGAGCTTGCTGTTCTATTGTTGTTTAGATATTTTAGATCACGATTATTGTTGGTTTGCTAGGTTCCCGCCGCTAGCTCGGGATTGTTCGCATGACTTAGGATTTGTGTGTAGAAGTCTTCCACCAAGGTAAGGATTTCTTACAGGGGTTGTGTGGACCTGCGGTATATTTGTGATTGTTGTTTTGTATGCCTGTGTATGATTACTAGCATGTTTATCTCTAGGTGCTCTGTCAATTCGATGGCATGATCTCTTGTATTGTTTCTCATGTTAGCCCATGCTAGGTTGTTCTGTTCTAGCATGTTCGATATCTGTTCTTGCTTCATAGTATCATGCTAGGTTCTTTGTATCCGATGAGCACGTATTGGATTTGCATTGATTGAATCGTTATTATTGTTAAGGTTTAGAATTCGGGTAGATAGCATCATCGGGCCCGATGCATAAAGTATCTTGCATCTATGGCAAGGACGATTGAGACGATTCTCGATCCTTGGACCCCGTGAGGGATTAGCTATCCCAACCGGTGAGGCCCCGCAATCTTGGGTGAGGGTGGTAGTCTAAGCGATGCCCCAATGGTCGGGATGATGACTTGGCAATGCCTAGTCCCGGCGGCCAGCACGTCCTCGGCGTGTTCGAAGAGCCCTCTGATTGCCACCGATAAGGTAAGGATGGCTTCCCGGTGTAAGCCTACCATGACCCGTTCCTTAGCCTCGGTGCGGTGGTACAGTGACATAGTTCACGTGTCCGAGTCTCACACCCTATGTCGGTGACACCGATCCGAGAGATTTAGTTAGGCGTGGTATCCGGATATGGGCAGCTTGCCACTAGACCGGCACCCCATAGTGCTGTAGAAGCGCGCGGTGCATCCTTACGCTCATTACGGCGCCGATCGAGAGCTCCTCGGGATCTTGAGCGAGTGCACCTTTCGTATCGTCGAGGTGGTGAGGCCGGGACTTGTTCCCGTATAGTGCGTTTAGTGTGTTGTGATATTTCCGGACTAAGACCACGAGATGGCATCCGAGGTCCAAGTGTGGACTTAGCTATGTGCTCCGCTCTGTGTTTGTACTCATAGCTTGCATACATTCTTCTAGATGATCATGTATATCGTATTGTACCCCGGTTGGGGATTCTTCTTTGGTAATTCGTTACTTACTCACCCTTATTACGTGGTTTTCCACAGTAATCAAAGCGGGAGGCAGGATGGGTGAAGGAGGAGCTATGATCATGGAACTCTTTGTCATCTCACGATTGTTTTATTTTAATTATCGACTCTTCACTTTTTATTATTTCCCCTGAATGCATGTAGGCGGGCACAGAGCCCCAGGATGTTTTCTTACGTTTTATGGATTCCAGCATATTGGTACTTGTGGATTGTTTTAATGGTTTAAATAAATCTACGATCAGTGTGCTTTTAGAAATGTATGTTTTGGTTGTTGAATGTTTCCGTTTTTACTTGGAATCGAAATGTATTTTTCATAATGTCTTTTATTTTCACTACATGCATTGGGGTAAAGGCCCATTTAGAGCCCCTTTTGGGTCGGGTCTTTACAAAACACCACTGCTGCCAACTCCATATCATGAGTCGGGTAGTTCTGCTCATACGGCTTGGTGACGGGAAGCATAGGCAATGACCTTCCCCGTCTTTGCATCAACACACAACCTAATCCAAACTTGGAAGCATCACTATAGACCACGAAACCACTGTCCCCTCCGGATCGCCAACAGTCGTTTGAAGTCAAACTACGCTTGAGCACAGCAAAGCTCTCATCACACTGCTTTGTCCCAAACAAACTCGACACCCTTCCTCGTCGGACGAGTGAGGCGCGAGGCTAAAGCGGAAAAGTCCTTGACGAAACCGACGGTAGTAACACCGCCAAACCAGAAAAGCTGCGAATCTCGGCAATGAAGTCGGCTTGGCCCATGAACTCACGGCCTCAATCTTCGCGGGGTCCACGGCTATACCATCTCTCGAAACCACGTGGCCTAGGAAGGCCACTGCTCCAACCAGAAATCACATTTGGAAAACTTCGCATAAAGTGGTTTTCCCTCAAAGGTGCCAATACTCGCCTCGGATGCTCTGCATGGTCTTCTTTAGACCTCGAATAAATCGAGAATATCGTCAATGAACACGATGACGAAGCTCCAAAAATGATTTGAACACCCTATCCATCATGTCCATGAACGCGGTGGGGCATTGGTCAATCCAAACGACATGACCACAAACTCATAGTGACCATATCTCGGACACGAAAGTTGTCTTAGGAATGTCGGCATCCACGATCCGCAGCCCGATGGTAACCGGATCTCGGATCTATCTTGGAGAACACGAAGCTCCCTGAAGCCGATCGAACAAATCATCGATCACGGGGCAACGGGTACTTATTCTTCACTGTCACCTTATTAAGCTCGCGGTAATCAATACATAAGCGCATAGAACCATCCTTCTTTTTCACAAACAGGCCCGGTGCTCCCCACGGGGACACACTCGGACGGATGAACCCTCGGTCTAACATCTCTCCAAGGCTGAATCTTGATTCCTTTAACTCACTGGCGCCATGCGTCACGGAGCCTTCGAGAGATAGGGAGGGTCCCGGCTCGAGCTCAATAATGAAGTCAACCTCTCTCTTTGGGGCAACCCGGTAACTCCTCAGAAACACATCCGCGAACTCCTGCACGGCCGGCTTTGATCGGCGAGAGACAGCGAGGGGCGCTCTTCCCGCACAACTTGGCTAGATAGCCCCAAGCTCCATGAGCTAGCAAGCGACGAGCTTTCACGGTGACACCATCGGCGGGCAAACTCCACCTGGACTCCACGAAACTTAAAAGCTGGGCCGACTGGCGCGCTGAACACTACTTCTTTCGGTGGCGATCAATCAACGCGTGGTTAGCGACTAACCACTCCATACCAAGAATCACATCAAAACCGCTCATAGGCGGAACTATGAGCGTAGCCACCAACAACTCTCCGGATATCTCGATCCGGCCATCCCTAATCTTATCTCTAGCCAACATACTAACTCCCGAAGGAGTTGCAACAGAGATAACTCAAAACCTAGAGGCTCTAGTCTCAACTTAGCATGCTCGGCCAAACAACACAGATACAAATGAATGCGTAGAACGAGAATCAAACAAGACAAATGCGCAGTGATCTAAAACAAGAAGCGTACACCGCCACAGCGGCATCCATACGCTCGGCCTCGACGGGTCGTAGCAAACACTCGACCCCTCTTCTTATTATTGGCCGAGCCGCCATGGTCGGTGATCACAAAAACGGGCCATGTGTCCTCTCTACCACAACGGTAGCACAATCTAGGTCCAGGTGACAAGCTCCGGCGTGGACTTTCCCACAAGTAGCACAAGCGGGAAGCGCTGGGTCCTCCCCTTGTCGGGGTTTGAAACGCGGTGGAGCTCTCTCGATCTCTGCTGAGCGCCCTTGGCGGCGCCGCCGCCTCCCGAAAGTCAAACTTCCTCTTACGCCCCACAGTGCTGGGACGGAATGGCTGAACAGAGGAGCGGCAACAACCCGCTCGGCAGGATACTTCCCATTATAGATCGTGGCTAATCTGGGACAGCCCTAGCATAAGTGTCGGGGGCACGAGCCACGACATCTGGGAAACACACCGCCTCAATCCGGATATGAACTTCCGAATCTTCACTCTGGGGTGGCAATCAAGCGAGGAGCAAAATATCCATACTCACGAGAACTTGCGCTCATATTCCTCAATGGTATCGAACCCCGCTTGAGGTTACGGAAGAGCTCCACCATCTTCTCCCGAGCCTCATCAGCGATGAACTTTACCTTGAACTCGGCCTTGAAGAACTCCCAAGTAGCGGGTGGAGACCCGGTGGTCTCTCGCTCAAGGTGGACTCCCACCACCATCTCATTTGTGCCTCCCGGCACATGAGCCGCACATCTCGGCCTCACGAATATCGGGGCACACCATGATCGGGAAGGTGTACTCCAAATGGGCAATCACACTGGCCGCCGCTAACGCATCACCGGTGGCATCAAACTTCTCGAGCTTCCACTTCACAAAATCCTTGACCACCTACCCAATTCCTCGGCACCCTCCGCCATATCTCGCCTCTGGGGCTACTTGCTCTGAGGAGCTGGAGGTGCTACTGAGCTCTCTTTGAACCAATCGAGTCATTTGCTCGATCTGGGCTCGGGACTCTTCCCATTCTTGGCGCCAACAAGGCACAGGTCTCTCGCCCTCTGGTCACTCAACATGCCGACCATAAAAGCCCTCATAGACTCGGCAAACTCTGCTCCGGGAGCGATCTCACGGCGCTTTCGATCGCCTCAACGCCCGCTCTAGGCGTAACGGGAGGAGGAGCTGCTGGTGGAATGCCATCGATGTCGGCTTGGGACGATGTCCACTGCGATGATCGAGATCCGATCACGATACCTCGACACGCTCTCGAACCTCCTCTCCGATGCAGTGGTAGCATCTTTGGCGATCTACATCCAAACCAACAACGAATCAAAACACTTTGTCACCATTCCACAACACCAAACAAGGCATACACTAGATGATAGGTATTGTAAATTCTTAACCCTTTTCCTTTCTAAAACAATAAATCTAGGCGCGCACTGATGACCGTTTGAGTCTTTGGTGATCATGGAAAAACGACCTACAACAAAAGGTCGGTCTCACGAGAATCTATGACTCGAGCTCGATACCAAGCTGAAAGACCCACCCAAAAGGGGCTCTAAATGGGCCTTTACCCCAATGCATGTAGTGAAAATAAAAGACATTATGAAAAATACATTTCGGATCCCAAGTAAAAGCAGAAACATTCAACAACCAAAACATACATTTCTAAAAGCATACTACGATGAGAGATTTATTTAAACCATTAAAACAATCCACAAGTACAAATATCTTTGGAATCCATAAAGCGTAAGAAAACATCCACGGGGCTCTGTGCCCGTCTACATGCATTCAGGGGAAATAACAAAAGTCAAGAGTCATGATAAATAAAATAAAATAATCGGAGATGATGTGAGGATTCCATGATCACGGCTCCTCCATCGACCATCCTGTCTCCCGCCTTGATTACCGTGGAAAAACCACGAGAATAAGGGTGAGTAACGAATTACCCAGTAAGAATCCCCAACCGGGGTACAATACGATATACATGATCATCTAGAAGAATGTATGCAAGCTATGAGTACCAACACGAGAGCGGAGCACATAGCTAAGTCCACACTTGGACCTCGGATGCCAACTCGGGGTCTTAGTCGGAAAATACCACAACACACTAACGCGCTATACGGGAACAAGTCCGGCCTCGGCTCATCTCTGCCGTCACGAAAGGTGCATCGCTCAAGATCCCGAGGAGCTCTCGATCGTGTTGTAATGAGCGTAAGCGCGCACCGCATGCTCACCGCAAACTCGGGGGTGCCGGGTCTAGTGGCAAGCCGCCCCGAGTTGATCACCATGCCTAACTAAATCTACGGATCGGTGTCACCGACATAGGGTGTGAGACACGGACACGTGAACTATGTCGGCTGTACCACCACTTTTGAGGCTAAGGAACCGGTCGTGGTAGGCTTACACTAGGAAGCGGTCCTTGCCCTAACAGTGGCAATCAAGGGCTACGGCCGAACACGGCGAGGGCGTGCCGCTGCCGAGGGGCGAGGCAATGCCAAGTCTTCCTCCCGACCATTGGGGCAATTAACGATTTGCCACCCTCACCCAAGATTGCGGGGCCTACAGGTTGGGATAGCTAATCCCTCACGGGGTCCAAGGGCGAGAATCGTCTCGAAGCGTCCTCCTTGCCATAGATGCAAGATACTTTATGCATCGGGCGGATGATGCTATCTACGAATTCTAAACCTTAACAATAATAACGATTCAATCAATGCATCCAATACGTGCTCATCGGATACAAAGAACCTAGCATGATACTACGAAGCAAGAACAGATATCGAACATGCTAGAATAGAACAACCTAGCATGGGCTAACATGAGAAACAATACAGAGAGTTCATGCCGATCGAGGAATTGAGCAGAGCACCTAGGGCTAAACATGCTAGTAATCATACGGGCATACAAAACAACAATCACAAATATACCGCAGTGAGTCCACACAACCCCGGTAAGAAATCCTTACCTTGGTCGGGAGGCTTCTACACACAAATCCTAAGCTGCGGAACAATCCCGAGCTAGCGGCGGGAACCTAGCAAACCAACAATAATCGGCATCTAAAATGTCTAAACAACAATAGAACAGCAAGCTCGGCTCAGGGAACTCACGCACGACGGCGACACGAGCTTGGAGCTGGCCGCAAGTCGGCTCGGCAGGTGGGCGGCCGGCTGGCTTGCACGGCACGGCACGCAGCGAGGACACGCTACTTGGCTGCTTGTGGCACGGCACGCAGACGGTTTCTGGCGAGGCAGCGCGCGGGCGAAGCGGGCGGCGGCGGCGTGGCGCGCGCGATGCGGACACGGCGAGCGGCTCAGCGAGGACGCAGCGCGCGCGAACTTGTCTGGCGGCGGCGCGCTGGCGCCAGCGTGCGGCGAGCGCGACGCAGACACTGGTGGGCGCGCTTGGCAAGCGGCTTCGGCAAGCGGACACGGCGAGGGCGTGCGATGGGCGACGCAGACGCGGTTGGACGCGCGGGCGCTGGCGAGACCTCCTGGCGTGCGAGCGATCGGGCGAGGACGAGCAGCGATCACGAATTTCTTTATTCTTCGGGCGCGATCCGCGCGGCGATCTCGAGCCGGCTGGGCGGGCGACGGCAGGGGCGATCTGTCTTCAGCTTTGGGCCGGACAGCGGCAAGGTCGCTAAGCGGATCTGGCGTCTGGCGGAGGCTGCCGGCAGATCTGGGCGTCTGAGCGATCGGGCGATGATGGTCGCTCCCTCTCGGTGGTTGCAACCAACACAAACACACACACACTCTACATCTTACCTTCGGCCAGCATCAAAAACCAAATGAGGAGATGAAGAGGATGAAGACTTACCCGGAATGATGATGATCGAACCCAAGGAGATGCAAGGGAAGAAGAATTCGGCAAGGCAATGGAGAGGGAGAGCTTGTGCGGCCAAGAGGGGATTTGTTGAAGAAGATGGAAAAAACCTAATTCTATTTCATTTAACCAAATGCACCAAAGCTCCAAAATCCAAGGTTAACTAAGATGTGATGCAGAAAGAGCAACAAGAGCACCTAATGGCTCAATTGGCACACATCTCTACAAGCTTCCCAGAGACAGGAGTTCAAACCCCACTGCAAAGACAAACCCCTTTATTTTTACTTTTGCAACAAACCTTGCTCAAACCAAACCACAAACCCCTCCAAAACCTACAAAACCATCCAATAATTTTAGTAACTGGAAAAGACACAAACGACCCTGACGGCCCGACCAAATTACCAAATTACCCCTAGGGCATACCTGGAAGACCGGGAAGAAAAACCTGGGTCGTTACATGACCCGTCCACGAGTTTGCTGAGAGTAGCGCCGTAGAGAGGCGTTCCGAGTTGGGTTAGCAGGGATAAGTGAGCCCTAGAGTCGTAAGACCGTTTGAGAGTTGGTGCGAGTCAGAGGATGTGGCTCACCGACTAGTTATCGCATGTTTTCTTCGAAGCTCAGTGTTGGTTCAGTTTTGGTTGAGATAGTTCGTGGCAGACTCGGTGTCTGTTGGGCTTGGAGCATTTGGGAACCCAAGAGGGTTCGGTTTCAAAGAAGGAATTGTGTTGTCTTAATCGGGAGCTTGGTTGGTTAAGAATTAGTGGAGTTTCCCAGAGTTGTTTTCGCCTTAGGACTTTCGAGGACGAAAGTCTTAAAAGGAGGGAGTATTGTAACGGCCCAGTTTTCTATTTCGGTTACCTAGGTGATTTCGGGTCATTATTCGGATATTTGGATGGGCCGTTAGAGCTGTTCTAACCCTTAGGGGTATTTTGGTCTTTTTGCCCCCGGTTAGGGTTTTGAGGATTTTCAAGATTTCAGGGCCTTTCCTGCCTTCGTCGAATTTTGGTGGTTGTTGGTTGCAAGAACCAAAAGGTTTGGGCAAGTTGTTTGGGAGTTTGGAGGTATTTTAGTTATTGGCAAAATTAATGGGTTTTTTAGTGCTTCCTTTGGGATTTGAACCCTTGCCCTAAATGGTTTTGGGAGTTTGTAGGAAAAAGAGTTTTCTAGAAAGAAAAGTTTGTTTGGTAGGGTTTTGAAAGAGGAAGCTTTGGGAAGGGATTTTAGACCCATTTAAATTAGGAAAAGGGAAGAAAAATCAAGAAAACCCCTTTTCCCCTTGTTTTGCAAAATCCTCTCTCTCTTTCTCTCTCTCTCTCTCTCTCTCTCTCTATCTCTCTACTTGAGCCTCACCAAGAAACCCTAGCGCTTGACCATGCCCAGCCGCACCAGCCCGGCCCGAGACCGCCCTAGCCGCACCCCAATCAGCCACCTGACAGCCAGCGCAGGCGCACGAGCAGCCTAGCCGTCCGGCCCAGCGCGCGCTAAGCACCCAGCCGTCCGGCCTAGGCGCACGCGAGGCGGCCACCCGCCCAAACCCAGCTCACGGACAACCCGGCCGCTCGCACGAGTGCTGCCCAGACGCGCAGGCGCGCGCCACATTTGTAACGACCCGTGGTTTTTTTCTTCCCGGTCTTCGGGTATGCCCTAGGGGTAATTTGGTAATTTGGTCGGGCCGTCATGGTCGTTTGTGTCTTTTCGGCTACTAAAATTATTGGATGGTTTTTGTAGGTTTTGGAGGGTTTGTGGTTTGGTTTGAGCAAGGTTTGTTGCAAAAGTAAAAATAAAGGAAATTGTCTTTGCAGTAGGGGTTTGAACCCGGGTCTCCCCGGGAAGCTTGTAGAGAGGTGTGCCAATTGAGCCATTAGGTGCTCTTGTTGCTCTTTCTGCATCACATCTTAGTTAACCTTGGATTTTGGAGTTTTGGTGCATTTGGTTAAATGAAATAGAATTAGGTTATTCCATCTTATTCTCCAAAAGCACCTCTTGGCCGCCCAAGCTCTCCATCTCCATAGCCTTGCCGAGTTCTTCATCCTTGCATCTCCTTGGGTTCGATCATCATCATTAGGGTAAGTCTTCGTCTTCTTCATCTTCTCATTTGGGTGTTTGTTGGCGAATGTAAGAAAAAGGGGTTGTGTGTGTGTGTGTGTGTTGTGCGGCCCACCGAGAGGAGCGACCATCATCATCCCGGCTACCAGACGCCCGGATCGGTCGAGCGTACCTGTCGCGACGCCCAGATCGGTCGAGCCGACTGTCGCGACGCCCAGATCGGTCGAGCGACCTGCGCACGACGCCCAGACTGTCCAAAGAAACCGCCTCGCTCGTTCAAGAAGCAGATCGCCCGATCGCTCGCACGCCGAGAGGTCCTCGCCAGCGCCGGTAGCGCGTCCGGCCGATCGCGCTCGCACGCCCTCGCCGTGTCCGCTTGCCGAGCCGCTTTGTGGCGCGCGCCGGCGCTCGAGACGTTCGCGCGCGCGCGCCTCCTGCCGAGTTGCTCGCCGTGTCCGCATCGCCGCGCGACGCCGCGCGCGCCTTCGCCCGACGCGCCAGCGCGCGCGCGCAAGCCCGTCGAGCGCTCGCCGCGCGCGCGTGCGTGTCCACCTGTTGCGCGTGCGGTAGCGGCACAGCGGCGTGTCCGTGCGTGCGTGCGGTAGCGCAAACGGCCGCGTGTCCTGCGCTGTGCCGGCTGCGTGAGCCCCAAGCTCGTGTCGTCGCGCGCGCGTGAGTTCCCAGAGCCGAGCTTGCTGTTCTATTGTTGTTTAGATATTTTAGATGCTGATTATTGTTGGTTTGCTAGGTTCCCGCTCGCTAGCTCGGGATTGTTCCGCACTTAGGATTTGTGTGTAAAAGTCTTCCGACCAAGGTAAGGATTTCTTACAGGGGTTGTGTGGACTGCGGTATATTTGTGATTGTTGTTTTGTATGCCTGTGTATGTTTACTAGCATGTTTAGCCTAGGTGCTCGCATTACAATTCTGGTGGCATGAACTCTTGTATTGTTTCTCATGTTAGCCCATGCTAGGTTGTTCTATTCTAGCATGTTCGATATCTGTTCTTGCTTCGTAGTATCATGCTAGGTTCTTTGTATCGATGAGCACGTATTGGTGCATTGATTGAATCGTTATTATTGTTAAGGTTTAGAATTGAGGTAGATAGAATCATCCGGGCCCGATGCATAAAGTATCTTGCATCTATGGCAAGGACGTTCGAGACAGTTCTCCGTCCTTGGACCCCGTGAGGGATTAGCTATCCCAACCGGTAGGCCCCGCAATCTTGGGTGAGGGTGGCGATGTTAAATGCCCCAGCGGTCGGGATGATGACTTGGCATTGCCTCGCCCCCGGCGATCGACACGTCCTCGGCGTGTTCGGCCGTAGCCCTTGATTGCCACTGTTAGGGCAAGGACCGCTTCTGGTGTAAGCCTACCCACGGCCGGTTCCTTAGCCTCAGTGCGGTGGTACGGTGACATAGTTCACGTGTCGGTCTCACACCCCTATGTCGGTGACACCGATCCAGAGATTTAGTTAGGCATGGTGGATGAACACTGGGCGGCTTGCCACTAGACCCACCCCGAGTTTGCGGTAGCATGCGGTGCGGCGCTTACGCTCATTACTGGCGCCGACCGAGAGCTCCTCGGGATCTTGAGCGAGTGCACCTTTCGTATCGACGATGAGCGGTGAGGCCGGGACTTGTTCCCGTATAGTGCGTTTAGTGTGTTGTGGTATTTTCCGGACTAAGACCACGAGATGGCATCCGAGGTCCAAGTGTGGACTTAGCTATGTGCTCCGCTCTGTGTTTGTTCTCATAGCTTGCATACATTCTTCTAGATGATCATGTATATCGTATTGTACCCGGTTGGGGATTCTTCTTGGGTAATTCGTTACTCACCCTTATTCCGTGGTTTCCACGGGTAATCAAAGCGGGAGACAGGATGGTGAAGGAGGAGCTATGATCATGGAACCTCTTTGTCATCTCTCGATTGTTTTATTTTAATTATCATGACTCTTCACTTTTTATTATTTCCCCTGAATGCATGTAGACGGGCACAGAGCCCCAGGATGTTTTCTTACGTTTTATGGATTCCGGCATATTGGTACTTGTGGATTGTTTTAATGGTTTAAATAAATCTCGATCGTGAGTGTGCTTTTAGAAATGTATGTTTTGGTTGTTGAATGTTTCATTTTTACTTGGAATCGAAATGCATTTTTCATAATGTCTTTTATTTTCACTACATGCATTGGGGTAAAGGCCCATTTAGGGCCCCTTTTGGTCGGGTCTTTTCAGGTTGGTATCGAGCTCAGAGTCATAGATTACGTAGACTCGACCTTTTGTTGTAGGTCGTTTTCCATGATCATCGGCACTCAAGCGGTCATCGAGTGCGCCTAGATTTATTGTTTTAGAAAGAAAAAGGGTTAAGAATTTACAATACCTATCATCTAGTGTATGCCTTGTTTGGTGTTGTGGAATGGTGACAGCGGAGTTTTGATTCGTTGTTGGTTTGGATGTAGATCGCCAAAGATGCGATCACCCGCATCTGGAGAGGAGGTTCGAGAGCGGTCGAGGTATCGAGGATCGGATTCGATCATCGCAGGACATCGTCCCAAGCCGACATCGATGGCATTCCACCAGCGGCTCCTCTGTTACGCCTAGAGCGGGCGTTGAGGCGATCGAAGGCCGTGAGATCGCGCTCCCCGGAGCAGAGTTTGCCGAGTCTATGAGGGCTTTTATGGTCAGCATGTTGAGTGACCAGAGGGAGAGACCGAGCCTTGTTGGCGTATGGCGGGAAGAGTCCCGAGCCCGGATCGAGCGGTGACTCGATTGGTTCAAAGAGAGCTCAGTAGCACCTCCAGCTCCTCGAGAGCAAGTAGCCCCAGAGGCGAGATATGGCAGAGGGTGCCGAGGAATTGGGTAGGTGGTGAAGGATTTTGTGAAGTGGAAGCACGAGAAGTTTGATGCCACCGGTGATGCGTTAGCGGCGGCCAGTGGATTGCCCATTTGGAGTACACCTTCACGATCATGGTGTGCCCCGATATTCGAGAGGCCGAGATGTGCGGCTCATGTGCTAGGAGGCACAGCGAGATGGTGGTGGGAGTCCACCTTGAGCGAGAGACCAGTGGGTCTCCACCCGCTACTTGGGAGTTCTTCAAGGGTGAGTTCAAGGTAAAGTTCATCGGTGATGAGGCTCGGGAGAAGATGGTGGAGCTCTTCCAGAAACACAAGCGAGGTTACGATTCCATTGAGGAATATGAGCGCAAGTTCTCGGAGTATGGATATTTTGCTCCTCGATTTGATTGCCACCCCGGGTGAAGATTCGGAAGTTCATATCTCGGATTGAGGCGGTGGTGTTTCCCGAGGATGTCGGGGCTCGGCCCCCGACACTTATGCTAAGCCATCCGATTAGCCACGATCTATAATGGGAAGTATCTGCTGAGCGGGTTGTTGCCGCTCTGTTCGGCCGTCTGTCCCAGCAGATTGTGGGGCGAGAAGAAGAAGTTTGACTTTCGGGGGAGGCGGCGCGCGCGCAAGGGGCGATTTGAGACGCAGAGATCGCGGAGAGCTCAGTCCGTTTCGGCCCCGGCAGCAGGAGAGGACCGAGCGATTTCCGCTTGTGCTACTTGTGGGAAAGTCCACGCCGAGCTTGTCGGCTGGACCTAGATTGTGCTTCCGTTGTGGTAGAGAGGGGCACATGGCCCGTTTTTGTGATCGGCCCGGCTATGGCGGCTCGGCCAGCCAAGCAGCAGGCAGGTCGAGTGTTTGCTACGACCCGTCAGGAGGCCGAGCGTCACGGATGCCGCTGTGGCGTGTACGCTTCTTGTTTTAGATCACTGCGCATTTGTCTTGTTTGATTCTGGTTCCACGCATTCATTTGTATCTGTGTTGTTTCTTTGAGCATGCTAAGTTAAGACTAGAGCCTCTAGGTTTCGAGTTATCTGTTGCAACTCCTTCCGGGAGTTAATATGTTGGCTAGAGATAAGATTAAGGATGGCCGGATCGAGATATCAGGAGAGTTGCTTGTGGCCACGCTCATAGTTACGCCTATGAGCGGTTTTGATGTGATTCTTGGTATGGAGTGGTTAGGTTTGCTAACCACGCGTTGATTGACCGCCACCGGAAAGAAGTAGTGTTCGAGCCGCCGGTCGCCTAGCTTTAAGTTTCGTGGAGTCGAGGTGGAGTTTGCCCGCCGATGGTGTCACTGTGGAAAGCTCGTCGTTTGCTAGCTCATGGAGCTTGGGGCTATCTAGCCAAGTTATGCGGGAAGAGCGCCCCTCGTTGTCTGTTGATCAGTGCGGTCGTGCGAGGAGTTTGCGGGACGTGTTTTCGAGGAGTTACGGGTTGCCCCAAAAGAGAGGTTGACTTCATTATTGAGCTCGAGCCAGGACCCTCCCTATCTCGAAGGCTCCGTATCGCATGGCGCCCGTGAGTTAAAGGAACCGAAGATTCGATTTGCAGGAGATGTTAGACCGAGGGTTCATCCGTCCGAGTGTGTCCCCGTGGGGAGCACCGATTCTGTTTGTGAAAAAGAAGGATGGTTCCATGCGCTTATGTATTGATTACCGCGAGCTTAATAAGGTGACGATGAAGAATAAGTATCCGTTGCCCCGTATCGATGATTTGTTCGATCACCTTGAGGAGCTTCGTGTGTTCTCCAAGATAGATCGAGATCCGGTTACCATCGATTTGCGGATCGGGGATGCCGACATTCCTAAGACGACTTTCGAGTCCAGATATGGTCACTATGAGTTTGTGGTTATGTCGTTTGGATTGACCAATGCCCCACCGCGTTCATGGACATGATGGATAGGGTGTTCAAATCATTTTTGGACAAGCTTCGTCATCGTGTTCATTGGCGATATTACGATTTATTCAAGGTCTAAAGAAGACCATGCGAGCATTTAAGGCGAGTATTGGCGGCTTTGAGGAAAACCGGCTTTATGCGAAGTTTTCCAAATGTGACTTCTGGTTGGAGCGGTGGCCTTCCTAGGCCACGTGGTTTCGAGAGATGGTATAGCCGTGGACCCCGCGAAGATTGAGGCCGTGAGTTCATGGGCCAAGCCGACTTCGATTCTTGCGAGATTCGCGACTTTACGGGTTTGGCGAGTTACTACCGTCGGTTCGTCAAGGACTTTTACGCTTTGGCCTCGCCCCTCACTCGCCCGGCGAGGAAGGGTGTCGAGTTTGTTTGGGGCAGCGAGTGTGATGAGAGCTTTGCGAGCTCAAGCGTAGTTTGACTTCAGCACGATGTTGGCGATCCGGAGGGGACAGTGGTTTCGTGGTCTCTGATGATGCTTCCAAGTTTGGTTTAGGTTGTGTGTTGATGCAAAGACGGGAAGGTCATTGCCTATGCTTCCCGTCGGTGAAGCCGTATGAGTAAGAACTACCCGACTCATGATATGGAGTTGGCGTGAGTGGTGTTTGTAATCGAAGATTTGGAGGCATTACCGTATGGTGAGCGGATTGAGATGTTTACCGATCACGAGCCTCAAGTATCTGTTTACTCGAAGGAGTTGAATATGAGGAGAGGAGATGGTTAGAGTTGGTAAAGGATTATGGCTGCGAGATTTTGTACCATCCGGTAAAGCCAACGTAGTGGCCGATGCTTTGAGCGAGAAAGACGTCGCACTCTGCGGCGTTGTTGAGTTTCAGCCCAGCTTTGAGAGAGAGTTCGAGCGGGCGAGGTTGCGATGTTGTTGGGAGAGGTTACCGCCTGTGGTAGCTCGATTGACTGCTATTGTGCCGATTCGGGGCAGCGGATTATAGACACCCGGTTAGGTGACCCGCACTTAAGAGATTGGTTGTGAGTTAGTCTGGACGGTGACTTTGACTTTGTATATTCACCAGACGATTGGGTTGACTTATAGAGGCGGTTGTGTGTTCCGGACATTGCAGTGGTTTGCAGCGAGTTGCTCTCTGAGGCCCACTGTTCCCCTTTTGCTTGGCACCCGGGGTACCAAGATGTATCGAGACCTTAGCGGACTTTTCGGTGGATGGGGATGAAGAGAGATGTGGCGAGTTTGTCAGGTGTCTCACTTGTCGCCAAGTGAAGGCACCAGCAGAGGCCAAAGAGGTTTGTTGACCAGCGATCGAGTGTACCCAGTGGAAATGGGAAGAGATCTCCATGGACTTTATCTCTGGTTTGCCAAGGACTCGAGGAAGTTCTCTCAGATTTGGGTGATAGTCGACCGTTTGACCAAGAGCGCACACTTCATTCCGGTAGAGACACTTATACTGCGTGGAGCAAGGCAAATTATTTTTGGAGCAGATCATCCGTTATTATGGTGTGTGCGGTGAGGATTGTGTCGGATCGTGACTCGCGGTTCACTTCTCGTTTCGAGAGCGCTCCAGAAGGTTTGGGCACAGTGCGATTTCAAAGCCTGACTTTTCACCCTCGAGACGGATGGTCGGTCGAGAGAGTGAATCGATTCTCGAGGATATGTTGAGGGCTTGTGTGTTGGATTTCCCAGCGATTGGGACCAGATTCTCATACTTGATGGAGTTTGCCTATAATAATAGTTACGATCGGCGATTGGATGGCTCCATTCGAGGCATTGTATGTAAGTAGCGTTATCGGTCCCCCGTGTGTTCAGGAAGAGGTTGGTGATAGGCGAGTTTTGGGTCGAGATTACTGCAGATTGACCAATGGTGCGGTCTGAGAAGATTAGAGCTCGTATGTTGACAAATTTCGAGAGCAGCGAGAAGAGTTACGCCGATGTTTGGCGTCGAGATTTGGAGTTTGAGGTTGGTCAAGCATGTGTTCCTTAAGGTTGCTCCGATGCGAGGTGTTTTGAGGTTTGGTAAGCGTGGGAAGTTGAGTCCCCGTTTTGTTGGTCCATTTGAGATCCTAGAGAGGATTGGCAGAGTTGCTTACCAGTTAGCCCTACCTCCGTCACTATCGCAGATGCATAGTGTTTTCCATGTATCGATCTTTGAGGGGCGGATGTGCCGGACCCGTCGCACATTGTGGACTTTGAGCCTTTGCGGTGAATGAGGATTTGAACTTCGAGGAGAAGCGGTGAGGATCCTTGCCTTTGAGACCAAGACGCGTTGCGTAATCGCGAGATTCGTTTAGTAAAGGTTGAGTGGAAGAATCGGGGTTCGAGGAAGCCACTTGGGAGAGCGGGAAGGCGAGATGAGGTTGCATTACCACCGAATTGTTTTGTCTTAAGGACTTTCGAGGACGAAAGTCATAAAAAGGAGGAATATTGTAACGACCCAGGTTTTTTCTTCCCGGTCTTCGGGTATGCCCTAGGGGTAATTTGGTAATTTGGTCGGGCCGTCATGGTCGTTTGTGTCTTTTCCGGCTACTAAAATTATTGGATGGTTTTTGTAGGTTTTGGAGGGGTTTGTGGTTTGGTTTGAGCAAGGTTTGTTGCAAAAGTAAAAATAAAGGAAATTGTGCTACACAATGGGGTTTGAACCGGGTCTCTGGGAAGCTTGTAGAGAGGTGTGCCAATTGAGCCATTAGGTGCTCTTGTTGCTCTTTCTCGCATCACATCTTAGTTAACCTTGGATTTTGGAGTTTTGGTGCATTTGGTTAAATGAAATAGAATTAGGTTATTCCATCTTATTCTCCAAAAGCACCTCTTGGCCGCCCAAGCTCTCCATCTCCATAGCCTTGCCTGAGTTCTTCATCCTTGCATCTCCTTGGGTTCGATCATCATCATTCCGGGTAAGTCTTCGTCTTCTTCATCTTCTCATTTGGGTGTTTGTTGGCCGAATGTAAGAAAAAGGGGTTGTGTGTGTGTGTGTGTTGTGTGCCAATGAGAGGAGCGACCATCATCCCAGCCCGGCCTCCAGACGCCCGGTCGGTCGAGCCGAGCCACTGTCGCACGCCCGGATCGGTCGAGCAGCCTGCCGCACGCCAGACACTGTCCCAGCCAGCCTCGCCGTAAGCCCAAAGCAGCGAGATCGCCCGATCGCTACCAGACGCGAGAGGTCCTCGCCAGCGCCAGTAGCGTCCGGCCGATCGCTCGCGACGCCCTCGCCGTGTCCGCTTGCCGAGCTGCTTGCCGCGCGCGCTTTCGCTCGGGCGTTCGCGCGCGCGCGTCCTCGCTGAAGTTGCTCGCCGTGTCGCATCGCGACGCCAGCGCCGCGCGCCTTCGCCCGAGACGCCGGCGCCGCGCGCCCGTCGAGACGCTCGCCGCGCAGCGCGTGTGTCTGCCTGTGCCGTGCGGTAGCGCGGCAGCGGTAGCGTGTCCGTGCCGTGCGGTAGCGCAACCAGCAGCGTGTCCCTGCCGTGCGGCTTGTTGCAGCCCCAAGCTCGTGTCGTCGCGCGCGTGAGTTCCCGAGCCGAGCTTGCTGTTCTATTGTTGTTTAGATATTTTAGATGCTGATTATTGTTGGTTTGCTAGGGTTCCGCTCGCTAGCTCGGGATTGTTCATGACTTAGGATTTGTGTGTAAAAGTCTTCCGACCAAGGTAAGGATTTCTTACAGGGGTTGTGTGGACCTGCGGTATATTTGTGATTGTTGTTTTGTATGCTGTGTATGTTTACTAGCATGTTTAGCCTAGGTGCTCTGTTGAATTCTCGAGTGGCATGAACTCTTGTATTGTTTCTCATGTTAGCCCATGCTAGGTTGTTCTATTCTAGCATGTTCGATATCATTCTTGCTTCGTAGTATCATGCTAGGTTCTTTGTATCCGATGAGCACGTATTGGGTGCATTGATTGAATCGTTATTATTGTTAAGGTTTAGAATTGAGGTAGATAGAATCATCGGGCCCGATGCATAAAGTATCTTGCATCTATGGCAAGGACGTTCGAGACAGTTCTCCGTCCTTGGACCCCGTGAGGGATTAGCTATCCCAACCCGGTAGGCCCCGCAATCTTGGGTGAGGGTGGCGATCGTTAAATGCCCCAACGGTCGGGATGATGACTTGGCATTGCCTCGTCCCCGGCGATCGACACGTCCTCGGCGTGTTCGGCCGTAGCCCTTGATTGCCACTGTTAGGGCAAGGACCGCTTCACGGTGTAAGCCTACCACGCCCGGTTCCTTAGCCTCAAAGTGCGGTGGTACGGTGACATAGTTCACGCGTGTCAGTCTCACACCCCTATGTCGGTGACACCGATCCAGAGATTTAGTTAGGCATGGTGGATGAACACAGGCGGCTTGCCACTAGACCCGGCACCCCCGAGTTTGCGGTAGCATGCGGTGCGCGCTTACGCTCATTACAGCGCCCACCGGAGAGCTCCTCGGGATCTTGAGCGATGCACCTTTCGTATCGACGATGAAGCAGTGAGGCCGGGACTTGTTCCCGTATAGTGCGTTTAGTGTGTTGTGGTATTTTCCGGACTAAGACCACGAGATGGCATCCGAGGTCCAAGTGTGGACTTAGCTATGTGCTCTCCGCTCTGTGTTTGTTCTCATAGCTTGCATACATTCTTCTAGATGATCATGTATATCGTATTGTACCCGGTTGGGGATTCTTACTGGGTAATTCGTTACTCACCCTTATTATGCGTGGTTTTCCACAGGTAATCAAGCGGGAGACAGGATGGTGAAGGAGGAGCTATGATCATGGAACTCTTTGTCATCTCCGATTGTTTTATTTTAATTATCATGACTCTTCACTTTTTATTATTTCCCTGAATGCATGTAGGCAGACACAGAGCCCCGGGATGTTTTCTTACGTTTTATGGATTCCAAAGATATTGGTACTTGTGGATTGTTTTAATGGTTTAAATAAATCTACGATCGAGTGTGCTTTTAGAAATGTATGTTTTGGTTGTTGGATGTTTCTGTTTTTACTTGGAATCGAAATGCATTTTTCATAATGTCTTTTATTTTCACTACATGCATTGGGGTAAAGGCCCATTTAGGGCCCCTTTTGGGTCGGGTCTTTACACAGTACTCGCATAATCGCGCGCCGACCGACCTGCATCAGTCGCCCAGACGCGCCGCGCCGCCCCACACCAGAGCCTTCTCGCGCGCGCGCGTCGCTTCGCCGCCGCGCGCCGCGCTCAGCAAAGACCGCCCGCGTCTGCGTGCCGTGCCGCTTCGTCGCGTCGCGCCCGCCCGGCGCGCGCTGCGCGCTGTCGCGATCGCGCGCCAGCAATGGCAGCGCCGTCCCCTCCGCGCCGGCCAGCGCCAGCCAGCGCGCCACCTGCTCGCCCCAGCTACACGTCCTGCCTGCCCACTTGCCGCCGAGAGCCTATTTTGCCAAGATTGTTGGGGCCGAGACCTAGTACCCTCTCGTTTGGTAATTCCCGAGCCTCCACTCTTTTGGACCCTAAGTTGTTGGATGCTGTTTATTTAATTAGGTTGTTTTTAATAAAATGCTTAGGTTGCTCGGTTTCGCTTTAAAGCTCGAGGGTCATTATTTGATTGTGAAAGTTATTTCTGCTCGTTTCCAGGTAAGGATTTCTTACCGTGGTTGTGTGGACCCTGCGATGCTTTCTTGATTGTGCCTTATATGCATGTTTACTTCTATGAACATGATTAGTGGATAGGATGACTTGTGATTGCATTCTTGCTAGCATGTTTGCTGTTTGTACATGTTAGTGCCATGCTAGGATTGTTCTTCGGCATGCTTGAGATTCTGCTTTAAGTTCGTAGTATCATGCTAGGTTATGTGTGATTGATGTTGATATGTATGTCTAGCCAGGAATCAGTTATTTTGTACTCTTAGCTAGTATAGTAGAGTTTGTCATCATCCAGAGGCTGAGAGCGGACATAACGTACTTTGTCCCCACCGGTCGGGAGTAGAGCGAAGCATAACGTACATTGCTTCCCCGGCGGCCGATGTGGATTTAGCTACCACATCGGCATAAGCCTAGTTTGTAGCTCCGCTAGAGCGGAACCACGCCAATGGTGCAAGCCTGCCTTGGCCGGTTCTTAGCTTCGTGTCGGTGGTACAGGTTGCCTGAGATGAGTGCCGAGGGCCTCGCACTCTCGTGTTCGGTGACACCGCTTCCGAGTCTTAGGCATGCACACGGCCCGCGTAGTTTGTACTTAGGGCCCCACATTTACGCCGGTTGCAGAAAGCATGCGGTGTGCGCGACACGCTTTAGTCGCCGGTTCGGAGAGCTCCCGGGCTAATGTTCGTGAGTACACCAGTTCCTTCGATTTAGAGCTAGACTTGGGTACTCTCCGATAGTCCAGATTTATAGCGAGGGTAAGAGGCCCTTGAGGACACCCATTGGGATTGGCTTTTGAGGTGATCATATGGTCGAGGAGAAAGACCCTCGAGGGTGTCGGACATCTTTGGGATCGGTTTTTGAGTGATCAATTGGCCGAGGAGAAAGACCCTCGGAGATGTCCGGGATTGGTTATGAGAGCCAATCATTAGGTGGAAGTAGGAGACTCCGAGAGGATTCAGATTCTCCTTGTAAGCTCGTTGAGCTATGATCTGTGTTGGTAACTGTTTGCATGTATACTAGGGTGCTAGATGATTGATGTATCGTATTGTACCCCGGTTGGGGATTCTTACTGAGTATGTTTATACTCACCCTTATTTCTGTGGTTTTCCACCAGGTAACTTGGGATAGCACCGGGACGGCTAGCGGAGGGAGCTGATTGATCTTGGGAGCCGCCGACACTCTGTCTTTATTCTTTGCATATTTGTTCAGCATGTAGATGGACAGGAGTCCTAGGGGAAAACATTATTAAAAGTTGTTTGAACTGTTTTGAATGTTTTTATATATACTGGCCAGGCTTGTTTTACTTCGTTGGTTTTTCTTAAACAAAATTGTTGATTATGTTTTAAGCATTCCCCGTTCTAAATGTTTTGGAAGGTTTTAAATATGAGCACTAAACCGCTCGGTGAAATATTTAACTTGCATGCTGAGTGAGAACCTAGGTTTAGGACCGTATTTTGGGTCGGGTTCTTACATCTGGTCTTTGAGACGAAGACGTTGCGTAATCGAGAGATCCATTTGGTAAAATTTTTGTGGAGGAATCAGAGTTTAGAGGAAGCCGCTCGTGAGCGGGGAGGACGAGATGAGATTGCATTATCCTGAGCTGTTTCAGTCTTAAGGACTTTGGAGGATGAAAGTCATAAAAAGGAGGGAATATTTTAATGGCGCAGGTTTTCATCCCGGTCTTCCAGGTATGCCCTAGGGGTATTTTGGTAATTTGGTCGGGCTGTCAGGGCCGTTTATGTCTTTTTCAGTTGTTAAAATTATTGGATGGTCTCATGTAGGATTTTGATGCTTTGTGGATGTGTTTGGGCATGGAGAGATGCAAAAGTAAAATAGGGATTTAAAAGTGCGTTTGTTGGGGTTCGAACCCAGGTGGTCTAGGAGGTTAGTTGAGTGTTGGTTCCGATTCTGCCTCGAGCTGTTATTGATGCTCATTCTGCGGTATGTCTTGGTTACCTATGGGTCTTTGGGGTTTTGGTGTGTTTGATTAAATGAAGAGAAAAATAGGTTTTCATCTCTTTTGGTTCTCCAAACTCCCTAGCCGCCCAACCATTCTCTCCCAAGCTCCTTGTCGTGCTCTCTTTCCCAAAGCTCCATCGTTCGTCATCTCGGGTAAGTGATCTCGATCTTCCTCTCTCTCTTTTGTTATGGTGCTGTTCTTGCTGGCCGAGAGAGGGAAGAATTGATTTTGGTGTTGTGCAGCCAGCCGAGCAGCAGCCCCATTTCCTCTGCAGTGCGATCGCCCAGCCGAGCAGCCCAGCGTCTAGCCCTGCAAATCGCACAGCCGAGCTGCATCGCCCAAACGCCCAACAGCGCGTCGCGTAGCCTGTCGCACGCCCAGACGCCCGTCGCCCAGCCCTGCAGCGCATCGCAGCAGCAGCCACTGCCGTCGCGTGTCTCGGCTGCATCCCGTCCCAGCGCCAGCGCGCCCGCATCACGCGTCTCCGTCTTCGCGCAGCCCAATGTCCGTCAGCCGCGCAGCCCAGCGCCGTGCCAGTACGCCCAGCTCACAGCCCCTTGCCGCCCAGCAGCGCCCAGCAACAGCCACGACCGTGCAGCCTGTCTATCCTTGTGTCAGCCGTGCCGTGTGAGTTGCTCTCGAGCCGATCCCTGTTTTCTTTATTATATTTAGGCCTATAGATTGTGATATTGTTGTGCTTGTTAGGTTCTAATTAGCTAGCTTGGGATCGATCGCAGCATAGGATCTTTGTGTGTAGTTGCCTCCCGACCAAGGTAAGGATTTCTTACCGGAGTTGTGTGGGCCCTGCGATATAATATGTGATTGCTGTTTGTTTGCTTGTTTATGTTTATTAGCATGCTAGTGGATAGGTGCTCTGTTCTGAATTCTGACTGGCATGAATCTCGTATTGTTTCTCATGTTAGTTCCATGCTAGGTTGTCCTGTTCTGGCATGCTCGATATCTTTTCTTGCTTCGTAGTACCATGCTAGGTTCGTTGTTTCTGTTGAGCATGTTTTGGAATGTTTGTTGTTTATGTTATAGTTTAGAGTTTAGATAGGTAGCATCATCCGGGCAAGGATGCATAACGTAACTTGCATCCATGACAGGGATGTACGAGGCAGTACTCCGTCCCTGATCCACCGTTAAGGTTTAGCTAACCCTAACGACAGCCCTTTGCAATCTTGGGTGAGGGTGGCAGACTGTTAAATGCCCCAACGGTCGGGATGATGACAAGGCATTGCCTTGTCCCTGGCAGTCGGCACGTCCTCAGCGTGTTCGGCCGTAGCCCTTGATTTACCACTTGATAGGGCAAGGACCGCTTCCTGGTGTAAGCCTACCACGACCGGATCCTTAGCCTCAGGTGCGGTGGTACCGGCTGACATTGTTCACGTGTCCAGGTCTCACACCCCTATGTCAGTGACACCGATCCAGAGATTAGTTAGGCATGAGTACTGGACCAGGGCAGCTTGCCACTAGACCCGGCACCCCCCTGGTTTGCAGCAGCATGCGGTGCGAGCACACGCTCATTACAGCGCCAACCGGAGAGCTCCTCGGGATCTTGAGTTCAGTGCACCTTTCGTATCGACAGTAGACAGGGCGAGGCCGAGACTTGTTTCTCATATAGGATTGTACCGTGTGGTGGATTTTCTGGAGTAAGACCCTGAGATGGCATCCGAGGTTATGGGTGGATTTAAGCTATGTGCTCTCTTCTGTGTTTATATTCATAGCTTGCATACTTTATGCTAGATGACCAGTTATATCGTATTGTACCCTAGTTGGGGATTCTTACTGAGTAATTCGTTACTCATCCTTATTTTGTGGTTTTCCACAGGTAACCAGGGTGCGAGACAGGAGGGCTGAAGGAGAAGCTGTGATCATGGAAACCAGCTGTTGAACTCTGAATTTATGTCTATGATTCTTTATGTTTATTTTCCTCTGAATGCATGTAGCTGGGCACGGAGCCCTAGGTTGTTTTCTGACTACTTTTCCGGATTCTAGCACTATTGTAACTATTGGAAGTTTTGAATGTTTTAAATAAATCTCTGATTAGAGTGAGTTTTGGAAATGTATTTGTCTTGAAACAGGTGCTTGGAAATAGGGACAGGTTTTAGGAATTTTATATTGGCTTTTCAAATGGATGTTTGTATGTTTTAGTTTTCACTTAGAATCCGAAAACCATTCTTGCATTTTGTCTTTAACTTTGGATGCATGCATTGAGGTAAAGGCCCATTTTAGAACCCCTTTTGGGTCGGGTCTTTACATCCGCTATCAAATCGATATCAGGGTAAGGGCAAGTATATTCCCCATCAGGGAAAAGAAGCCTGTTTCAAATGCAAGCGTCCAGGCCACTTAGAAAGTAGATGTCTGGTTCACAGAAAAATCAATGAGCTCGACATCGATGAAGAGCTCAAGAATCAAATACTGAATCTTGTCCTGTCAGACTCCGAATATGAAGGATACGATAGTAGTGATCAAGCAATCGATCAGATCCTCGAAGACCATGGGGACTCTGATGATGATTCAAGCGAGGATGATTGTAACGACCCAGGTTTTTCTTCCCGGTCTTCCAGGTATGCCCTAGGGGTAATTTGGTAATTTGGTCGGGCCGTCAGGGCCGTTTGTGTCTTTTCCAGTTATTAAAATTATTGGATGGATTTATGTAGGTTTTTGGAGGGATTTGTGGTTTGGTTTGAGCAAGGTTTGATGCAAAAGTAAAAATAAAGGAAATTGTGCTGCAGCTGGGGTTTGAACCCGAGTCTCCTGGAAAGCTTGTGGGGATGTGTGCCATTTGAGCCATTAGTTGCTCTTGTTGCTCTTTCTGCATCACATCTTAGTTAACCTTGGATCTTTGGTGTTTGGTGCATTTGGTTAAATGAAATAGAAATTAGGTTTGTTGTGTTTTCTTCTCCAAAAGAGTTGTGGCCGCCCAAGCTTTCTCCCAAGCTCTCCTTGCCGATTCTTCATCCTTGCAGCTCCCTTGGATCATTCATCATCATTCAGGGTAGGTATCGATCTTCCTCTTCTTCTTCTCATCCGTTTGGTGAAATTTGTTTGGCCAAGTGAATAGAAGAGTGTTGTGTGTGTTTGTGTTGATTGCGACCCGGAGAGAAGCCCGACCAGCAGCCATCGTCGCGACGTCCGGTAGGCCAGATCGCGACGCCGGATCGCGCCCAGCAGAAGCCAGATCGCCCCCCGCCGTCGCACCAGATCGCCTTACCGTCACATCACATCCGTCGCGCCCAGATCTCGCTGACAACAACCGGCCCAGCCTGCCGGCCATCGCCGGCCCAGCGTCACGCCCGATCGCGCGCAGCAGCAGACGCGACGCCCGCGCGACTTCCCCGTGTCGCTTGCCGAAGCCGCTCGCCCGCGACGCCCGACGCGTTCGCCGCGCGCCTCGTCCTGCCGAGCGGCTCGCCCGTGTCGCATCGCACGCCCGGCGCCCGTGCGCCCGTCGTGCGTCGCTGCGCTCGCCGCTGAGTCCCGTCTGTCGTCTGCGCTGGCGATACCGCGCTTCGCGCGCTTATCGCGCAGACGACGCGCTCATGCCATTGTGCTGCGCCAGCCAGCCGCCGTGCGGCTGCCAGCAACTCCAAGTTCGTGTCGCGTGCGCGTGAGTGCCCTTTGAGCCGAGCTTGCACGTTCTATTGTTTTTAGACGTTTTAGATGCTGATTATTATTGGTTTGCTAGGTTCCCGCCGCTAGCTCGGGTTTGTTCCGTAGCTTAGGATTTGTGTGTAGAAGCCTCCCCACCAAGGTAAGGATTTCTTTAGGAGTTGTGTGGGCCCTGCGGTATATTTGTGATTGTTGTTTTGTATGCCTGTGTATGATTATTAGCATGTTTAGCCCTAGGTGATGCATTCAATTCTGATGGCATGAACTCTTGTATTGTTTCTCATGTTAGCCCATGCTAGGTTGTTCTACTCTGGCATGTTCGATATCTATTCTTGCTTCGTAGTATCATGCTAGGTTCCTTGTATCTGTTGAGCACGTATTGGATCGCATTGATTGAATTGTTATTATTGCTATGGTTTAGAGTTCGGTAGGTAGCATCATCAGGGCGGATGCATAACGTAACTTGCATCCCCAGCGAGGGCGTGCGAGATGGTACTCGTCCGATCCCGTTAGGGTTTAGCTAACCTAACGGTGGCCCCGCAATCTTGGGTGAGGTGGCGCATCGTTAAATGCCCCAACGGTCGGGATGATGACTTGGCATTGCCTCATCCCCGGCGATCGACACGTCCTCGGCGTGTTTGGCCGTAGCCCTTGATTGCCACCGATAGGGCAAGGGCGGCTTCTGGTGTAAGCCTACCACGACCGATTCCTTAGCCTCAGTGCGGTGGTTCAGGTGACATAGTTCACGTGTCGAGTCTCACACCCCTATGTCGGTGACACCGATCCAGAGATTTAGTTAGGCGTGGTGATGGACATGGGCGACTTGCCACTAGACCGGCACCCCATAGTCTGCAGAGAGCACGCGAAGGCGCGCGCTTACGCTCATTCTGGCGGCCGACCGGAGAGCTCCTCGGGATCTTGAGCTAGTGCACCTTTCGTATCGTCGAGTGAAGACGGTGCCGAGTCGGGACTTGTTTCTCGTATAGGGCGTATTGTGTGGTGGATTTATTTCCGGACTAAGACCACGAGTTGGCATCCGAGGTCCAAGTGTGGACTTAAGCTATGTGCTCTATTACGTGTTTGTACTCATAGCTTGCATACTTACTTCTAGATGATCATGTATATCGTATTGTACCCGGTTGGGGATTCTTCTTGAGTAATTCGTTACTCACCCTTATTATTCGTGGTTTTCCACATGTAACTGGCGGGAGACAGGATGGTGAAGGAGGAGTCATTATCATGGAATCCTCTTTGTCATCTCGACCATTTTATTATATCATGACTCTTGACTTTTGTTATTTCCCCGAATGCATGTAGACGGGCACGAGCCCTAGGATGTTTTCTTACGTTTTATGGATTCCAGCATATTTGTACTTGTGGAATGTTTAAATGGTTTAAATAAATCTCTGATCAGAGTATGCTTTTAGAAATGTATGTTTTGGTTGTTGAATGTTTCTGTTTTTACTTGCGATCCGAAATTTCTTTTTCATAATGTCTTTTATTTTGAATACATGCATTGGGGTAAAGGCCCATTTAGAGCCCCTGTTGGGTCGGGTCTTTACAATGATTCAGACGGTCACGATGGCATAAGGTCGTGCGGTGGTTGTGTCAACATCCTTACAATGGATCAACGAGCTCTCCTCGATATTGTTGAGAGAGTTAATGATCCAGTGATACAAAAAACATCATAGACGATCTTAAAGTCTCCCTCGATGCTTCAGAACAAACCCAGAAGACGAAGAACGATAAGACGAAACAAAAGGAGTCGTCTAAACCATACGACATCGACGATATTATGAAGCGGTTTCCCAAGAAGAAAACTGTGACAACCCATGACCTTCAGACCGAGGTAAAGAACCTCAAGGCCGAGGTCCAGCAGCTCAAGGTTGACATGGTCAACCATGTTTCAAAGCTTTGGGTAGAAGTAGCCACCCTCATGAGTGCACTAATCATAGAAGATCACCGAGGTGCCTTATCAAAAGTGGTATACTCGTGTTACCGTAAAGGTACATGATTACAAAACGGATTTGATCGCCCTGTTAGATTCAGGTGCATATCAAAACTGCATTCGTGGAGGTAGAATACCTTCAAAGTATTTTGAAAAGACTCAAGTCGAGCTAAGGAGCGCCAATAGCGATCAGCTCGAAATTGACTACAAATGATCAAATGCTCATATATTTAAGAACGGTATTTGCTTAGTAAATACCTTCATATTTGTCAAAGATCTTAATATGGAAATCCTATTAGGAACACCATTCTTGTAACGGCCCAGTTTTCCATTCCAGTTTCCCAGGTACTCTCGGTTAAGTATTGGGGCAATCGGTTGGGCCGTTAGAGCTTTATAACCTTTAAGGGTATTTTGGTCTTTCTGCTCCCCGGCAGAGGTTGAGGATTTTCAGAATTTTCAAGATTTCAGGGCCATTCCTGCCTTTGTCAAAGCGTAATGGTTGTTGGTTGCAAGACCCGAGAGGTTTGGGCAAGTTGTTTGGAAGTTTGGAGGTGTTTTAGAAAATGGCAAAAATAATTGTAATTTTGGTGCTCCCATTGGGTTTGAGCCCTTGCCCTAAATGGTCTTGGGGAGTTCGTAGGAAAAGAGAGTTTTATTTTTTTTAAATAAGTTTGCTTCGGCCGGGTTTGGAAAGAGGAAGCTTTGGGAAGGGATTTTTAGACCTATTTAATTAGAGAAAAAGGAAAGAAAATCAAGAAAATCCCTTTTCCCCTTGTTTAGCAATCTCTCTCTCTCTCTCTTTCTCTCTCTCTCTCTCTCCTAGCCGACCTCACCAAGAAACCCAAGCGCCCTAGCGCACACTCCCACTCAGCCACTGGCCAGCGCACAGGCGGCCAGTACCGCAGCCAGCGCAGCAGGCGGCCAGCCGTGGCCCAGCCCAGCGCGCAGACAGCCAGTCGTCGCTCGCACGAGTAGCCGCCCAGCGCGCCGCAGACCGACCTGCATCGGGTCGCCCGCGCGCGCCGCGCCGTCTTGCACGAGCCGCCTCGCACGCGCATCCGTGCCAAAGCCGTCCGCGTCTGCGTGCCGTGCCGCTTCGTCGCGTCCTCCGCCCGCCGCGCGCGCTGTGCCTCGCGTCGCGATCCGCGCGGCCAGCGCCAGCGCCGTCCCTACTGCCGCGCCCAGCGCGCCAAGCAGCGCGATTAGTGCCCGAGCAGCGCCGTTAGCGCGCCGAGCAGCGCTTAACGCCAGCGCCAGCGCCAGCAGCCCGCACCTGTGGCGCCCAAAAGCGCCCCTTCTTGCTGCGAGACCCCGTGCCTTCTCGGTTGGTAATTCCGAACCTATCCCTTTTAGATTTTTAAGCTGGCTTTGTCTTCTTTGTATATTTATTTAGGATGCTTTTAAAATGCTTAGGTTGCTCGGTTTTGCTTTAAAGCTCGAGGTCATTATTTGATTGTGAAGGTTATTCGCTGCTTCGTTTCGGTAAGGATTCCTTACCGTGGTTGTGTGGACCTGCGATGCTTTCTTGATCGTGCCTTATATGCATGTTTACTTTTATGAACATGATTAGTGGATAGGATGACTTGTGATTGCATTCTGCTAGCATGTTTGCTTGTTTGTACATGTTAGTGCCATGCTAGGATTGTTCTTCCAGCATGCTTGAGATTCTGCTTTAAGTTCGTAGTATCATGCTAGGTTATGTATGATTGATGATGATTGTGTATGTTTAGCCGAGGAATCGTTTACTCTATACTCTAGCTAGTGTGTTAGAAATTTGTCATCATCTAGAGGTGAGAGCGGACATAACGTACCTTGTCCCCACCGGTCGGGAGTAGAGCGAAGCATAACGTACATTGCTTCCCCAGGCAGTGACCAATGAGGATTAGCTACCTCATTGGCATAAGCCTAGTTTGTAACTGCTAGAGCGGAACCCGCTAGCGGTGCAAGCCTACCTTGGCCGATTCTTAGCTTCGTGTCGGTGGTACAGTTTTGCCGCGCGCAGATGAGTGCCGAGGGCCTCGCACTCTGTGTTCGGTGACACCGTTTCGAGTCTTAGGCATGCGTACCTGGCCCGCGTAGTTTGTATTTAGGCCCCCACATTTACGCCGGTTGCAGCAGCATGCGGTGTGCACGCACACGCGTTAGTCGCCGGTTCGGAGAGCTCCCCCGGGCTAATGTTCGTGAGTACACGGTTCCTTCTGTAGAGAGCGGACTTGGGTACTCTCCGATAGTCAGATTTATAGCGAGGGTAAGAGGCCCTTGAGGACACCCATTGGGATTGGCTTTTGAGCTGATCATATGGTCGAGGGAGAAAGACCCTCGAGGGTGTCGGACATCTTTGGGATCGGTTTTTGAGCTGATCAATTGGCCGAGGGAGAAAGACCCTCGGAGATGTCCTGGGAATGGTTATGAGAGCCAATCATTAGGTCGGAAGAAGGAGACTTCCGAGGATTCCAGATTCTGCCTTGTAAGCTCGTTGAGCTATGATCCGTGTTGGTAGCTTGTTTGCATGTATACTAGGGTGCTAGATGATTGAAGTATCGTATTGTACCCCGGTTGGGGATTCTTCCGAGTATGTTTATACTCACCCTTATTTCTTGTGGTTTTCCACCAGGTAACTTGGGACAGCACCGGGACGGCTAGCGGAGGGAGTTGAATGATCATGGGAGCTGCCGGCACTCTGTCTTTATTGTTTGCATATTTGTTCAGCATGTAGATGGACAGGAGTCCTAGGGGAAACATTATAAAAAGTTGTTTGAACTGTTTTGAATGTTTTTATATACTGGCCAGGCTTGTTTTACTTCGTTGGTTTTTCTTAAACAAAATTGTTAATTATGTTTTAAGCATTCCCCGTTTCTAAATGTTTCGAAAGGTTTTAAATATGAGCACTAAACCGCTTGATGAAGTATTTTAACTTGCATCTTTGAGTGAGAACCTAGGTTTAGGACCGTATTTTGGGTCGGGTTCTTACGGTTGGTATCGAGCACGAGTCATAGATTCTCAGAGACTAACCTACTTTGCAGGTTGTTGCCCCCATGATCATCAACACTCGCCGTCGGAGTTTATGCGAGTTCATTAAGCTAAGGGTTTTATTTTACAATACTGCATCTAGTATACATGTGTTACCCTTGTTTGGCAGTGAGAGCCCCAGCGTGGGCTAGCCTTTATGCTCTGTGTAGATCGCTAGTATGTTGATTGCACTTAGAGGAGCAGGGACGTTTGGTATTTCCAACCGAGGAGTTGGACTGTTCATGTTGATCATGAGACCACGTCTAGGGTTGTCTAGACCCGTAGGCCACCTTTGGCCCTGGCAGATGAGTTGCCAAGAGTAGGGGGGGTTGAGGCTAGCACGCCTCAGAGTGAGACTCCTTGAGCGAGTGTGCTCCACCATGAGGAGTTGATGGCGGTCTTTTAGCTAACAGAGAGCGGAGACCCGGTGCGCGATTTTGTAGCGCGTAGTGAGGAGTCTTGGGCATAGATAGCCCAGCTGGTAGAGTTTATTTAGGAGACACCCCCTCCTTGTAGTTCCAGTAACCCCGGAGGTTCCCGGGAGGGCTTGATCAGCAGGTTTATGCTGATAAGATAGTTGGCGTTGATCGAGCCGCCGAGTTTGGCAAGTGGAAGCTCAGAGTTTGGATGTTTTGAGACCCTCGCTAGTAGCAAGGTGGTTGGCCAGGATCGAGTTTATCATCCAAGTGTTGGGATGACCTGGTGTTCAGAGGCCGATGACCTGATGTTCTGAGGTTGTGGCGTGCCGTTCTTGTGTTGTTTGATGCAGTAGTGTGGTGGTGGAAGTCCCCTGTGAGAGGCGGACCAGTAGAGTCTCCACCAGCCACCCGGTCGATTGGCAAGCTGCCAAGTTAGTAGCTTTTGAGGAAGATGTAGAGACATCTTGTCCTCCTGCAAGCCTGCTGTCGTTTTGCAGCCAGTTCTTTTAGTACCCTCGTAGCCAGGCGGTAGTGTGGAGTTTGCTTGTCAGGACTTAATCCGTCCGTGGTTTTCAGCTGGTTATTAGAGAGATGCACCTTCTGTTAGCATGTTCCAGGTGTGGAGCTAGGTGCTGCCACCCGAGGGTTGACTTGAGTATTCGTTGAGCATCGAGTGGGATGTAGGAGTAGGCCGTGGCATGTCTGTTAGGCGAGATGCCAGAGTTTAGGCTGCTCGAGTGTTTGGACTCTTGTGTTGAGTGCCTTTGCCCGTCACTTAGAGTGTGACCTTCCCTATCCTTAGAGGGGCATAAAACTTGTTTTGGGCTGATTTGTGTTGTAAAGGATGTTGTGCCTGTTGGCACCAAGCTTTGAGAGGAGGCCTAGATTCGGGCGGATGGCATTCTGGTGCTTGATGGTTCCATGCCCACTTTGGAGTATAGCACCCCACCGACCTTGTAACCGTTTTTACGAAGTTGCATCTATTGGATTGCTTAAGAAATCTAGCTCGGTGGTAGTCGAGAGAACTACAAGTGTGAGGTCGTTCGAGGGAAAAGTAGGAGCTTTCCAGGGTCACCGAGAGATGGGTGCAAAGGATGTTGTAGGTTGGTGAGGGCTAGCGCGTCCGAGTTCTCGCGCTTGTGTGTGGGCTTGTGAGAGCGGTTGGATGGTAGTGTGATTCGACTACCCTGGAGTTACCCTAATATGAGTAGGGTTGGCATCGATGATGCGTGGTTGATCCACTGTTAGAGCCATGAGTTGGATGGTTGATCGGAGCACGTTTAGTGGACCATCGGTAGGAGGTAAGTTAGCTTGGTGTGGCTATGCTCTTGTAAGAGTGAGTCGACCAATGTAGCATTCCGTGGTGAGTTGACCCCGAGTGGGTTGAACTCTTGTTGCTCCTTTGCTAGAAGTGGCTCTATTGGGAGGCAAAACTTGCCTTGTGTGAGAATACTTGTTGGTTTGGATCTTAAGGAACCAAGTTGGAGCTGTACACGCCATTGTACTTTTGTGTAGCTCGTTCCGTGGTATTTTTCAAGAACCACGAGGGGTTTCGGGTTGTGAAACCAGTGCTCAGTTATGAGGAGTTAGGACTTTAGTTCTTGGCAAGTGCCCTAACTTGGGTCGAGAGGTTACCGTGCCGGTAGCCTGGTTGTTGCGTAGGCAAGTTATGCTAGTTGGCCCTTGACCTAGGTAGAGGAATTTCTTGTTGATCGATGGTTGGAGTTCAGTTGGAACTGATCCAGGGCGATGGTAGTAAAATCGCGGAGTTTCTGGCCGCCATGGCTAAGAGTGTTGTTCGGATCCTTACCCTGGGTAGAAGCTACGATGTGGCTGATGCTTTGAGCAAGAGGAAGTTTGGGTCTTCTGGTTGTTTTTGCTCACGTGGATGGCGGTGGCGCCGACGCTGGGGCGATCTAGGGAGTCGCGATCAGCGCCGACCACGAGTTAGAGCTCGAGAGGATCGGCAGGCGGGGCGAGCGGCCGACTCATTGCATCAAGTGTGGTAAGGCGCTTTTCCGGATTGTGTGGAGCATCGCCGTGCTTGCTACAGATGTGGCAAGGAAGAGCTTTGCCAGCAGCCACGGTTGAGATGTTGTAGGAAGATGTGCTCGTGTAGCGGTTGTCGATTAGACCGTTTGGCGGCGGTGTGTGTCGGATGGAGATCGGAGGAACCCTAATTTGTGGAGAGCCTCACAGGGCTCGGTCAGACCAGCGGTGTTCCTCGGTTGAGTTCTTTGGATGCTTGTTGTCGGTTAACAAGCTAGAGTTGTTCTTAGTAGCCTCCACGTTGGTTTTCGGAATTCTTAGCAAGGTGGTGCTTGGTGTTGACCAAGGTTTGGTTCCCATATTGTTTCTAGAGCTAGCTTGGTTCGAGCAAAGTGGCGTTATTCTCGAGACTTGTTCCTAGTCAGGAAGTTTTGGGAGTTGACCCCTCCCTCGGCAATTGAGTAGGCACTGCTAGTTCCAAGTTGGGGGTTCAAGCGATTGAGGATCCTCGGATGTTGCTTCCGAGAGAGTTGGTTGTTGTTGCCCTTGGGTTTGGGCAAGACAGCGAGCGTGTGTGAAGTTCATTTGTCGCCGGATGTCCGCTTGCTTTGGTAAATCGTTCTGTTGAGGAGGAGTCGACTTAGCTCTGAGTTGTGTAGTTGATCGAGTAGCGCGCGATGGCCCGAGAGTGTCACTGCGATTGTTTGTTAGCAAGCGGAAAGTTGTTTGTTCCCGCAAGGGCGGAGGCCTGCCAGTTCAAGGGCTTGAGTTGTTGTTGGATCTTTGGAGTTTGTAGAACCCCTTAGTTCTTTGGTGGTTGATTTTGCACTGAAGTGGATGCCGGTCTCGAGTTTTAACTTTTGAGGTAGTCTTGGCGACTCGTATTGTTCTTGATCCGCCACTTGAGGTCGACGCTATCCTTATCCCTCGTATTTGTTTCGTGTGTGAAGTTCCTAGTTTGGAAGTTGAGATGGGTCTAAGCTTAAAAGGAGGAAGTCCATAGAGCGACGGATGGACTTAAGAGTTGAGTGGCGATTTGGAGACGAGGTTCGCTCGTTGTAAGACTTGAGTTGAGTTTACGCTAAGCAAGCCTTTTTGGGCTTTTCTTTTAGTCGTTGTGCATTCGCGATTGGCATTTTAGTGAGCCACGATTGAGTGAGTTGGCACAGAGGTGCCGTGGCATTGGGTGGTAAAGCCCTTGAGTTGCGATCCTCCGGCTATCGTGTTGCTAGTAGCCACGTAATGTTTTATTCCTTCTTCGCTCGAGGTTTCCGTGAGAGGAATGTTGTCTGCATTCTCCTGTCTGGCGATGTTCACCTAGGCGGTGGCTGATCGGATTGCATTGGAAAGTTTGTTGTCGGCCGTTGAGGGGCTCGGCTTATTAGTTTGGTGAGTGGAGCTGTTCTTGGACCCGCTCGTTCGGGGTTGCCGGTGAAGTATCGGCTAGTGTGAGTGGTGGTAGCCGTTTGGTGAACAGAAAAGTGCCCTTGGCTTTGGTGCTTCGATTTCTCGTAAGATGGTTGCTTTAGTGTTGTGGGCGCATGCTAGTTGGAGAAGGTTGCCTAGGGATCGAGTCACGGTTGGTGGTTCGAATTGGATTTCGTTAAGGATTGTAGGCATCCGGTGGGGTTCGCAGTCTCTTGCGAAGTATAAGTAGGCCGTTTAGTTTTTCGAAACACAGGAGGTTGGTTGTTTGGTCGGCATGGTGAAGGGTCGAAATTTGTTTGATAACAAACTATGAGCATTCGGAGAAGTTCTGCCGGAGCGTGGCGTAGAGAGTTTTAGAGCTTGTGACCTATCCACGAGTTTCTTTGAGAGTAGCGCAGTAGAAAGGCGTTAGAGTTGGGCTAGCAGGGTTAAGTGAGCCCTAAGATTTTAAGATCGTTTGAGAGCTAGTGCGAGTTTGAGGATGTGTATTACCATTAGCACTATCACATCTATTTCTTCGAAGTTCGGTGTATGCCCAACCTTGGTTGAGATAGTTTGTGGCAGACTGGATGGCTTGTGGCTTGAGCCTTTGGGAACCCAAGGGGGGTTTGGATTTCGAAAAAGCTTTAGTGTTGTCTCGACCGGGAGTTTGGTTGGTTAAGGATCAGTGGAGATTTCCTAGAGTTGTTTTCGTCTTAGGACTTTCGAGGACGAAAGTCTTAAAAGGAGGGAGTATTGTAACGGCCCAGTTTTCCATTCCAGTTTCCCAGGTACTCTCGGTTAAGTATTGGGGCAATCGGTTGGGCCGTTAGAGCTTTATAACCTTTAAGGGTATTTTGGTCTTTCTGCTCCCTGGCCAGAGATTGACGATTTTCAGGATTTTCAAGATTTCAGGGCCATTCTTGCCTTTGTCAAAGCGTAATGGTTGTTGGTTGCAAGACCCGAGAGGTTTGGGCAAGTTGTTTGGAAGTTTGGAGGTGT
The DNA here is from genome assembly GCA_036507275.1 of Sicyos edulis. NCBI lineage: Eukaryota > Viridiplantae > Streptophyta > Magnoliopsida > Cucurbitales > Cucurbitaceae > Sicyos > Sicyos edulis. The sequence goes on along the minus strand of CM071853.1, from coordinate 16,465,695 downwards.
TTTAGAAAATGGCAAAATTAATTGTAATTTTGGTGCTCCCATTGGGTTTGAGCCCTTGCCCTAAATGGTCTTGGGAGTTCAGAGTAGGAAAAGAGAGTTTTATTTTTTTAAAATAAGTTTGCTTTGGCTTTGGTTTGGAAAGAGGAAGCTTTGGGAAGGGATTTTTAGACCTATTTAATTTAGAGAAAAGGAAAGAAAATCAAGAAAATCCCTTTTCCCCTTGTTTTGCAATCTCTCTCTCTCTCTCTCTCTCTCTCTCTCTCTCTCTCTCTCTCTCTCTCTCTCTCTCTCTAGCCAACCTCACCAAGAAACCCAAAGCGCCCTAGCCGCACCCCGCTCTGCCACACAGCCAGGCGCACGAGCGGCCAGATGCCGCAGCCCAGCGCACCAGCGGCCAGCCCGTCAGTCCCAGCGCAGCGAGCAGCCAGCCGCTCCACACGGCTTTGCCAGCGCGCCGCACCGACACGACCAGATCAGATCGTCGCGCAGCCGCGCCGTCTTGCACCGAGCGCCTGCACCCGCGCGCCGTGCCTCAAAGACCGCGTCTGCGTGCCGTGCTGCCGCTTCGTCGCGTCCGCCCGCCCGGCGCGCTGCGCCTGTCGCGATCCACGCGCGGCCAGCGCCAGCGCCCGTCCCCGCGCGCGCCCGGTACGCCCAGCCAGCGCCGTTAAGCGCCGAGCAGCGCCAGCGCCAGCGCCAGCGTCAGCCCGCACCAGTGCGGCGCTAAAATCATCCCCTTGCTGCGCGAGACCCGTGCCTTCTCGGTTGGTAATTCCCGAACCTATCCCTTTTAGATTTTTAAGGCTGCTGTTTTCTTTGTATATTTATTCAGGATGCTTTTAAAATGCTTAGGTTGCTCGGTTTTGCTTTAAAGCTCGAGGTCATTATTTGATTGTGAAGGTTATTACGCTCGTTTTCGGTAAGGATTCCTTACCGTGGTTGTGTGGACCTGCGATGCTTTCTTGATCGTGCCTTATATGCATGTTTACTTTTATGAACATGATTAGTGGATAGGGATGACTTGTGATTGCATTCCTGCTAGCATGTTTGCTTGTTTGTACATGTTAGTGCCATGCTAGGATTGTTCTTCCAGCATGCTTGAGATTCCTGCTTTAAGTTCGTAGTATCATGCTAGGTTATGTATGATTGATGATGATTGTGTATGTTTAGCCAAGAATCGTTTACTCTATACTCTAGCTAGTGTGTTAGGGCTGTCATCATCTAGAGGCTGAGAGCGGACATAACGTACCTTGTCCCCACCGGTCGGGAGTAGAGCGAAGCATAACGTACATTGCTTCCCCAGACCAATGAGGATTAGCTACCTCATTGGCATAAGCCTAGTTTGTAGCTGTTAGAGCGGAACCACGCTTAGCGGTGCAAGCCTACCTTGGCCGATTCTTAGCTTCAGGTCGGTGGTACAGGCTGCACAGATGAGTGTCGAGGGCCTCGCACTATTGTGTTCAGTGACACCGTTTCCGAGTCTTAGGCATGCGTACCTGGCCCGCGTAGTTTGTACTTAGGCCCCCACATTTACGCCGGTTGCAATAGCATGCGGTGTGCACGCACACGCGTTAGTCGTCGGTTCGGAGAGCTCCCCCGGGCTAATGTTCGTGAGTACACCAGTTCCTTCCTGTTTAGAGCCAGACTTCGGGTACTCTCCGATAGTCAGTTATAAGCGAGGGTAAGAGGCCCTTGAGGACACCCATTGGGATTGGCTTTTGAGGTGATCATATGGTCGAGGAGAAAGACCCTCGAGGGTGTCGGACATCTTTGGGATCGGTTTTTGAGTGATCAATTGGCCGAGGAGAAAGACCCTCGGAGATGTCACTGGGAATGGTTATGAGAGCCAATCATTAGGTCGGAAGAAGGAGACTTCCGAGGATTCCAGATTCTGCCTTGTAAGCTCGTTGAGCTATGATGTGTGTTGGTAACTGTTTGCATGTTGTAACGACCCAGGTTTTTCTTCCCGGTCTTCCAGGTATGCCCTAGGGGTAATTTGGTAATTTGGTCGGGCCGTCATGGTCGTTTGTGTCTTTTCCAGCTACTAAAATTATTGGATGGTTTTTGTAGGTTTTTGGAGGGGTTTGTGGTTTGGTTTGAGCAAGGTTTGTTGCAAAAGTAAAAATAAAGGAAATTGTCTTTGCAGTGGGGTTTGAACCCGGGTCTCTGGGAAGCTTGTAGAGAGGTGTGCCAATTGAGCCATTAGGTGCTATTGTTGCTCTTTCTGCATCACATCTTAGTTAACCTTGGAGTTTGGAGTTTTGGTGCATTTGGTTAAATGAAATAGAATTAGGTTATTCCATCTTATTCTCCAAAACACCTCTCCTTGGGTTCGATCATCTCCATAGCCTTGCCGAGTTCTTCATCCTTGCCTCTCCTTGGGTTCGATCATCATCATTCTGGGTAAGTCTTCGTCTTCTTCATCTTCTCATTTGGGTGTTTGTTGGCCGAATGTAAGAAAAAGGGGTTGTGTGTGTGTGTGTGTTGTGCGGCCCGGGAGAGGAGCGACCATCATCCCCACCCATTTCGCACGCCAGATCGGTCGAGCCAGCCACATCGCACGCCCAGATCGGTCGAGCCAGCCACTGTCGCGACGCCCAGATCGGTCGAGCCAGCCTGTCGCACGCCAGATCGGTCGAGCCGGCCTGCCGCACGCCCGGACTGTCCCAGCGGCCTCGCCGTTCGCCCAGCCCAGCGAATCGCCCGATCGCTCGCGACGCCGAGGAGGTCTCGCCAGCGCCGGTAGCGTCCGGCCGTCGCGCTCGCACGCCCTCGCCGTGTCCGCTTGCGAGCTGCTTGCCGCGCGCCCGCTCGAGCGTTACGCCGCGCGCGCGTCCTGCTGAAGTTGCTCGCCGTGTCCGCATCGCGACGCCAGCGCCCGCGGCGCCGCCGCTCGAGCGCTCGCCGCGCCGCCGCCCGACGCCCGGCGCCGCGCGCGCCCGTCGAGACGCTCGCCCGCGCGCGCGTGTCCTCGCTTGCCGTGCGGTAGCGCGGCGGTAGCGTGTCCGTCTGCGTGCCGGTAGCGCAACGGTAGCGTGTCCCTGCCGTGCGGCCGCGCGGCAGCGCCGACCTTGCCGAGCCGGCTTGCGGCGACCCCAAGCTCGTGTCGTCGCGCCCGTGAGTTCCCGAGCCGAGCTTGTCGTTCTATTGTTGTTTAGATATTTTAGATGCTTGATTATTGTTGGTTTGCTAGGTTCCCGCTCGCTAGCTCGGGATTGTTCATGACTTAGGATTTGTGTGTAGAAGTCTTCCGACCAAGGTAAGGATTTCTTCACAGGGGTTGTGTGGACCTGCGGTATATTTGTGATTGTTGTTTTGTATGCTGTGTATGATTACTAGCATGTTTAGCTCTAGGTGCTCATTTCAATTCTGATGGCATGAACTCTTGTATTGTTTCTCATGTTAGCCCATGCTAGGTTGTTCTATTCTAGCATGTTCGATATCTGTTCTTGCTTCGTAGTATCATGCTAGGTTCTTTGTATCTAATGAGCACGTATTGGTGCATTGATTGAATCGTTATTATTGTTAAGGTTTAGAATTGAGGTAGATAGAATCATCCGGCCCGATGCATAAAGTATCTTGCATCTATGGCAAGGACGTTCGAGACAGTTCTCGATCCTTGGACCCCGTGAGGATTAGCTATCCCAACCGGTAGGCCCCGCAATCTTGGGTGAGGGTGGCGGTATTAAATGCCCCAACGGTCGGGATGATGACTTGGCATTGCCTCGCCCCCGGCGATCGACACGTCCTCGGCGTGTTCGGCCGTAGCCCTTGATTGCCACTGTTAGGGCAAGGACCGCTTCACGGTGTAAGCCTACCACGACCCGGTTCCTTAGCCTCGGTGCGGTGGTACGGTGACATAGTTCGCGTGTCGAGTCTCACACCCTATGTCGGTGACACCGATCCGAGAGATTTAGTTAGGCATGGTGGATCGAACACGGGGCGGCTTGCCACTAGACCCGGCACCCCGAGTTTGCGGTAGCATGCGGTGCGCGCTTACGCTCATTACAGCGCCGATGGAGAGCTCCTCGGGATCTTGAGCGAGTGCACCTTTCGTATCGTCGGCAGATGAAGCCGAGGCCGGGACTTGTTCCCGTATAGTGCGTTTAGTGTGTTGTGGTATTTTCCGGACTAAGACCACGAGATGGCATCCGAGGTCCAAGTGTGGACTTAGCTATGTGCTCCGCTCTGTGTTTGTACTCATAGCTTGCATACATTCTTCTAGATGATCATGTATATCGTATTGTACCCGGTTGGGGATTCTTACTGGGTAATTCGTTACTCACCCTTATTCTCGTGGTTTTCCACAGGTGTAATCAAAGCGGGAGACAGGATGGTGAAGGAGGAGCTATGATCATGGAACCTCTTTGTCATCTCACGATTATTTATTTTAATTATCATGACTCTTCACTTTTTATTATTTCCCTGAATGCATGTAGGCGGACACTGAGCCCCAGGATGTTTTCTTACGTTTTATGGATTCCAGCATATTGGTACTTGTGGATTGTTTTAATGGTTTAAATAAATCTACGATCGAGTGTGCTTTTAGAAATGTATGTTTTGGTTGTTGAATGTTTCTGTTTTTACTTGGAATCCAAATGTATTTTTCTTAATGTCTTTTATTTTCACTACATGCATTGGGGTAAAGGCCCATTTAGAGCCCTTTTGGGTGGGTCTTCTGATTGGTATCGAGCTCGAGTCATAGATTCTCAGGATCGACCTTTTGTTGTAGGTCGTTTTCCATGATCATCAAGACTCTCAGAAGCCATCATCAGTGCGCCTAGATTTATTGTTTTAGAAAGGAAAAGGGTTAAGAATTTACAATACCTATCATCTAGTGTATGCCTTGTTTGGTGTTGTGGAATGGTGACAGCGGTGTTTTGATTCGTTGTTGGTTTGGATGTAGATCGCCAAAGATGCTACCACCGTCTCTGGGAGAGGAGGTTCGAGAGCGAGTCGAGGTATCGAGGATCGGATCTCGATCATCGCAGGACATCGTCCCAAGCCGACATCGATGGCATTCCACCAAAGCTCTCCTCTGTTACGCCTAGAGCGGGCGTTGAGGCGATCGAAGGCCGTGGAGATCGCTGCTCTGGAGCAGAGTTTCTTTGAGTCTATGAGGGCTTTTATGGTCGGCATGTTGAGTGACCGAGGCGCGAGACCCGAGCCTTGTTGGCGGCGCGGCGGGAAGAGTCCCGAGCCCAGATCGAGCGGTGACTCGATTGGTTCCAAGTGAGCTCAAGTAGCTCCTCGGCTCCACAAGAGCAAGTAGCCCCAGAGGCGGATATGGCAGAGGGTGCCGAGGAATTGGGTAGGTGGTGAAGGATTTTGTGAAGTGGAAGCTCGAGAAGTTTGATGCCACCGGTGATGCGTTAGCGGCGGCCTGTGGATCGCCCATTTGGAGTACACCTTCCCGATCATGGTGTGCCCCGATATTGAGAGGCCGAGATGTGCGGCTCATGTGCTAGGAGGCACAACGAGATGGTGGTGGGAGTCCACCTTGAGCGAGAGACCGGTGGGTCTCCACCCGCTACTTGGGAGTTCTTCAAGGTGAGTTCAAGGTAAAGTTCATCGGTGATGAGGCTCGGGAGAAGATGGTGGAGCTCTTCGAGAACACAAGCAGGTTACGATTCCATTGAGGAATATGAGCGCAAGTTCTCGGAGTATGGATATTTTGCTCCTCGATTGATTGCCACCCCGAGTGAAGGATCGGAAGTTCATATCCGGATTGAGGCGAGGTGTTTCCCGAGATGTCGGGGCTCAGCCCACGACACTTATGCTAGGGTGTCGATTAGCCACGATCTATAATGGGAAGTATCTGCTGAGCGGGTTGTTGCCGCTCTGTTTCGGCGTCTGTCCCCCGGTTGTGGGGCGTAAGAGGAAGTTTGACTTTCGGGGCGGCGGCGCGCGCCAAGGGCGATTTGAAGAGATCGGCGGAGAGCTCGGTCCGTTTCAGCCGGGCTGCGAGGAGGACCCAGGCGGTTTCCGCTTGTGCTACTTGTGGGAAAGTCACACGCCGAGCTTGTCGGCTGGACCTAGATTGTGCTTCCGTTGTGGTAGAGAGGGTCACATGGCCCGTTTTTGTGATCGGCCAGTAGCAGCGGCGAGGTCGAGTGTTTGCTACGACCGTCGAGGCCGAGCGCACGGATGCGTGTGGCGAGTGCGCTTCTTGTTTTAGATCACTGCGCATTTGTCTTGTTTGATTACGGTTCCACGCATTCATTTGTATCCGTGTTGTTTGGCTTGAGCATGCTAAGTTAAGACTAGAGCCTCTAGGTTTTGAGTTATATCTGTTGCAACTCCTCGGGAGTTAGTATGTTGGCTAGAGATAAGATTAAGGATGGCCGGATCGAGATATCCGGAGAGTTGCTTGTGGCTACGCTCATAGTTACGCCTATGAGCGGTTTTGATGTGATTCTTGGTATGGAGTGGTTAGTCGCTAACCACGCGTTGATTGACCGCCACCGGAAAGAAGTAGTGTTCAAAGCCGCCAGTCGCCCACTTTAAGTTTCGTGGAGTCCAGGTGGAGTTTGCCCGCCGATGGTGTGTGAAAGCTCGTCGTTTGCTAGCTCATGGAGCTTGGGGCTATCTAGCCAAGTTGTGCGGGAAGAGCCGCCCCTCGTATCTGTCGATCAGTGCCGGTCGTGCAAGAGTTCGCGGATGTGTTTCTCGAGGAGTTACTGGGGTTGCCCCAAAGAGAGAGGTTGACTTCATTATTGAGCTCGAGCCGAGGACCCTCCCTATCTCGAAGGCTCCGTATCGCATGGCGCCAGTGAGTTAAAGGCGAAGATTCGATTGCAGGAGATGTTAGACCGAGGGTTCATCCGTCCAAGTGTGTCCCCGTGGGGAGCACGATTCTGTTTGTGAAAAAGAAGGATGGTTCTATGCGCTTATGTATTGATTACCGCGAGCTTAATAAGGTGACGATGAAGAATAAGTATCCGTTGCCCCGTATCGATGATTTGTTCGATCGCCTTGAGGAGCTTCGTGTTCTCCAAGATAGATCTCGAGATCCGGTTACCATCGATTCTGCGGATCGGGGATGCCGACATTCCTAAGACGAGCTTTTCAGTCTAGATATGGCCACTATGAGTTTGTGGTCATGTCGTTTGGATTGACCAATGCCCAGTGCGTTCATGGACATGATGGATAGGGTGTTCAAATCATTTTTGGACGGCTTCGTCATCGTGTTCATTGACGATATTCTCGATTTATTCGAGGTCTAAAGAAGACCATGCGAGCATTTGAGGCGAGTATTGGCGGCTTTGAGGAAAACCGACTTTATGCGAAGTTTTCCAAATGTGACTTTCGGGTTGGAGCGGTGGCCTTCCTAGGCCACGTGGTTTCGAGAGATGGTATAGCCGTGGACCCCGCGAAGATTGAGGCCGTGAGTTCATGGGCCAAGCCGACTTCCGATTGCCGAGATTCGCGACTTTGCAGGTTTGGCGAGTTACTACCGTCGGTTCGTCAAGGACTTTTCGCTTTAGCCTCGCCCCTCACTCGTCTGACGAGGAAGGGTGTCGAGTTTGTTTGGGACAAGCAGGTGTGATGAGAGCTTTGCGTGCTCAAGCGTAGTTTGACTTGGCAAGACTGTTGGCGATCCGGAGGGGACAGTGGTTTCGTGGTACTGATGATGCTTCCAAGTTTGGATTAGGTTGTGTGTTGATGCAAAGACGGGAAGGTCATTGCCTATGCTTCCGTCGGTGGCCGTATGAGCGAGAACTACCCGACTCATGATATGGAGTTGGCAAAGCAGTGGTGTTTGCAATCAAGATTTGGAGGCATTACGTATGGTGAGCGGATTGAGATGTTTACCGATCACGAGCCTCAAGTATCTGTTTACTCGAAGGAGTTGAATATGAGGCGAGAGGAGATGGTTAGAGTTGGTAAAGGATTATGGCTGCGAGATTTTGTACCATCCGGTAAAGCCAATGTAGTGGCCGATGCTTTGAGCAGAAAAGACGTCGCACTCTGCGGCGTTGTTGAGTTCAGCCCGTTTGCGAGAGAGAGAGTTCGAGCGGGCGAGGTTGCGATGTTGTTGGGAGAGGTTACCGCTGTGGTAGCTCGATTGACTATTCACCGTCGATTCGGCGTGGATTATAGATACCAGTTAGGTGACCCGCACTTAAGAGATTGGTTGTGAGTTAGTCCGACGGTGACTTTGACTTTGTGTATTCCCAGAGCAGTGGGTTGACTTATAGAGGCGGTTGTGTGTTCGGGCATTGCGAGTTTGCGAGCCGAGTTGCTCGGAGGCCCACTGTTCCCCTTTGCTTGGCACCCGGGGTACCAAGATGTATCGAGACCTTAGCGGACTTTACGGTGGATGGGGATGAAGAGAGATGTGGCGAGTTTGTCAGGTGTCTCACTTGTCGGCAAGTGAAGGCACCAGCAGCAGAGGCCAGAGGTTTGTTTGCGACCGAGTGTACCCGAGTGGAAATGGGAAGAGATCTCTATGGACTTTATATCCGGTTTGCCAAGGACTCAGGAAGTTCTCTCGATTTGGGTGATAGTCGACCGTTTGACCAAGAGCGCACACTTCATTCCGGTAGGGACACTTATCCCGTGGAAGCAGTGGGCGCGGTGTTTTTGGAGCAGATCATCCGTTATCATGGTGTGCCGGTGAGGATTGTGTCGATCGTGACTCGCGGTTCACTTCTCGTTTCGAGAGCGCCCGAGAAGGGTTTGGGCACAGAGTGCGATTTCAAAGATGACTTTTCACCCTCAGACGGATGGTCGATCGAGAGAGTGAATCGATTCTCGAGGATATGTTGAGGGCTTGTGTGTTGGATTTCCCGAGCGATTGGGACCATGATTCTGTACTTGATGGAGTTTGCCTATAACAATAGTTACCGGTCGACGATTGAGATGGCTCCATTCGAGGCATTATATGGTAAGCGTTGCCGGTCCCCCGTGTTACGGGAAGAGGTTGGTGATAGGCAGTGTTGGGTCCCGAATTCTGCAGATTGACCAATGGTGCAAGTCGAGAAGATTAGAGCTCGTATGTTGTGGCTCGAGAGCAGCGAGAAGAGTTACGCCGATGTTGGCGTCGAGATTTGGAGTTTGAGGTTGGTCGGCATGTGTTCCTTAAGGTTGCTCCGATGCGAGGTGTTTTGAGGTTTGGTAAGCGAGGAAGTTGAGTCCCCGTTTTGTTGGTCCGTTCGAGATCCTAGAGAGGATTGGCGAGTTGCTTACCGGTTAGCCCTACCTCCGTCACTATCAGCTAGGTGCATAGTGTTTTCCATGTATCGATCTTGCCGAGGCAAGATGTGCCGGACCGTCGCGCACATTGTGGACTTTGAGCCTTTGCGGTGAATGAGGATTTGAACTTCGAGGAGAAGCGGTGAGGATCCTTGCCTTTGAGACCAAGGCGTTGCGTAATCGCGAGATTCGTTTGGTAAAGGTTCGATGGAAGAATCGGGGTTACGAGGAAGCCACTTGGGAGCGGGAAGACGAGATGAGGTTGCATTACCACGAGTTTTTTGTCTTAAGGACTTTCGAGGACGAAAGTCATAAAAAGGAGGGAATATTGTAACGACCGTGTTTTTCTTCCGGTCTTCCGGGTATGCCCTAGGGGTAATTTGGTAATTTGGTCGGGCCGTCATGGTCGTTTGTGTCTTTTCCGGCTACTAAAATTATTGGATGGTTTTGTAGGTTTTGGAGGGGTTTGTGGTTTGGTTTGAGCAAGGTTTGTTGCAAAAGTAAAAATAAAGGAAATTGTCTTTGCAATGGGGTTTGAACCGGGTCTCCCGGGAAGCTTGTAGAGAGGTGTGCCAATTGAGCCATTAGGTGCTCTTGTTGCTCTTTCTGCATCACATCTTAGTTAACCTTGGAGTTTGGAGTTTTGGTGCATTTGGTTAAATGAAATAGAATTAGGTTATTCCATCTTATTCTCCAAAACACCTCTTGGCCGCCCAAGCTCTCCATCTCCATAGCCTTGCCGAGTTCTTCATCCTTGCATCTCCTTGGGTTCGATCATCATCATTCCGGGTAAGTCTTCGTCTTCTTCATCTTCTCATTTGGGTGTTTGTTGGCCGAATGTAAGAAAAAGGGGTTGTGTGTGTGTGTGTGTTGTGCGGACCGGTAGAGAGGAGCGACCATCATCCTCACCCAGCTCGCCGCGCCAGATCGGTCGAGCCGCCACTGTCGCGACGCCCAGATCGGTCGAGCCGGCCTCATCGCGACGCCCGATCGGTCGAGCGGCCACGCCGACGCCCGGTCGGTCGAGCGACCTACCGCCGACGCCCGGACTGCCCCAGCGGCCTCGCTGCGTTCGCCCAGCAGCGAATCGCCCGATCGCTCGCGACGCCGAGAGGTCCTCGCCGGCGCCGGCGCGTCCGGCCGATCGCTCGCGACGCCCTCGCCGTGTCCGCTTGCGAAGCGCGCGCTTGCCGCGCGCCCGGCTCGCCAGACGTTCGCGCGCGCCGTCCTGCCGAGTTGCTCGCGTGGTCGCATCGCGACGCCAGCGCCCGCGCGCCGCCGCTCGAGCGCTTCGCGCGCGCCGCCGCCCGAGACGCCGGCGCCGCGCGCCGCCCGTCGACGCGCTCGCCGCGCGCGCGTGTCCCCTGCTGCCGTGCGGTGCGCGAAGCAGCGGTAGCGTGTCCGTCCGTGCCGGTAGCGCAACCGGCAGCGTGTCCTGCCGTGCCGGTAGCGCGGCGCCCGGCCTTGCGAGAGCCGCTTGCTTGCTGACCCCAAGCTCGTGTCGTCGCGCGCGTGAGTTTCCCGAGCCGAGCTTTCTGTTCTATTGTTGTTTAGATATTTTAGATGCCGATTATTGTTGGTTTGCTAGGTTCCCGCTCGCTAGCTCGGGATTGTTCATGACTTAGGATTTGTGTGTAGAAGTCTTCCGACCAAGGTAAGGATTTCTTACAGGGGTTGTGTGGACCTGCGGTATATTTGTGATTGTTGTTTTGTATGCCCTGTGTATGATTACTAGCATGTTTAGCTCTAGGTGCTCTGTCAATTCTGATGGCATGAACTCTTGTATTGTTTCTCATGTTAGCCCATGCTAGGTTGTTCTATTCTAGCATGTTCGATATCTGTTCTTGCTTCGTAGTATCATGCTAGGTTCTTTGTATCTAATGAGCACGTATTGGTGCATTGATTGAATCGTTATTATTGTTAAGGTTTAGAATTGAGGTAGATAGAATCATCAAGGCCCGATGCATAAAGTATCTTGCATCTATGGCAAGGACGTTCGAGACGATTCTCCGTCCTTGGACCCCGTGAGGATTAGCTATCCCAACCAGTGAGGCCCCGCAATCTTGGGTGAGGTGGCGGATCGTTAAATGCCCCAGCGGTCGGGATGATGACTTGGCATTGCCTCGTCCCGGCGATCGACACGTCCTCGGCGTGTTCGGCCGTAGCCCTTGATTGCCACTGTTAGGGCAAGGACCGCTTCGGTGTAAGCCTACCACGGCCGGTTCCTTAGCCTCAAAGTGCGGTGGTACAGTGACATAGTTCACGTGTCGAGTCTCACACCCCTATGTCGGTGACACCGATCCGGAGATTTAGTTAGGCATGGTGATCGAACACAGGCGGCTTGCCACTAGACCCGGCACCCCGAGTTTGCAAGAGCATGCGGTGCGCGCTTACGCTCATTACTGACGCCGATCGGAGAGCTCCTCGGGATCTTGAGCGAGTGCACCTTTCGTATCGGCGATGAGAGCAGCCGAGGCGGGACTTGTTCCCGTATAGTGCGTTTAGTGTGTTGTGGTATTTTCCGGACTAAGACCACGAGATGGCATCCGAGGTCCAAGTGTGGACTTAGCTATGTGCTCCGCTCGTGTTTGTACTCATAGCTTGCATACATTCTTCTAGATGATCATGTATATCGTATTGTACCCGGTTGGGGATTCTTACTGGGTAATTCGTTACTCACCCTTATTCGTGGTTTTCCACGTGTAATCAAAGCGGGAGACAGGATGGTGAAGGAGGAGCTATGATCATGGAACTCTTTGTCATCTCACGATTATTTATTTTAATTATCATGACTCTTCACTTTTTATTATTTCCCGAATGCATGTAGGCGGGCACAGAGCCCCGGGATGTTTTCTTACGTTTTATGGATTCCAGATATTGGTACTTGTGGATTGTTTTAATGGTTTAAATAAATCTCACGATCAGTGTGCTTTTAGAAATGTATGTTTTGGTTGTTGAATGTTTCATTTTTACTTGGAATCCAAATGTATTTTTCTTAATGTCTTTTATTTTCACTACATGCATTGGGGTAAAGGCCCATTTAGAGCCCTTTTGGGTGGGTCTTTACACATGTATACTAGGGTGCTAGATGATTGAAGTATCGTATTGTACCCGGTTGGGGATTCTTACCGAGTATGTTTATACTCACCCTTATTTCTGTGGTTTTCCACGGGTAACTTGGGACAAGACCAGGGACGGCTAGCGGAGGGAGTTGAATGATCATGGGAGCCGCTAGGCACTCTGTCTTTATTGTTTGCATATTTGTTCAACATGTAGATGGGACAGAGTCCTAGGGGAAACATTATAAAAGTTGTTTGAACTTATTTTGAATGTTTTTTTATATCTGGCTTGAGCTTGTTTTACTTCGTTGGTTTTCTTAAACAAAATTGTTAATTATGTTTTAAGCATTCCCGTTTCTAAATGTTTGAAAGGTTTTAAATATGAGCACTAAACCGCTTGATGAAGTATTTTAACTTGCATCTTTGAGTGAGAACCTAGGTTTAGGACCGTATTTTGGGTCGGGTTCTTACAGTTGGTATCGAGCACGAGTCATAGATTCTCAGAGACTAACTCGCTTTGCGGTTGTTGCCCCCATGATCATCGGACTCACGCGCCGTCGGGTTTGTCTCGAGTTCATTAAGCTAAGGGTTTTATTTTACAAATCGCATCTAGTATACATGTGTTACCCTTGTTTGGCGGTGAGAGCCCAGCGTGGCTAGCCTTTATGCTCTGTGTAGATCGCTAGTATGTTGATTGCACTTAGAGAAGCGGGGACGTTTGGTATTTCCAACCGAGGAGTTGGAGGCCTGCATTCATGTTGATCATGAGACCACGTCTAGGGTTGTCTAGACCCGTAGGCCACCTTTGGCCCCTGGCGGATGAGTTGCCAAGAGTAGGGGTTGAGGCTAGCACGCCTCGAGTGAGACTCCTTGAGCGAGTGTGCTCCACCATGAGGAGTTGATGGCGAGTCTTTTAGCTAACAGAGCGGAGACCCAGCGCGATTTGTAGCGCGTAGTGAGGAGTCTTGGGCATAGATAGCCCGGTGGTAGAGTTTATTTAGGAGACACCCCTCCTTGTAGTTCCAGTAACTCCCGGAGGTTCGGGGAGGGCTTGATCGGCGAGGTTTATGCCGATAAGATAGTTGGCGTTGATCGAGCCGCCGAGTTTGGCAAGTGGAAGCCTCAGAGATTTGGATGTTTTGAGACCCATTGCTAGTAGCAAGGTGGTTGGCCAGATCGAGTTTATCATCCAAGTGTTGGGATGACACGGTGTTCAGAGGCCGATGACCGATGTTACGAGGTTGTGGCATGCCGTTCTTGTGTTGTTTGATGCAGTAGTGTGGTGGTGGAAGTCCCCTGTGAGAGGCGGACCAATAGAGTCTCCACCAGCCACCCGGTCGATTGGCAAGGCGCCAAGTTAGTAGCTTTTGAGGAAGATGTAGAGACATCTTGTCCTCCCGCAAGCCTCTTTGTCGTTTTGCGGCCAGTTCTTTTAGTACCCTCGTAGCAAAGCAGTAGTGTGGAGTTTGCTTGTCGAGGACTTAATCCGTCCGTGGTTTTCAGCTGGTTATTAGAGAGATGCACCTTCTGTTAGCATGTTCCAGGTGTGGAGCTAGGTGCTGCCACCCGAGGGTTGACTTGAGTATTCGTTGAGCATCGAGTGGGATGTAGGAGTAGGCCGTGGCATGTACATTAGGCGAGATGCGAGTTTAGGCTGCTCGAGTGTTTGGACTCTTGTGTTGAGTGCCTTTGCCCGTCACTTGGAGTGTGACCTTCCCTATCCTTAGAGGGGCATAAAACTTGTTTTGGGCTGATTTGTGTTGTAAAGGATGTTGTGTGCTGTTGGCACCAAGCTTTGAGAGGAGGCCTAGATTCGGGCCGGATGGCACTTACAGTGCGGATGGTTCCATGCCTCCACGGAGTATAGCACCCCCACCAGCCTTGTAACCGTTTTTCTGAAGTTGCATCTATTGGATTGCTTAAGAAATCTAGCTCGGTGGTAGTAAGAGAACTACAAGTGTGAGGTCGTTCGAGGGAAAAGTAGGAGCTTTCCAGGGTCACCGAGAGATGGGTGCAAAGGATGTTGTAGGTTGGTGAGGGCTAGCGCGTCCGAGTTCTCGCGCTTGTGTGTGGGCTTGTGAGCCGGTTGGATGGTAGTGTGATTCGACTACCACGGAGTTACCCTAATATGAGTAGGGTTGGCATCGATGATGCGTGGTTGATCCACTGTTAGAGCCATGAGTTGGATGGTTCATCGGAGCACGTTTAGTGGACCATCGGTAGGAGGTAAGTTAGCTTGGTGTGGCTATGCTCTTGTAAGAGTGAGTCGACCAATGTAGCATTCCGTGGTGAGTTGACCCCGAGTGGGTTGAACTCTTGTTGCTCCTTTGCTAGAAGTGGCTCTATTGGGAGGCAAAACTTGCCTTGTGTGAGAATACTTGTTGGTTTGGATCTTAAGGAACCAAGTTGGAGCTGTACACACCATTGTACTTTTGTGTAGCTCGTTCCGTGGTATTTTTCAAGAACCACGAGGGGTTTCGGGTTGTGAAACCAGTGCTCAGTTATGAGGAGTTAGGACTTTAGTTCTTGGCAAGTGCCCTAACTTGGGTCGAGAGGTTTCCGTCTTGCGGTGCTTTGGTTGTTGCGTAGGCAAGTTATGCTAGTTGGCCCTTGACACAGGTAGAGGCATTTCTTGTTGATCGATGGTTGGAGTTGATTTGGCCCGATCGAGGCGATGGTAGTAAAATCGCGGAGTTTCGGCCGCCATGGCTAAGAGTGTTGTTCGGATCCTTACCCTAGGTAGAAGCTACGATGTGGCTGATGCTTTGAGCAAGAGGAAGTTTGGGTCTTCTGGTTGTTCCCGCTCACGTGGATGGCGATCGGCCGCGAAGGGGCGATCTAGGGGTCGCGATCAGCGCCGACCACAGGTTAGAGCTCAGGATCGTCAGCAGGGCGGGGCCAGGCAGCCGGCTCATTGCATCAAGTGTGGTAAGGTGCTTTTCGGATTGTGTGGAGCATCGCCCGTGCTTGCTACAGATGTGGCAAGGAAGAGCTTTTGGCCAGCACAGTTGAGATGTTGTAGGAAGATGTGCTCGTGTAGCCAGTTGTCAGTTAGACCGTTTGACGACAGTGTGTGTCGGATGGAGATCGGAGGAACCCTAATTTGTGGAGAGCCTCACCAGGGCTCAGTCAGACCCAGGCAGTGTTCCTCGGTTGAGTTGCTGGATGCTTGTTGTCGGTTAACAAGCTAGAGTTGTTCTTAGTAGCCTCCACGTTGGTTTTCGGAATTCTTAGCAAGGTGGTGCTTGGTGTTGACCAAGGTTTGGTTCCCATATTGTTTCTAGAGCTAGCTTGGTTCGAGCAAGCTGGCGTTGCCCTGAGGACTTGTTCCTAGTCAGGAAGTTTTGGGAGTTGACCCCTCCCTCGGCAATTGAGTAGGCCCTTGCTAGTTCCAAGTTGGGGTTCAAGCGATTGAGGATCCTCGGATGTTGCTTCCGAGAGAGTTGGTTGTTGTTGCCCTTGGGTTTGGGCAAGACAAGGCGAGCGTGTGTGAAGTTCATTGTCGCCGGATGTCCGCTTTTGTAAATCGTTCTGTTGAGGAGGAGTCGGCTTAGCTCCCGAGTTGTGTAGTTGATCAGAGTAGCGCAGCGGTCAGCCCAGCGAGAGTGTCACTGCGATTGTTTGTTAGCAAGCGGAAAGTTGTTTGTTCCCGCAAGGGCGGAGGCCTGCCAGTTCAAGGGCTTGAGTTGTTGTTGGATCTTTGGAGTTTGTAGAACCCCTTAGTTCTTTGGTGGTTGATTTTGCACAGTGGATGCCGGTCTCGAGTTTTAACTTTTGAGGTAGTCTTGCTTGACTCGTATTGTTCTTGATCCGCATGACTTGAGGTCGACGCTATCCTTATCCCTCATATTTGTTTCGTGTGTGAAGTTCCTAGCTGGAAGTTGAGATGGGTCTAAGCTTAAAAGGAGGAAGTCCATAGAGCAGCCAGATGGACTTAAGAGTTGAGTGGCAGTTTGGAGACGAGGTTCGCTCGTTGTAAGACTTGAGTTGAGTTTACGCTAAGCAAGCCTTTTTGGGCTTTTCTTTTAGTCGTTGTGCATTCGCGATTGGCATTTTATTGAGCCACGGTTGAGTGAGTTGGCACGGAGGTGCCGTGGCATTGGGTGGTAAAGCCCTTGAGTTGCGATCCTCCGGCTATCGTGTTGCTAGTAGCCACGTAATGTTTTATTCCTTCTTTGCTCGAGGTTTCCGTGAGAGGAATGTTGTGCATTCTCTGTGCGCGATGTTCACCTAGGCGGTGGCTGATCGGATTGCATTGGAAAGTTTGTTGTCGGCCGTTGAGGGGCTCGGCTTATTAGTTTGGCCGAGTGGAGCTCGTTCTTGACCCGCTCGTTCGGGGTTGCAGAAAGTGAAGTATCGGCTAGTGTGAGTGGTGGTAGCCGTTTGGTGAACCAGAGAAAAGTGCCCTTGGCTTTGGTGCTTCGATTTCTCGTAAGATGGTTGCTTTAGTGTTGTGGACGCATGCTAGTTGGAGAAGGTTGCCTAGGGATCAGTCACCAGTTGGTGGTTCGAATTGGATTTCGTTAAGGATTGTAGGCATCCGGTGGGGTTCGCGAGTCTCTTGCGAAGTATAAGTAGGCCGTTTAGTTTCAAACACAGGAGGTTCGGTTGTTTGGTCAAGCATGGTGAAGGGTCGAGGTTGTTTGATACTTGACTATGAGCATTCAGAGAGATTACGCCGAGCGTGGCGTAGAGTTTTAGAGCTTGTGACCTATCCACGAGTTTCTTTGAGAGTAGCGCAGTAGAAAGGCGCCCGAGTTGGGCTAGGGGGTTAAGTGAGCCCTAAGATTTTAAGATCGTTTGAGAGCTAGTGCGAGTTTGAGGATGTGTATTACCATTAGCACTATCACATTTATTTCTTCGAAGTTCGGTGTATGCCCAACCTTGGTTGAGATAGTTTGTGGCAGACTGGATAGCTTGTGGCTTGAGCCTTTGGGAACCCAAGGGGGGTTTGGATTTCGAAAAAGCTTTAGTGTTGTCTCGACCGGGAGTTTGGTTGGTTAAGGATCAGTGGAGATTTCCTAGAGTTGTTTTCGTCTTAGGACTTTCGAGGACGAAAGTCTTAAAAGGAGGGAGTATTATAACGCCCGATTTTCCATTCCATTTCCTGTGTACTCGGTTAAGTATTGGGGCAATCGGTTGGGCCGTTAGAGCTTTATAACCTTTAAGGGTATTTTGGTCTTTCTGCTCCCTGGCCAGAGATTGACGATTTTCAGGATTTTCAAGATTTCAGGGCCATTCTTGCCTTTGTCAAAGCGTAATGGTTGTTGGTTGCAAGACCCGAGAGGTTTGGGCAAGTTGTTTGGAAGTTTGGAGGTGTTTTAGAAAATGGCAAAATTAATTGTAATTTTGGTGCTCCCATTGGGTTTGAGCCCTTGCCCTAAATGGTCTTGGGGAGTTCGTAGGAAAAGAGAGTTTTATTTTTTAAAATAAGTTTGCTTCGGCCGGGTTTGGAAAGAGGAAGCTTTGGGAAGGGATTTTTAGACCTATTTAATTAGAGAAAAAGGAAAGAAAATCAAGAAAATCCCTTTTCCCCTTGTTTTGCAATCTCTCTCTCTCTCTCTCTCTCTCTCTCTCTCTCTCTCTAGCCAGACCTCACCAAAACCCAAAGCCGCCCTAGCTGCACCACTTCGACCCACAGCCCCAGCGCAGTCAGCGGCCAGATGCACACAGCCAGCAAGCGCAGCAAAGCGGCCGGCCCGGCCAGCCAAGCGCACGAGACAGCCAGCCGCTCCGCACGGCTGCAGACTGCCAGCGCGCCACCGACACATCGAGTCGCCCAGAGCCGCGCGCCGTCTTGCACCGAGCCGCCACTGCCGCGCGCCGTGCACCGCAGCCGTCGCGTCTGCGTGCCGTGCCGCTTCGTCGCGTCCGCCCGCCGCGCGCGCTGCGCCGCTGTCGCGATCCACGCGCGCACCAGCGCCCGCGCCCGTCCTCCCCGCGCGCGCCAGGCCCAGCCAGCGCCCGTTAGCGCCGAAAGGCCAGCGCCAGCGCCCAGCGCCAGCGTCAGTACCGCACAGGCGCCTAAAATCATCCTTTGTTGCGAGACCCGTGCCTTCTCGGTTGGTAATTCCCGAACCTATCCCTTTTAGATTTTTAAGCTGCTGGTTGCTGTATATTTATTCAGGATGCTTTTAAAATGCTTAGGTTGCTCGGTTTTGCTTTAAAGCTCGAGGGTCATTATTTGATTGTGAAGGTTATTTCTGCTCGTTTCCAGGTAAGGATTCCTTACCGTGGTTGTGTGGACCCTGCGATGCTTTCTTGATCGTGCCTTATATGCATGTTTACTTTTATGAACATGATTAGTGGATAGGATAGCTTGTGATTGCATTCCTGCTAGCATGTTTGCTTGTTTGTACATGTTAGTGCCATGCTAGGATTGTTCTTCCAGCATGCTTGAGATTCCTGCTTTAAGTTCGTAGTATCATGCTAGGTTATGTATGATTGATGATGATTGTGTATGTTTAGCCAAGAATCGTTTACTCTATACTCTAGCTAGTGTGTTAGAAATTTGTCATCATCTAGAGGCCGAGAGCGGACATAACGTACCTTGTCCCCACCGGTCGGGAGTAGAGCGAAGCATAACGTACATTGCTTCCCCCCCCGGCAGCCAATGAGGATTAGCTACCTCATTGGCATAAACCTAGTTTGTAGCCTGTTAGAGCGGAACCCTGCCAACAGTGCAAGCCTACCTTGGCCGATTCTTAGCTTTGTGTCGGTGAGTACAGTGCCGCATGATGATGAGTCCGAGGGCCTCGCACTATTGTGTTCGGTGACACCGTTTCGAGTCTTAGGCATGCGTGCACGGCCCGCGTAGTTTGTACTTAGGCCCCCCACATTTACGCCGGTTGCAATAGCATGCGGTGTGCACGCCACACGCGTTAGTTGCCGGTCGGAGAGCTCCCGGGCTAATGTTCGTGAGTACACGGTTCCTTCTGTTTAGAGCCGGACTTGGGTACTCTCCGATAGTCAGTTATAAGCGAGGTAAGAGGCCCTTGAGGACACCCATTGGGATTGGCTTTTGAGTGATCATATGGTCGAGGAGAAAGACCCTCGAGGGTGTCGGACATCTTTGGGATCGGTTTTGAGGTGATCAATTGGCCGAGGAGAAAGACCTCGGAGATGTCACGGGATTGGTTATGAGAGCCAATCATTAGGTCGGAAGAAGGAGACTTCCGAGGATTCCAGATTCTGCCTTGTAAGCTCGTTGAGCTATGATCTGTGTGTTGGTAGTGCTTGTTTGCATGTATACTAGGGTGCTAGATGATTGAAGTATCGTATTGTACCCCGGATGGGGATTCTTCATGAGTATGTTTATACTCACCCTTATTCTCGTGGTTTTCCACCAGGTAACTTGGGGACAAAGAGGGACGGCTAAGCGGAGGGAGTTGAATGATCATGGGAGCTGCCAGGCACTCTGTCTTTATTGTTCGCATATTTGTTCAGCATGTAGATGGACAGGAGTCCTAGGGGAAACATTATAAAAAGTTGTTTGAACTGTTTTGAATGTTTTTATATACTGGCCAGGTTTGTTTTACTTCGTTGGTTTTTCTTAAACAAAATTGTTAATTATGTTTTAAGCATTCCCCGTTTCTAAATGTTTCGAAAGGTTTTAAATATGAGCACTAAACCGCTTGATGAAGTATTTTAACTTGCATGCTGAGTGAGAACCTAGGTTTAGGACCGTATTTTGGGTCGGGTTCTTACAATTCTTGACTCAATTATATCCATTTCAAATTACAGAAAAGGGTCTAGAATCAAACATCCTTGATTCTAAAATCATCTTTGAATTCACTCAACCTATGAAATCTCACGTTGTTGATGTAGTTCAACTAAAAGAAAATCAAATCAATTTTCTTAAAGAAGAAATAACTTATAAGAAAATTGAAGAGCAATTGCTCAATCCGAGAATCAAAATTAGGATTGATCAATTTCAAAAGAAGCTTGAACAGGATGTCTGTTCAGAGTTTCCTAATGCATTTTGGGAAAGAAAATGCCATGTCATTTCTCTCCCCTATACAAAAGACTTAAGGAAGATTCAATTCCAACAAAGTCAAGACCAATTCAAATGAATGCTAATCTTCTTGCTATCTGCAAGAAAGAAATTGATGACTTGTTGCAGAAGAAACTGATCAGGCCTTCCAAGAGCCCGTGGTCTTGTGCAACATTCTACATCAATAACCAAGCCGAGAAGAAACGAGGTGTCCCCAGGCTGGTAATCAACTATAAACCATTAAACAAAGTTTTAGAGTGGATTCGGTATCCGATTCCCAATAAAACAGATTTAATCAAATGCATTTCTAATGCGAAAGTGTTTTCAAAATTCGATCTTAAGTCTGGATTTTGGCAAATCCAAATTGCAGAAAAAGGATCGATACAAAACTGCTTTCAATGTCCCGTTTGGACAATAAGAATGGAACGTCATGTCGTTTGGCTTAAAAAATGCTCAATCCGAATTTCAAAAAATCATGAATGACATTTTCAATGGTTTTCAAGAACTTTCAATAGTTTACATTGACGATGGTTTGATTTTTTCACAAAACATTGATCAACATTTCAAACACCTTCAAACGTTTTAGAACGTTATCAAAAGAAATGGCCTTGTTGTTTCGGCTAAGAAAATTAAACTTTTTCAAACCCAAATTCGCTTTCTCGAATTTGATATCAATTTGGGCCTCATTAAGCCCATACATAGGTCTATAGAGTTTGCAGCAAACTTCTCGGACCAAATCAAAGACAAAACCCAACTACAAAAGTTTTTGGGTTGTCTCAACTATGTGACCGAATTCTTAAAAGATATCAGGCCCATTTGCAAACCCCTTTTTAAGAGACTAAAAAAGAATCCAAAGCCTTGGACCGACAAGCATACTGGTGCTGTCCAAAAAATAAAAGCTGAAGTCAAATCAATACCCTATTTGAGTTTGCTTAATAACAAAGCAAGCCTCATAGTGGAGACCGACGTATCCGACATCGGATACGGAGGAATCTTAAAACAGTGTATTGATAAGAAGGAATCCATAGTGCGATTCCACTCTGGCGTTTGAAACGACGCCCAAAAAAATTACTTAACGGTAAAAAAGGAAATCCTTGCAATAGTACTCTAAAGACCCGACCCGAATGGGGTTCTAAAATAGGCCTTTACCTCAATGCATGCAATCAAAACTAAAATCAATATGCAGGAATGGTTTTCGGATTCTAAGTGAAAACTAAAACATACAAACAACCATTTGAAAAGTCAA
Organism: Sicyos edulis; assembly: GCA_036507275.1. Taxonomy (NCBI): domain Eukaryota; kingdom Viridiplantae; phylum Streptophyta; class Magnoliopsida; order Cucurbitales; family Cucurbitaceae; genus Sicyos; species Sicyos edulis. Next base: position 16,444,199 of record CM071853.1, on the reverse strand, counting down.
CATAAAATTCCTGAAACCTGTCCCTGTTTCCAAGCACCTGTTCCAAGACAAATACATTTCCAAAACTCACTCTGATCAGAGATTTATTTAAAACATTCAAAACTTTCCAATAGTTACAACAGTGCAAGAATCCGGAAAACAGTCAGAAAACAACCTAGGGCTCTGTGCCCAACTACATGCATTCAGAGGAAAATAAAACACAAAGAATCATAGACATAAACTCAGAATTCGAACAACGAGTTTCCATGATCACAGCTCCTCCTCCACCCATCCTGTCTCGCACCATGGTTACCTGTGGAAAACCACAAAATAAGGGTGAGTAACGAATAACTCAGTAAGAATCCCCAACCGGGGTACAATACGATATACATGGTCATCTAGCAGAAAGGTATGCAAGCTAGGAATATAAACACAGAAGAGAGCACATAGCTTAAATCCACACATAAACCTCGGATGCCATCTCAGGGTCTTACTCCGGAAAATCCACCACACGATACGATCCTATACGAGAAACAAGTCTACGAACGTAGGCAGGAATCATAAGCATGCTGGAAGAACAAACCTAGCATGACACTAACATGTAAAATCAGGCAAACATGCTTGTAAGAAATCAATCAAAGCTGCCCTATCACTATCATGCTCATAACAATCAGCAAACATACAAGGCACATCATGAAAATATCGCAGGGCCCACACAACTCCGGTAAGAAATCCTTACCTGGTCTGAAGGCGACAACACACAATAAAACTAAGCTGCGATCGAACCCGAGCAACCTATAGCGAGCCAAACAAACATAACAATAATCATAAAATAGGCCTAAATAAAATAAAATAAATAGGGCTCGACTCGGGAGCAACTCACGAGGAGCGGCTGACACTGTGAACGCAGCTGGTTTGCAAGGGAGAGGCACCGTTAGGCGCCGATGGGCGCAGATGGGAGTGGCTGGGCGCCTGGCGCCGAGCGAGGCGCGAGGGCGGGCACGCGGGCGACACAGGGTCGCGTGGGCGCAGGCGCGAGCTCGGCTGGGCGACGGCGCGCGGCGCGGCTCGACAAAAAGACAACGCGCGGGCGTGAGCGACACTACGCGACGGGCTACAAGACGCGCGATGTAACGGCCCAGTTTTCTATTTCGGTTTCCCAGGAGTTTTCGGGACATTATGCGGATGTTCGGATGGGCCGTTAGAGCTTTTAACCTTTAAGGGTATTTTGGTATTTTGCTCCCGGTCGGAGGTTGAGGATTTTGAGGCTTGAGGTCATTTCGGACTTCGTTGAGACTTGATTAATGTTGGTTGCAAGACCCAAGGAGTTTGGGTTAGTTGATTAGAAGTTCGGAGACATTCCGGTTGATAGCAAAATTAATTGGAATTTAATTGGTCCCATTGAGATTTGATTCCTTGCCCTAATGGTGAAATTGGAGTTTTTAGAAAAAGAAGATTTAGTTAAAAAGAAAAGAATTTCTTTAGCCGGGACCCGCAAGAGAAAGCCTTGGGAAGGGATTTTAGACCCATTTAAATTAGGAAAAGGAAAAGAAATCCTATTCCCTTGTTTGGAAAAATCTCTCTCTCTCTCTCTCTCTCTCTCTCTCTCTCTCTCTCTCTCTCTCTCTCTCTCTCTCTCTCTCTCTCTCTCTCTCTCTCTCTAGCGCACCCCGCTCAGCCCTACTCATTGCCCAGCGCACGAGGCAGCCACAGCCCATGCCCAGCGCGCCGAGACGCATACTGATCGCCCATGCCAGCGCGCCCGATCGCCTTGCCTCGCCCAGCCAGACGCGTCGCGCCGTTCCGCACGAGCCGCCCGACGCAGCGGCTGCGCCGCTACGCTTGCTTTGCCGCCCCAGACGCGTCGCCCGCGAGTAGCTCCTCGCATCGACCCGGCGTCCCGCGCTTGCGCGCGCGCCGAGCAGCGCCAGCGCCAGCGCCAGCCCAGCGCCAGCGCCCTGCTTTGCCAGCTGGCCAAAGAGTCACTAACGCGCTGCTGCCGAGGCGTGTGCCTTCTCGGTTGGTAAATTCCCGAGCCTCCACCCTTTGGACTTCACGATTTTAGATCTTTGTTTATTAATTAGGATATTTTATTACTTGCTTAGGTTGCTCGGGTTCGCTTAAAAGCTCGAGGGTCGTTATTTGATTCGGGATAGTTAACCTCCACTTATTTCGGTAAGGATTCTTACCGGGGTTGTGTGGACCTCGCAAATAGTTGATAGCACGATTCATTTGTAATTATATGAGTTTCTAGTGATAGGTTACATGTTTTCTTTTGATTCATGTTCGTGACATGTTTACATCCCATTAGTTCCATGTTAGGCTTTCCTATCTTGATAGAACCATCTTTCGCCATTTGTATCTTTGCTAGATCCAAGTTACAGTTAGATGTGCGATGTATAGTATAGAGGACCGTAGAGGCAACTAGTTTGGGGTCCCGCTCAAGGCAAGACCCGATGGACATCCGGAGGTGTAAGGCCCTATGGGCATCCTAGGTGTGTAAGGCCCCTTTGGGCATCACCGATTACGGAGGTGTAAGGCCCTATGGGCATCCTAGGTGTGTAAGGCCCTTTGGGCATCACCGAACCGGAGGTGTAAGGCCCTATGGGCATCCTAGGTGTGTAAGGCCCTTTGGGCATCACCGATTCTCGGAGGTGTAAGGCCCTATGGGCATCCTAGGTGTGTAAGGCCCTTTGGGCATCACCGTCTTTGAAGGTGTAAGGCCCGATGGGCATCCTAAGTGTGTAAGGCCCCACTTTGGGCATCACTTTGTGTCCTAAGTGTGTAAGGCCCCACTGGGCATCACCGTGTCCTAGGTTGTGTAAGGCCCGAAGGGCATCCAAATGTAGGACCTAGGAGAGGCTATAGGCGGAAGCCCTTGAGTAGGCTCGCCTTTGAAGTAGCTCATAGCCTACACCAACCGTGCCCGCTCTAAGTCATTGTATGGTTGCATGTCCGTGTGCTAAATGAGATGTTTTCGTATTGTACCCGGTTGGGGATTCTTCTTGAGTATGTTTATACTCACCCTTATTTTCTGTGGTTTTCCACGGGTAACTTGGGACAGAGAAATTTGGATGGCTAGGAGGAGGTCTTTGGATGATCATGGATAGTGACGACTACGAGTTGCACGTTCTTTCATTGTGTTTATGATTTAGCATGTAGTGGGACTTGAGTCCCTAGGAAAAATACTCAAAAACTATTTGATGATTCTCGCACCGTTTCCCTTGATTTGTTTTTAAGAAAGAACCGATCGATTATCTACTGTTTATTTTAAATGGAACTATATTTTCCTTGTTTTGAATGTGCTTACTTCAAAGATTTAAATTTCAAACTCGAACGACGTTTTACATTCCTAATCATGCATGCTAAGTAAGGACTTTAGGATAGCGACCGTTTCTTGGGTCGGGTCTTTCTGATTGGTATCGAGCTCGAGTTATAGGTTACGTAGATGACTGCGATTGTAGGTTGTTTTCCATGATCATCAGCGCTCCGACTGACCATCGGGTATGTCCATAAGTTTAAGGTTAATGGTTAAGAATTACAATCATCGCATCTAGTATACATGTGTTACCCTTGTTGGGCGGTGAGAGCCCAGCGTGGGCTAGTTTTTATGCCATTTGTAGACCGCCGATTGTTGATTACACATTGAGGAGCGAGGACGTTTGGTATGTCCAATCGAGGAGTTGGGTGATCGTGTTGTTGTTGAGACCACGCCCGTGGTTGTCTAGACCCGTAGGCGATTTGGCCCGGCGGTTGATTGGCGCACCAAGAGGAGGGGTAGAGGCTAGTCTACCTCAGAGCGAGACTCCTTGAGCATAGTGTGCTCCCGCCATGAGAGAGTTGATGGCGAGTCTTTTAGCTATCGAGAGCGCGGAGACCAGCGCAGATTGTAGCGCGTAGTGAGGAGTCCCGGAGTGCGAGATAGCCTAGTTGATGTGAGTTTATTTAGGAGACACCCACTAGTAGCTCTAGTAACCCCGGAGGTTTCCGGAAGGGCTTAATCAAGCGAGTTCATCTTTGATGAGTTAGTTGGAATTATTCGAGCCGCCGAGTTTGGCAAGTGGAAGCTTCGAGGAGCTTGATGCTTTAGAGAACTTCTTTGGTAGCGACAAGGTGGTTGACCAGTTCGAGTTTATCATCCAAGTGTTGGGATGACACGGTGTTCGAGAGACCGATGACACGATGTTCGAGAGGTCGAGGCGTGCCGCTCAGTGTTGTTTGATGCAGCGGTGTGGTGGTGGAAGTCCTGTGAGAGGCGGACCAGCAGAGTCTCCACGATCGCCGGTCTATTGGCAAGTTGCCGTGTTAGTAGCTTTTGAGAAGGATGTAGAGACATCTTGTCCCCTTGCAAGCTCTTTGTCGTTTCTGACCAGTTCTTTTAGTACCCTCGTAGCCTGGGGTAGTGTGGAGTTTGCTTGTCGGGGCTTAATCCGTTTGTGGATTTCAATGGGCTAGTAGAGTGGAGCACTCTTTTGTTTGGATGTTCCAAGTGTGGAACAAGTTGTTGCCACCCGAGGAGTTTGCCTCGAGCTTTTGTTGAGCATCGAGTGGGATGCGAAGTTGGCTGAGCTATTATTGAGCATCGAGTGGGATGCGGGAGTAGGTCGTGGCATGTCATTAGGCGAGATGCCAGAGATTAGACTGCTCGAATATTTGGACTCTTGTGCCGAGTGCCATTGCCCCGTCAATTGGAGTGTGACCTTCCTTTTCTTCAAAGGGGTATAAAGCTCGTTTAGGGCTGATTTGTGTTGTAAAGAATGTAGTGCCTGTTGGCACCAAGCTTTGAGAGGAGGCCTAGATTCGAGCCGGTTGGCACTTTTGTGCAGGAGGTTCCATGGTCGCCGAGAGTATAGCATCCCCGCTAGTCTTGTACCCATTTCCTGAGGTTGCACCTGTTTGGGTTGCATAAGAGATCTAGCTAGGTGGTAGTCAGAGGACTACAAGTATGAGGTTTTCGAGGGAAAATAGGAGCATTTCAGAGTCACCGAGAGTTGGGTACCAAAGGATGTTGTAGGCTGTTAAGAGCTAGCGCGTTCGAGTTCTCGCGCCTGTTTGTGAGCTTGTGAGCCAGTTTGTTGGTAGCATGATTCGGCTACCCTTTGAGTTACCCTAGTATGGGTAGTGTTGGCATCAAGGATGCGTGATTAATCCGAGTGTTAGAGCCATGAGTTGGATGGTGATCGAAGCACGTTTAGTGGGCACATTGGCTTGAGATATGTTAGCTTGGTATGGATGTGCTCTTGTAAGAGTGAGTTGGCCAATGTGGCTTTTCGTGGTGAGTTGGCCCGAGAGGGTTTGAACTCTTGTTGCTCCCTGGTTAGTAGTAGTGGCTCTGTTGGAGGCAAAAGTTGCCACAATGTGAAAATCCTTGTTGGCTTTGGATCTTAAGGAATGCAGTTGAGCCTGCACACGCCGAGGTACTTTTGTGTAACTTGTTCCGTGGTTTATGTTTGTGAAACCACGAGAGGTTCGTGTTGAGGAACCAGTGCTCAGTCTTTGAGGTGTCAAGACTTTAGTTCTTGGCAAGTGCCCTAGCTTTGGTTGTAAGGATGTCGTGCTCGTAGCCGGGTTGTTGTTTAAGCAAGTTTTGCTAGTTGGACCTTAGCCTGGTTAGAGTTCAGTTGGAACTGAACAAGAGCGGTGGTAGCAAAGCCGCGTAGTTTCTGATCGTCATGGCTAAGAGAGTTGTTCGGATCCTTACCTTGGGCAGAAGGTTTGTTGTGGCTAATGTTGGAGTAGGAGGATGGCGCATTCTGTAGCGTTTCCGGTCCTTTTGGTTTTCAAGCAGTTGGAGTTGCCCAGCGTAGTTGAGATGCTGGAGAGGGTTGTGCCCGTGTAGCCGGTTGTCTGTTAGATCGTTTGACGACCGTGTGTGTCGGAGGATGATTGGAGGATCCCTAGGTTGTGGAGAGCCTCTCCAGAGCTCAGTCACCCAAGCAGTGTTCCTCGGGTGAGTTGCTTGCAGATTTGGTAGACTAGTAAGCTAGTGTTTGTTTGGAGTAGAGTCCGGATCGGTTCCGGTGAGGTGGCTAGTTGGTGTTTGGTGTTGACCAAGTTTTGGTTCTCTTGTTGTTTCAAGAGCTAGCTCGGTTCGAGCAAGAGGGCGTTGCCCTGAGGACCTGTTCCTGGTCAGGAAGTTTTGGGAGTTGACCCCTCCTTCGGTGGTTGAGTAAGTTCTGCTTGTTCTAGATTGGTGGTCCAATCGGTTGAGGTTTCCTCTTGGGTGTTGCTTCCAAGAGAGTTGGTTGCTGTTGCCCTTGGGTTTGAGCTAGTCAGCGAGCATGTGTGATGTTCGTTGCCCTTCAGTGGTTCGCTTCCTGGGAAATCGTTTCCCGTTGAGGAGTAGTCAGTGTAGCTCTTGAGTTGTGTAGTTGATCAGAGTAGCGCAGTGGTTAGCCCAGCGAGAGGGTCCTTGCCTTGTGTTGTTAGCAAGCAAAAAGTTGTTTGTCCCGCAAGAAGCGGAGGCCACCAGTTTTAAGAGTTGAGTTTTTCTTTGGAAAAAGTTGTTGGTTCTTTGGGGTTTGAAGAAAACCCTAGTTCCTTTGGTGGTTGAGTTGCACCATGGATGCCAGCCTCGAGTATTATCTTTGGAGATAGCCTCGTCGGTCCGTTTCCCTTGCGATGTTCCGAGTATGGAGTTTCTAGTCGCAAGATGAGTTAGGCCTAGGCTAAAAGGAGAAAGTCCTTTGAGTTGCCAGTTGGACTTAAGAGTTGAGTGGCAGCTTGGAGGCGAGCCTTGCTCGTTATAAGCTTAGGTTGAGTTTCTGCAGAGCAAGCCCTTCTTGGGCTTTGTTCCTAGTTGATGTGCGTTCGCAGTTGGCGTTATAGCTGAGCCACAGTTGAGTGGGTTGGCACAGAGATGTCGTGGCATTGGTTGGAAACCTTTGAGTTGTTATCCTCCAACTATTGTGTTGCTAGTAGCCGCGTGATGTTTTATTCTTTGCTGTTCGAGGTTTCCGTGAGAGGAATGTTGTTTGTTTTCTGTCTGGCGATGTTCACCTAGGCGGTGTGGTGAACGGATTGCATTGGAAAGTTTGTTGTCACCGATGATGAGGGCTCGGCTTTTTTTTAGTTTGGGTGAGTGGAGCCTGTTCTGGACCTTGTCGTTCGGGGTGGCCAGAAAAGTGAAGTTTCAAACTAGTGTGAGTGGTGGTAGCCGCTTGGTGAACGAGAAAAGTGCCCCTTGGCTTTGGTGCTTCGATTTCTCGTAAGATGGTTGCTTTAGTGTTGTGGACGCATGCTAGTTGGAGAAGGTTGCCTAGGATCAGTCACCGGTTGGTGGTTCGAATTGGATTTCGTTAAGGATTGTAGGCAACCAGTGGGGTTCGCGAGTCTCTTGTGAAGTAAGAGTAGACCGTTTTGTTTACGAAACACAGGAGGTTCGGTTGTTTGGTCGACATGGTGAAGGGTCGAGGCTGTGTGATAACAACTATGAGCATTCAGAGAAGTTACGCCGGAGCGTGGCGTAGAGAGTTTTAGAGCTTGTGACCCGTCCACGAGTTTCTTTGTGAGTAGCGCCAGAGAGAGGCGTTAGAGTTGGGTTAGCGAGGGCTAAGTGAGCCCTAAGATTTTAAGACCGTTTGAGAGTTCGTGCGAGTCGGAGGGTGTGACTCACAGACTAGCTATCGCATGATTTCTTCAAGCTCGGGTGTTAGTTCGATTTTGGTTGAGATAGTTTGTGGCGCACTCGGTGTCTTTTGGGCTTGGAGCCTTTGGGAACCCAAAGGGTTCGGTTTCAAAGAAAGATTTGTGTTATCTTAATCGGGACCTTGGTTGGTTAAGAATCGGTGGAGTTTCATAGAGTTGTTTTCGTCTTAGGACTTTCGAGGGACGAATGTCTTAAAAAGGAGGGAGTATTATAACGCCTTGATTTTCTATTTTCGGTTTCCCAGAGTTTTGGGACATTATGCGGATGTTCGGATGGGCCGTTAGAGCTTTTTAACCTTTAAGGGTATTTTGGTATTTTGCTCCCGGTCGAGGTTGAGGATTTTCGGGGCTTGAGGTCATTTTGGCCTTCGTTGAGACTTGATTAATGTTGGTTGCAAGACCCAAGGAGTTTGGGTTAGTTGATTAGAAGTTCGGAGACATTTAGGTTGATAGCAAAATTAATTGGAATTTAATTGGTCCCATTGAGATTTGAACCCTTGCCTAATGGTGAAATTGGAGTTTTTAGAAAAAGAAGATTTAGTTAAAAGAAAAGAATTTCTTTAGTGGGACCCGCAAGAGAAAGCCTTAGGAAGGGATTTTAGACCCATTTAAATTAGGAAAAGGAAAAGAAATCCTATTCCCCTTGTTTTGGAAAAATCTCTCTCTCTCTCTCTCTCTCTCTCTCTCTCCTAGCGCACCCCGCAAAGCCCTACTCGGCCCAGCGCACAGCAGGCCCCAAAGCCCCCATGCCCAGCGCGCCGACGCGCCTGCATCGCCCATGCCAGCGCGCCCGATCGCCTCGCCTCGCCCAGCCCAGACCACGCCGCGCTGTTCCGCACGAGCCGCCCAGACGCGCGCGCGCGCCGCACGCTTTGCCGCCCGAGCCAGCGTCGCCGCGAGCTATCCTCGCGACCCGACGTCCCGCCTTGCCGCGCGCCGAGCAGCGCTGCGCCCGGCCTCGCCAGCGCCGGCGCCCAGCCCAGCGCCGTCCAGCGCCCCTGCGCCAGCGCGAATCCGTCGCTGCTTCGCTGCGAGGCGTGTGCCTTCTCGGTTAGTAAATTCCCGAGCCTCCACCCTTTGGACTTCACGATTTTAGATTTGTTTATTAATTAGGATATTTTATTACTTGCTTAGGTTGCTCGGGTTCGCTTAAAAGCTCGAGGGTCGTTATTTGATTCGGGATAGTTAACCTCCACTTATTTCCGGTAAGGATTCTTACGGGGTTGTGTGGACCCCGCAAATAGTTGATAGCACGTTGATTCTGTAATTATATGAGTTTCTAGTGATAGGTTACATGTTTTCTTTTGATTCATGTTCGTGACATGTTTACATCCCATTAGTTCCATGTTAGGCTTTCCTATCTTGATAGAACCATGCCGCCATTTGTATCTTTGCTAGATCCAAATTCACAGTTAGATGTGCGATGTATAGTATAGAGGACCGTAGAGGCAACTAGTTTGGGGTCCCGCCGGGCAAGACCCGATGGACATCGGAGGTGTAAGGCCCTATGGGCATCCTAGGTGTGTAAGGCCCACCGGGCATCACCGATTACGGAGGTGTAAGGCCCTATGGGCATCCTAGGTGTGTAAGGCCCTTTGGGCATCACTTTGAATACGGAGGTGTAAGGCCCTATGGGCATCCTAGGTGTGTAAGGCCCACTTTGGGCATCACCGATTCTCGGAGGTGTAAGGCCCTATGGGCATCCTAGGTGTGTAAGGCCCACCGGGCATCATCAGCGTCTTGAAGGTGTAAGGCCAGATGGGCATCCTAAGTGTGTAAGGCCCCATTGGGCATCTTTGTGTCCTAAGTGTGTAAGGCCCCACTGGGCATCACCGTGTCCTAGGTTGTGTAAGGCCAGAAGGGCATCCAAATGTAGGACCTAGGAGAGGCTATAGACGGAAGCCCTTGAGTAGGCTCGCCTTTGAAGTAGCTCATAGCCTACACCAACCGTGCCGCTCTAAGTCATTGTATGGTTGCATGTCCGTGTGCTAAATGAGATGTTTTCGTATTGTACCCCGGTTGGGGATTCTTACCGAGTATGTTTATACTCACCCTTATTTTCTGTGGTTTTCCACGGGTAACTTGGGGGACAGAGGTGGATGGCTAGGAGGAGCTCTCTGGATGATCATGGATAGCCGACTACGAGTTGCACGTTCTTTCATTGTGTTTATGATTTAGCATGTAGTGGGACTTGAGTCCCTAGGAAAAATACTCAAAAACTATTTGATGATTCTCGTACCGTTTCCCTTGATTTGTTTTTAAGAAAGAACTGATCAGTTATCTACCTGTTTATTTTAAATGGAACTATATTTTCCTTGTTTTGAATGTGCTTACTTCAAAGATTTAAATTTCAAACTCTGAACGACGTTTTACATTCCTAATCATGCATGCTAAGTAAGGACTTTAGGATAGCGACCGTTTCTTGGGTCGGGTCTTTACACGCGACTCGGCACAGGGCAGCTCGGATTTGGGAGACACGGGCGCGGACGGGAAGGCCTGGCGCGGGGACGAGCAACGCGGCACTGTGCGGGGGGACTCGGGGCTGGGCGACGCGATACTGTGCTAGGCGACTCGAGGCTGGGCGACGCGACACTGGGCGAGCAGGGGGCTGGGCGACGCGACACTGTGCGAGGTGACTCGAGGCTGGGCGACGCGACACTGTGAGGCAGGGGCTTGGGCGACGCGACCTGGGCGGCTAAGGGCTGGGTGAGCTGGGGCTCGGGCTGGCGACCTGGAGCTCTGGGCTGGGCGATGACCGGCGAGCAGGGGCTGGGCTAGGCTCGGGGAGAGAGAGAGAGAGAGAGAGAGAGAGAAAAAAAAAAAGAGAAAAAAAAGAAAAATGGGAAAAAAAGGAAAAAAGGGGATTTATCTCTTTTTCCATCCATATCCAAATTAAAACCTTAAAATCCTTAAAATCCCATTTCCCGGCATCCTCCTTCGAGACCCGGCTGAAGTGACCTTTTCCAATAAATAAAACTCACTTAAATCCAACTCCCAAATCAACACTAAGGGCCCGGGCTCGAATCCCAAAGGAAGCACTCAACCAACCATCACTTTGCCAAAGCCCAAACCACAACCGAGCTTCCAACCGACTAACCCAAACATCTCGGGACTCGCATCCAACAACAAACAAGCCTCGACAAAGGCAGGTGCTACCTCGAAGCCCTGAAAAACTACAAATCCTGCCCGGGGAGCCATAAGACCAAAATACCCCCAAGGGTCAAAACAGCTCTAACGACCCAACCAAACAACCGAATCTTGACCCGAAGGCACCTCGAAAACTGGAATAGAAAACTGGGCCGTTACATAGCACCTATCACTAAACATGTTGATAAACACAAACAAGCATACAAACAACAATCACATATAATATCGCAGGGCCCACACAACTCCGGTAAGAAATCCTTACCTGGTCGGAAGGCAACTACACACAAGAATCCTAAGCTGCGATCGATCACGAGCTAGCTAATGAGAACCTAACAAGCACAATAATTATCACAATCCATAGGCCTAAATATAATAAAATAAACAGGGCTCAGCTCGGGAGCAACTCACACAGCACGGCTGACGCGCAGACGGACAGGCAGCATGGTCGGGGTTGTTGAGCGCAGGCGCGGACAAGCAGACGCGATGGCGTGGATGCGTGCATGCAGGCGCTGGCTATGTCAAACGGGAGGAGCGACGCGGCACGGGCCGTGGCTCTAGCGCGAACGAGCGACGGGCGCACGTGCATAACGGCTGAGCGAGGGCTGACGCTGCTGCTCGCGCGAACGAGCGACGCGACACGCAGGTGGCTGCGACGGACACAGGCTGGCTGGCGTCTGGCGCTCGGGCGGCAAGCTTACGGGCTCTGGTGGGCGCGAGGTGATGGTTGATGGTTGCGCGATGGCGCGATGGCGGGTGGTGCGGCACACAAGGGTGCTCTTTGGGGCGACTGTTGGTCGGTGGGCTATCGCTCGGTCGGTCTGACGCGGCAGCACGGGGAAGAAAATCACGGCAATGGAGCTTGAGGAAAAGGGTTGGGCGGCCAAGGGGATTGGAGAACAAATGGGGGAAAAACCTATTTCTCTTCATTTAGCCAAAAACACCAAAATTCCAAAAATCCATAGCTATCCAAGACATACCGCAGAATGAGCATCAACATCACATGGTGGCTTACTTGGCAAGGCTTTCCTCTAGCACACAAGGTCACCTTGGCTCGAACCCCGGCTGCTTCAACTTTATTTCCCTATTTTACTTTTGCATCTCTCCATGCCCAAACACATCCACAAAGCAACAAAATCCTACTTAAGACCATCCAATAATTTTAACAACTTAAAAAGACATAAACGGTCCTGACGGCCCGACCAAATTACCAAAATACCCCTAGGGCATATCTAGAAGACCGGGATGAAAACCTGGGCCGTTACAAGTACTGTGTGTACAAAAATTTCAAGGAGATCTGATTAACAAAAAATTTTTTAATCAAAATTGATTCCAGAGCATCTAAGTTCATTTTGGAAAAAGATGTAAAAAATCTGGTTTCAAAGCAATTTTTTGCCAGATGGCGAGCCATTTTATCATGTTTTAATTTCGAGGTTTTGCCTATAAAAGGGACGAAAAACGCCCTGGCAGATTACCTCTCAAGAGAGTTCCTCTTTCCTCTCTCTCAATCTTCTCTCTTTGCTCATGAGCGAAAGAAGAAGCACTAGAGGCAGAAATGTCTCCGCCCCAAAGTAGCCTTCTGCTACATCAAAGCAGCCTTCTGCTGCATCTTTCAAACAATCCTCATGTGCTAAAATGATTCCTGATTCATATACCATCGAATCTGATTTCACTCTCGTGAACAGGTCAAAAGGCAAGTCCAAAGTTGGGTCATCTACCCAGATCCCACCTTCACCTTCAGTGAAGCCGATTCAAAACACGTCGACGAGTTCTTCTAACCCCACGACGTTTTCCAATGTTGTCGTTCCCGATAGATTCATTCTAAAACCTGAAATTAGGGGTTATTTCAAGAACCAGAGTTCAACGACCCAACATCACAAAAATCATCCACAATATTTACCCTACCAGCTTTTTCTACATGCCGGAAACTCATAAAAAAACTGGCGATTTTACGAATTCATCTTAGTTGACACGAAATTAGCTGAGATAATTCACAACTGTAATGGCCCAGGTTTTCATCCCGGTCTTCCAGGTATGTCCAAAGGGTATTTTGGTAATTTGGTTGAGTCGTTAGGGCTATTTTCTGTCTTCCTCAGCTGTTTATATTCTTGGATGTTCAAATATAGGGTTTGGTTGCATTTTGGATGAGTTTGGGTGTTGAGAGTTGCAAAAATAAAATAGGGGTTTTTCCGGATTAAAAATGCAGCAGCTGGGATTTGAGCCTGGATGGCTAAGGAGATAGAAGTGAGGTTTTGCCAGTCAAGCTTCAGGTGGTTATTGATACTCATTCTGCAGGTTATCTTCAATGCCTTGGTTTTCGAGATTTAAGTGAGTTTGATTAAAAAAAAAAGGTTTATTCTCTTTTCTCCTTCCCAAATCACTTTGCAGCACACCCATCCCTCCAAGCTCCTTCTTGTCGTGCGTTTTCCTCCCGAGAGCATCGATTGATCGTCCCAGGTAAGTGTTTCGTTGAGCCTCAACTTCTCCTTCTTGCTGTTGTCGCCGATCCTTTTGCTAAGGGGTTTGTGTTTGTCTTTTGGTTGCTGGTTGTGTGTTGGTTGCAGCCGAAAGCAGCCTTGCTGCCGCACGTCATCGCCCAGCCTACAGCAGCGCCGTCGCAGTCCCAGCTGAGCAGCCCCTGCCGTCGTTGCTCACCAGCCCTACAACGCTCCAGCGCCCGATCGTAGCCTCTGTCGTGATCACCAGCCAGCCTTGCAGCGTCCCATCGCCGATCGCATCTCCTCGCGATCGCCCGTACTCCTGCGTCGCAGCCGCCTGATCGCCCCGTCGCAGCGCCTTGCCTAGCCGCGCAGCCGCAAGCACGCGTGAGCCGCACGTCTGCACGCCAACCCGCACGGACGCCCTCGCCCTGCAGCGCCCGATCGCAGCCCCTGCTGCACGCATAGCGAGTAGCCCATCCGCACGCAGTCGCCAAGCAGTGTGCCTTGCAGCCTGTCCATCCGCGCGCCAGCCCCGTGCCGTGTGAGTTGCTTTCGACCAAGCCGTGTTCTGTTTGTATTTTACCTAAGGCCTATAGATTGTGATGTTTACTGTTTGTTTGTTAGGTTCTCGATAGCTAGCTCGGGTTCGGTTGCAGCTTAAGATCTTTCTTGTGTGTGTTTGCCTTCCAACCCAGGTAAGGATTTCTTACCGGAGTTGTGTGGGCCCTGCAATATTTTCTGTGATTGTTGATTGTATGTATGTTTATGTTTATCAACATGTTAATGGATAGGTGCTCTGTTCTGAATTCCGACTGGCATGATTCTCGTGTTATTTCTCATGTTAGTTCCATGCTAGGTTGTTCTGTTCTGGCATGTTCGTTATCTATTCTTGCTTCGTAGTATCATGCTAGGTTCTTTGTTTCTATTGAGCTCGTGTTAGTATGTTTGCTGTTAGGTGTTTATAGCTTAGAGTTCTTATAGGTAGCATCATCCGGGCGGGGATGCATAACGTAACTTGCAGCCATGGCAGGGACGTGCGAGGCAGTACTCCGTCCCTGATCTGTTGTTAGGGTTTAACTAACTAGAACGGCAGCCCAGTGCAATTGTAACGACCCAGGTTTTCATCCCGGTCTTCCAAGTATGCCCTAGGGGTATTTTGGTAATTTGGTCGGGCCGTCAGGGCCGTTTATGTCTTTTTCCAGTTGCTAAAATTATTGGATGGATTTATGAAGGTTTTTTAGGCTTTGTGGTTTGGTATGAGCATGGGTAGATGCAAAAGTAAAAATAGAGGAATTTGTGTTCCAGCTAGGATTCGAACCCAGGTCTCCGGGAAAGCCTGTGGGGATGCGTGCCAGTTGAGCTATGGAGAGCTCTTGTTGCTCTTTCTGCGTCATATTATGGTTAGCCTTGGATCTTGGAGTTTTGGTGCATTTGGTTAAATGAAAAAGAAATTAGGTTTTTGTCTTTCTTCTCCAACACACCCTCCTTTGCCGTCCAAGCTTGCCTCTTAGCTCTCCAATCAGATAGTTCATCCCCTTTGCAGCTTCGTTGCTCGATCGTCAATCCGGGAAGGTATCAATCATCTTTTCTTCTTCTCCTCCTCCGATTGGTGTGTTGTTTGGCTGGGTAAATAGTGTGTGTGTGTTGTGTTAGGTTGCAGCCAGTTGAGAGGAGCCCCCCAGCCGGCAGCTTCACCATCGCAGCTCCCCAGCCGGCCAGACCACGCCCAGGTCGCCTTGTCGCACGCCCAACAGCCGAGCCAGACCGCCCGTAGTCGCCCAGTCCCGTCGCCCCTCGTCGCACGCAGCAGCAGCGAGCACGAGCGACGGCTCGCCGCGTCGCGCGAGTCGCCCAGATCGGCCATCGCGAGCCAAAGACGCTTAGATCGCCGGCGTGCGTCCTCGCCCGAGCTGCTCGCTTGCATCGCACGCCCAGCGCCGCGCCAGCGTCTCGCGCCGTGCCGTGTCCCAAAGATCGCCCGGCCACAGCAGCCAGCGCCCCAAAGACTGTCCGTGCATTCGGCGCGCCCGGCTGCCGTGCCACCGTCGGCAAGTAGCGCAACCCAGCCCACACGGACTGCCCAGAATGGCCCACCCCGTGTCGCCGTGCCGTGTGAGTTCTCCTGAGCCGAGCTTGCTTGTTTATCATGTTTAGGATTATAGATGATGATTATCATTGTGTTTGCTAGGTTCCCGTATCTAGCTCGGGATTGCTCGCAGCTTAGGATTTTTTGTGTGTAGAAGCCTCCCGACCAAGGTAAGGATTTCTTACCGGAGTTGTGTGGGCCCTGCGGTATTATATGTGATTGTTGTTTGTGTGCTTGTTTGTGTTTATCAGCATGTTTAGTGATAGGTGCTCCGTTCTAAATATCCGACTGGCATGATTCCTTATGTTGTATCTCATGTTAGTCCATGCTAGGTTGTTTCGTTCTGGCATGCTCGTATCTATTCTTGTTTCGTAGTATCATGCTAGGTTCGTTGTATCTGTTGAGCACGTATTGGATTGTATTGGATTGTATGTTATTGATATGATATGTTAGAGTGTAGGCAGGTAGCATCATCTGGGCCCGAATGCATAAAGTATCTTGCATCCATGGCAGGGACGTATGAGGTAGTACTCCGTCCCTGGACCCCGTTAGGGTTTAGCTAACCCGACCAGTAGGCCCTGCAATCTTGGGTGAGAGTGGCAGACTGTTAAATGCCCCAACGATCGGGATGATGACTTGGCATTGCCTCGTCCCGGGCAGCCGGCACGTCCTTAGCGTGTTCTACAGTAGCCCCTGATTGCCACCTGTTAGGGCAAGGACGACTTCCTGGTGTAAGCCTACCACGACCGATTCCTTAGCCTCAGGTGCGGTGGTTCAGGCTGACATAGTTCACGTGTCCAGGTCTCACACCCCTATGTTAGTGACACCGATCCAGAGATTTAGTTAGGCATGGTGACTGGACATGGGCAGCTTGCCACTAGACCCGGCACCCCCCATGGTCTGCAGTAGCATGTGGTGTACGCTTACGCTCATTACAGCGCTGACCGGAGAGCTCTTCGGGATCTTGAGCTTGTGCACCTTTCGTATCGACAGTAGACAGGCTGAGGCTGAGACTTGTTTCTCGTATATGGCGTATTGTGTGGTGTGGATTTTCCGGACTAAGACCCTGAGTTGGCATCCGAGGGTTATATGTGGATTTAAGCTATGTGCTCTATTCTGTGTTTATATTCATAGCTTGCATACATTCATCTAGATGACCATGTATATCGTATTGTACCCCGGTTGGGGATTCTTACTGAGTAATTCGTTACTCACCCTTATTTTGTGGTTTTCCACAGGTAACCAAGGTGCGAGACAGGATGGCTGAAGGAGGAGCTGTTATCATGGGAATCCTGTTGTCGTCTCTGACTTTTTATATTTTGACTCTTGTCTTTTATTTTCCCCTGAATGCATGTAGCCGGGCACGGAGCCCTAGGATGTTTTATAAATGTTTTGTGGATTCCAGCATTGTTGTATCTGGGAAGGTTTTGAATGATTTTAATAAATCTCTGATCAGAGTAAACTTTGGAAATGTATTTGTCCTAAAACAGGTGCTTGGAGGCAGGAACAGGTTTCAGCAAACTTTACTGATTTCTGTTTGAATGTTGAATGTTTTAAGTTTTAATTGGAATCCGAAATCATATTTGCATATTGTCCTTTACTTTGAATGCATGCATTGGGGTAAAGGCCCATTTAGAAACCCCTTTTGGGTCGGGTCTTTCTGATTGGTATCGAGCTCGAGTCATAGATTCTCAGAGGAGCGCCTTTTGTTGTAGGTCGTTTTCCCATGATCACCAAAGACTTGGCGGTCATCAGGTACGCCTAAGTTTAATGTTTTTTAGAAAAGGGTTAAGAATTTACAATACCTTTCATCTAGTGTATGCCTTGTTTAGTGTTGTAGAGCGGAGGCGAGCAGGTTCTGACTCGTTGTTTGTTTGGGTGTAGATCACCAGCATGCCGATCACCACCCGCACCTAAGAGGAGGTTCGAGAGCGGTCGAGGTATCGAGGATCGGATCTGATACTGCGGGGACATCGTCCCAAGCTGAGACTGATGGCATTCCACCAGTAGCTCCCCCTGCTGCCCCTAGAGGAGGCGTTGAGGCGACTGAGCGTCGTGAGACTGCTCCTGGAGCAGAATTTGCTGATTCTATGAGGATTTTGATGGTCAGCCTGTTGAGTGACCAGAGGGCAGAGACCCAGGCCTTGTTGGCAGCACAGCGGGAAGAGTCCCGAGCCCAGATCGAGTAGTTGACTCGCATGTTTCAGCTGGGCGCAGTAGCACCCCCAGCTCCACAGGAGCAAGTAGCCCCAGAGGCAGATGTGGCAGAGGGTGCCGAGGAGCTTGGTAGATGGTTTAAGGACTTCGTGAAGTGGAAGCCAGAGAAGTTTGATGCCTCGGGAGATGCTTTAGCGGCAGCCAGATGGATTTCCCATTTAGAGTACACCTTGCTAATCATGGTGTGCCCCGATGTCCAGAGGCCGAGGTGTGCAGCCCATGTGCTAGGGGGCACAGCTAGGTGGTGGTGGGAGTCCACCTTGAGTGAGAGACCAGCTGGGTCTCCACCTGCTACTTGGGAGTTCTTCAAGTCGGAGTTCAAGGCCAAGTACATCAGTGATGAAGCTCAAGAGATGATGGTGGAGCTTTTCCAGAACCTGAACCAGGGTTCTGTTTCTATAGAGGAGTATGAGAGAAAGTTCTCTGAGTATGGTTATTTTGCTCCGCAGTTGATAGCCACCCCTGAGTTGAAGATTCGAAAGTTCATTTCTAGTTTGAGGTAGGGTGTTTCCCAGGATGTTAGGGCTCAGGCTCCTGACACTTATGCCAGAGCTGTCCAGTTAGCCACCATTTATAATGGGAAGTATCCCGTGGAGCGGATTGTTGCCACTCCGGTTCAGCGTCCTGTCCCAGCTGCAGTGGGCCAGAAGAGGAAGTTTGATTTTAGAGGTGGTGGCCAGCGTCGCCAAGGTCAGTTTCAGAACCGGGATCAGCATAGAGCCCCGGCCCGTTTCCAGCCTCGCCAGCAGGGTGATCCCAGGCAGGTTCCCGCTTGTGCTTCTTATGGGAGAGCCCACACTGAAGCTTGTCAGCCAGGGCCCAGGGTGTGTTTTCGTTGTGGTAAGGAGGGGCATATGATTCGTTTTTTGTACCAACTATGGCTATGGCGGCTCGGCCAGTGCAGAAGCAGGTCGGGTGTTTGCTACGACCCGTCAGAGGCCGAGCGTCATGAGATGATTTGTGGAAGGTACGCTTCTTGTTTTAGATCACTGCGCATTTGTCTTGTTTGATTCTGGTTCTATGCATTCATTTGTATCTGTGTTGTTTGCTGAGCATGCTAAATTGAGATTAGAGCCTCTAGGTTTTGAGTTGTCTATTGCAACTCCTTCGGGAGTTAATATGTTAGCTAGAGATAAGATTAAGGATGGCCGGATCGAGATATCCGGTGAGTTGCTTGTGGCTACGCTTATAGTTCTGCCTATGAGCTGTTTCGATGTGATTCTTGGTATGGAGTGGTTAGCTGCTAACCACGCATTGATTGACTACCACCGGAAAGAAGTAGTGTTCAGGCCGCCGGGTCGGCCCAGCTTTAAGTTTCGTGGAGTCGAGGGTGGAGTTTGCCCGCCGATGGTGTCAGTTGTGAAAGCTCGTCGTTTGCTAGCTCATGGAGCTTGGGGCTACCTAGCCAAGTTGTCTGGGGAGAGCCGCCCCTCGCTTGACTGTTGATCAGGTGCCGGTTGAGTAGGAGTTTGCGGATGTGTTTCCTGAGGAGTTACCGGGGTTGCCCCCAAGAGAGAGGTTGACTTCACAATTGAGCTCGAGCCAGGGACCCTCCCTATCTCGAAGGCTCCGTATCGTATGGCTTGATGAGAGTTAAAGGAACCAAGGTTGATTCTGCGGGAGATGTTAGATCGAGGGTTCATCCGTCCGAGTGTGTCCCAGTGGGGAGCACCAGTTCTGTTTGTAAAGAAGAAGGATGGTTTGATGCGCTCATGCATTGATTATCGCGAGCTTAACAAGGTGACAGTGAAGAATAAGTATCCGTTGCCCTGTATTGATTATTTGTTCGATCAGCTTCAGGGAGCTTCCGTGTTCTCCAAGATAGATCTGAGATCCAGTTACCATCAGTTGTGGATCAGGGATGCCGACATTCCTAAGATAGCTTTCAGGTCTAGATATGGTCACTATGAGTTTGTGGTCATGTCGTTTGGATTGACTAATGCCCCAGCCGCGTTTATGGACATGATGGATAGGGTGTTCAAATCATTTTTGGACAACTTCGTCATCGTGTTCATCGACGATATTATGATTTATTCGAGGTCTAAGGAGAACCATGCAGAGCATTTGATGCGAGTATTGGCAGCCTTGAGAGAAAACCAGCTTTTTGCGAAGTTTTCCAAGTGTGAGTTTTGGTTGGAACAGGTGGCCTTCCTAGGTCACGTAGTTTCGAGAGATGGTATAGCCGTGGACCCCGCGAAGATTGAGGCCGTGAGTTCATGGGCCAAGCCGACTTCGATTCTTGAGATACGCGACTTTGCGGGATTGGCGGTTACTACCGCTCGGTTCGTTAAGGAATTTTCCGCCATAGCCTCGCCCCTCACTCACTCGTCGACGAGGAAGGGTGTCGAGTTTATTTGGGACGATAAGTGTGATGAGAGCTTTGCTGTGCTCAAGCGCGATTTGACTTCGGCACGATCAGTGTTGGCGATCCGGAGGGGACAGTGGTTTCGTGGTCTACAACGATGCTTCCAAGTTTGGGTTAGGTTGTGTGTTGATGCAAAGCGGGAAGGTCATTGCCTATGCTTTCCGTTAGTTGAAGCCGTATGAGCGAGAACTACCCTACTCATGATATAGAGTTGGCAAAGCAGATGGTGTTTGCACCGAAGATTTGGAGGCATTACCCATGACGGTGAGCGGATTGAGATGTTTACCGATCACCGAGCCTCAAGTATCTGTTTACTCGTAAGGAGTTGAATATGAGCGAGAGGAGATGGTTAGAGTTGGTAAAGGATTATGGATGCGAGATTTTGTACCATCGTGGTAAAGCCAATGTAGTGGCTGATGCTTTGAGTAGGAAGACGTCGCACTCCGCGGTGTTGTTGAGTTCCCAGCCCAGATTGCGGAGAGAGTTCGAGCGGGCCAAGGTTGCAGTGTTGTTGGGTGAGGTTACCGCTTGAGTAGCTCGATTGATGATTCAACCGTCGATTAGACATCGATTCTTGATAGCCGGTGAGTGACCCCGCACTTAAGAGATTGTTTGACTGAGTTAGTGTTGAAGGAGATTTTGACTTCGTATATTCACCAGACAGTGGGTTGACTTATAGAGGCCGGTTGTGTGTTTCGGATGTTGCAGGATTGCGAGCAAAGTTGCTCTTAGAGGCCCACAGTTCTCCGTTTGCTTGGCACCCCTGGGGTACCAAGATGTATCAGACCTTAGCGGACATTACGGTGGATGGGTATGAAGAGAGATGTTGCGCGAGTTTGTCGATCTGTGTCTTACTTGTCGCAAGTGAAGGCACCTGTAGAGGTCGGCCGGTTTGTTGTGACCACGAGTGTGCCTCGATGGAAATGGGAAGAGATCTCCATGGACTTTATTTCTGGTTTGCCAAGGACTCCGAGGAAGTTCTCTCTGATCTGGGTGATAGTAGATCGGTTGACCAAGAGCGCACACTTCATTCCCGGTAGAGACACTTATACCGTGGAATAGTGGGCGCAGTTGTTTTTGGAGCAGATCATTCGTTATCATGGTGTACCTGTGAGGATTGTGTCAGACCGTGATTCGTGGTTCACTTCTTGTTTCTGGAGAGCGCTCTAGAAAGGTTTAGGCGAGTGCGATTTCAAAGATGACTTTTCACCCTCATGCATGGATGGGCCGATGAGAGGGTGAACCAGATTCTCGAGGATATGTTGAGGGCTTGTGTATTGGATTTCCTGGGAAGTTGGGACCAGTATATGTATCTGATGGAGTTTGCATATAACAACAGTTATCAGTCGACGATTCGGATGGCTCCATTCGAGGCTTTGTATGGTAAGCGTTGTCGGTCCCCTGTGTTATGGGAAGAGGTTGGTGATAGGCAGGTTTTGGGTCCCGAGTTGATGCAGTTGACTAATGGAGCAGTGCAGAAGATTAGAGCTCGTATGTTGACAGCTCAGAGCAGGCAGAAGAGTTACGCCGATGTTCGGCGTCGAGATTTGGAGTTTGAGGTAGGACAGCATGTGTTCCTAAAGGTTGCTCCGATGCGAGGTATTTTGAGGTTTGGTAAGCGTGGGAAGTTGAGGCCCCGTTTTGTTGGTCCGTTTGAGATTCTGGAGAGGATTGGCAGAGTTGTTTATCGGTTAGCTCTACCCCCGTCGTTGTCAGCGGTGCACAGTGTTTTCCATGCATCGATGTTGAGGCAGTATGTGCCGGACCCGTCGCACATTGTGGACTGTGAGCCTTTGCAGCTGAATGAGGATTTGAGCTTCGAGGAGAAGCCCGTGGGGATCCGTGCCTTTGAGACAAAAATGTTGCGTTATCGCGAGATTCGTTTGGTAAAGGTTCAGTGGAGGAGTCAGAGTTCCGAGGAAGCCACTTGGGAGCGGGAAGACGAGATGAGATTGCACTATCCTGAGCTGTTCCAGTCTTAAGGACTTTCGAGGGCGAAAGTCATAAAAAGGAGGGAATATTGTAACGGCCCAGGTTTTCATCCCGGTCTTCCAGGTATGCCCTAGGGGTATTTTGGTAATTTGGTCGGGCCGTCAGGGCCGTTTATGTCTTTTTCCAGTTGCTAAAATTATTGGATGGATTTACGATGGTTTTTGAGGCTTTGTGGTTTGGTTTGAGCATGGGTAGATGCAAAAGTAAAAATAGAGGAATTTGTGTTCCAGCTGGGATTCGAACCCGGGTCTCCGGGAAAGCCTATAAGGATGCACGCCAGTTGAGCTATGGAGAGCTCTTGTTGCTCTTTTTGCGTCATATTATGGTTAGCCTTGGATCTTGGAGTTTTGGTGCATTTAGTTAAATGAAAAAGAAATTAGGTTTTTGTCCTTCTTCTCCAACACACCCCTCTTTGCCGTCCAAGCTTGCTTCTTAGCTCTCCAATCCGATTGTTCATCCCCTTTGCAGCTCCGTTGCTCGATCGTCAATCTGGGTAGGTATTGATCGTCTTTTCTTCTTCTCCTCCTCCGATTGGTGTGTTGTTTGGCCGGGTAAATAGTGTGTGTGTGTTGTGTTAGGTTGCAGCCAGCCGAGAGGAGCCCCCCAGCCGGCAGCCTCACCATCGCAGCTCCCCAGCCGGCCAAACCACGCCCAGCAGCCGAGCCAGACCGCCTGGAGTCGCCCAGTCCCGTCGCTCCTCGTCGCACGCAGCAGCAGGCACCAGACGCCAGCTCGCCGTCGCAGCAGGTCACCCAAATCGGCCGTCGTAGGCCAGCATGCCAGACCGCCCAAGCGCGTCCTCGCCCGAGCTGCTCGTCCGCGTCTGCATCGCATGCCCATGGCTAGTGCGTCCTCGCCCTTGCCGTGTCAATGGCTGGCAGCGCCGCGCGCGCGTCCTGTCCCTCAGGCGCTAACGCCCAAGCCGTGTGTACACCGTCTCGCCGGTAGCACATTTCACCCGCGCACCCAGCCCGTGTCGGGTGTCGGCCGTGTGAGTGCTTCCGAGCCGAGCCTACTTGTTTATCATGTTTTGGCTTATAGATGATGATTATCATTGTGTTTGCTAGGTTCCCGTAGCTAGCTCGGGATTGCTCGGAGCTTAGGATTTTTTGTGTGTAGAAGCCTCCCGACCAAGGTAAGGATTTCTTACCGGAGTTGTGTGGGCCCTGCGGTATTATATGTGATTGCTGTTTGTGTGCTTGTTTGTGTTTATCAGCATGTTTAGTGATAGGTGCTCAGTTCTGAATTCCCAACTGGCATGATTCCTTATGTTGTTTCTCATGTTAGTCCATGCTAGGTTGTTTCGTTCTGGCATGCTCGTATCTGTTCTTGTTTCGTAGTATCATGTTAGGTTTGTTGTATCTGTTGAGCACGTATTGGATTGTATTGGATCGTATGTTATTGATATGATATGCTAGAGTGTAGGTAGGTAGCATCATCCGGGCCTGAATGCATAAAGTATCTTGCATCCATGGCAGGGACGTATGTAACGGCCCAATTTTCTATTCCGGTTTCCCAGGTACTCTCGGTTCAGTATTGGGGCAATCGGTTGGGCCGTTAGAGCTTTATAACCTTTAAGGGTATTTTGGTCTTTCTGCTCCCTGGCCAGAGGTTGAGGATTTTCAGGGCTTCAGGGTCATTTCGGCCTTCGTTGAGACTTGATTGATGTTGGTAGCAAGACCCAAGGAGTTTGGGTTAGTTGTTTAGAAGTTTGGAGGCATTCCGGATTAATGGCAGAATTAATTGAAAATTAAATGGTTCCATCGGGATTTGAACCCTTGCCCTAAATGGTGAATTTGGAGTTTTAGAAAAGAGTCTTAATTAAAAAGAAAAAGGTTGCTTTAGCCGGGACCCGCAAGAGGAAGCCTTGGGAAGGGAATATAGGTCTCCTAACCTATTTTAAATAGGGAAAAGAAGGAAAATCAAGAAAACCCCTATTTTTCCCCTTGTTTAGCCGCACCCCATCTCTCTCTCTCTCTCCAAAAAGTCGAGCCAAGCACCCTAACCGAGCCACCCCCAGCCACACCAGCCCGCACATCCAGCCGCCCGCACAGATCGCACCGCCTAACCCCGCGTGACCGCTCAGCCGCTCGGCACCGCCTCGCCCGCCCGCCGACGTCTGCGATCGAAGCCCCACCATCGCACGCCCAGCACCGCCCGACGTCGTCGCTGACGCCCAGTCCCGTCGCCTACGCAGCCGATCGCCGCGCACGCGCCGCCGTGCCGCGACGCACGCCGCTCCCTCGCGCGCCCGAGCAGCGCCCCTACATGCCGCACCAACAGCGCCAAAATCGCCTCTTGCTGCTGAGACCCCGTGTCTTCTCGGTTGGTAATTCCCGAACCTATCCCTTTTAGATTTTTAAGCTGTTGGCTGCTGTATATTTATTTAGGATGCTTTTAATATGACTAGGTTGCTAGAGTTCGTTTTAAAGTTCGAGGGTCTTGCTTGACTCGTGATAGCTTTTTCCACTTATTTCCAGGTAAGGATTTCTTACCGTGGTTGTGTGGACCCTGCGATGCTTTCTTGATTGTGCCTTATATGCATGTTTACTTTTATGAACATGATTAGTGGATAGGACAGCTTGTGATTGCATTCCTGCTAGCATGTTTGCTTGTTTGTACATGTTAGTGCCATGCTAGGATTGTTCTTCCAGCATGCTTGAGATTCCTCCTTTAAGTTTGTAGTATCATGCTAGGTTATGTATGATTGATGATGATTATGTATGTTTAGCCAGGAATCGTTTACTCTATACTCTAGCTAGTGTAGTAGGGTTGTCATCATCTAGAGGCTGATAGCGGATATAACGTACCTTGTCCCCACCGGTCGGGAGTAGAGCGAAGCATAACGTACATTGCTTCCCCCCGGCAGCCAATGAGGATTAGCTACCTCATTGGCATAAGCCTAGTTTGTAGCCTGCTAGAGCGGAACCCTGCCAACGGTGCAAGCCTACCTTGGCCGGTTCTGTAAGGACCCGACCCAAAAGAAGCGGTCTCTAACCTAGATCCTTACTTAGCATGCATGCCTAGGAATGTAAAACGTCATTCAGAGTTTGAAATTTAAATCCTTGAAGTAAGTACATAAAAAACAAGTAAAATATAATTCCATTTAAAATAAGCAGTAGATGACTGATCAGTACTTTCTTAAAAACAAATCAAGGGAAACAGATACGAGAAACACAAAATAGGTTTTTGAGTACTTTTCCTAGGGACTCAAGTCCCACTACATGCTAAATCATAAGAAAACAATAAAAGAACATGCATCCCAGAGCCGGCTATCCATGATCATCCAAAGAGCCTCCTCCTAGCCATCCCCGCCGATGTCCCAAGTTACGGTGGAAAACCACACAGAAAATAAGGGTGAGCAACGAGTTACTCAGTAAGAATCCCCAACCGGGGTACAATACGAAAACATATCATTTAGCACACGGACATGCAACCATGCAAAGACTCAGAGCAAGCAGATGGGTTAATGAGCGTCCCTCTTGGGGCTTGCCTATTCGAGGCTTTACAGCCTACCGGCTACCCTAGGTTCCACACCGGGTGTCCTTCGAGCCTTTCACAACCTAGGACTCAAAGTGTTGCCCATCGGGGACTTATACACCTAGGATGCCCATCGTGGTCTTACACCTCCAACTCGGTGATGCCCATCGGGGACTTATACACCTAGGATGCCCATCGGTCTTACTCCTCCAACTCATGAATGCCCATCGGGTCTTATACACCTAGGATGCCCATCGGGTCTTACACCTCCATCTCGGTGATGCCCATCGAGGTCTTATACACCTAGGATGCCCATCGGGTCTTACACCTCCGGATCGGTGATGCCCATCGGGTCTTATACACCTAGGATGCCCGCCGGGTCTTACACCTCCAACTCGGTGATGCCCATCGGGTCTTATACACCTAGGATGCCCATCGGGTCTTACACCTCGGTGTCCATCGGGTCTTACCCGAGCGGGACGCACCAGTTACCCCTACAATCTCTTACACTATACCAATTCCTAGCAGGGCACTAACAGGATAACGTGGTCACGGTTATGCCGAGACAATTTAACCCCTAGCATGAAACTAACAGGATATATCAGGAATCACAAGCGCAAAACCATCTGAAAACAAGAAAGAACAAGCAACCTATCCACTAGCAGTTTCATACATACACAACACATAGCATGCTATCAAAGTATTCGCAGGGTCCACACAACCCCGGTAAGAAGTCCTTACCTGGAAGTGAATAGAATCAACGATCAACGGATGACTCTCGAGCTTCTAAGCGTACCCGACAACCTAGGCAAGTAATAAAATATCCTAATTAATAAACAGCATCTAAAATCAGGAAGTCCATAGGGTGGAGGCTCGGGAATTTACCAACCGAGAAGGCACACGTCTCGGCAGCAGCAAGCAGGGCAAGTGACGGGCGCGGCGGCGCGCGCAGCCAGGGCGCTGGGCACCGCGCGCGCGCGCGGCAGGCAAGTCGACAAAGCGGGGGCGCGCTACTGTATCAAGGCGTCTGGATGGCGGCAGTGTGCGGGCGACACTGGCCGCGAGGGCCGGCGCGCGCGAACGAGCGCGACGCCCAGGGACGGCGAAGCCAGCGAGCGAGCAACGTCACCCAGGTGCCGGGTCGCTCGCTGCAGCGCGCGCCGGGCGGAGCGCGGGCGGGTGGTGTGGTGGGAATCTTTGTCGTCGCGGCGCGGCGACAGGCGAGCGCGGGTGGTGCGCTGGGTCTTTGTCGTGCAGGGCGCGCGCGAGACGAGGCGATGGCGGGTGGTTCATCTGGGCGCCGCGGTGCTGCGACGGCGGCGCTGGGCGCACGGTGGCGGCGGACGGCGGGCTAGCTGCTCGACGCAGCGATGTGGGGCCGGGCGATGGCTCGGTGCGGTGCGGCGAAGCGGCGGCGCGGCGGTGGTATGGTAAATGGCGGGCGCTGGCTGGCAGTGGTGCTGCGGCGTGGCGTGGCGCGCGGCGTGCGGCGTGGGTGTTGGGCGAGAGGGTTAGGGTTTTTTGAGAGAGAGAGTGTTTTTTTTTTTTTTTTTTTTTTTCTTTTTCTTTCTTCCTCAAATTAAATAAGCTTGGAAATCTAAAATTCCCTTCCCAAGGCTTTCCTCCTTCAAACCCAAGTTGGCGCATTTATTTTCCTTAATTAATTCCAAACTCCCATCTCTCTTTGAGGCCGAGGGTTCGAGTCCTCCAAAATCATCCTTTAATCCTTATTTTAATTTAACTAAAATCAGAACATTACAATACTCCCTCCTTGGAGGACTTCCGTCCTCGGAAGTTCTTTGCACTAATACAACCCCAGGTAGTTACTCCTCATCTCCCCTTCCAACTCCCAAGTAGCTTCCTCGACTCTCTGATTCCGCCACTGCACTTTCACTAAATCAATAGCTCGGTTCCTCAAGACTTTCTTCTCAAATGCTAAGATCTTTATGGGCTTTTCCTCAAAGCTCGAGTCATGGTTTATTTGCAAAGGCTCGAAATCTATGACATGCGAAGGGTCCGCCACATCTTGGCGGAGCATCGAAACATGGAACACACCATGCACCGCAGCCAAGGTGGCGGCAATGCTAACCGATAAGCTACGGCCCCGATCCTCTCGAGGATCTCGAATGGTCCGACAAACACGGGGCTCGGCTTCCCTTCCTACCAAACCTCGAACTCCACGACGGAGCCACCTTAAGGAACACGCGGCCGCCAATCTCAAACTCCAACCTCTACGTCGACATCGGCGTAGCTCTTTCGCGCTGCTCATGCGGTCAACATTCGAGCTCGATCTTCGGACTGACCTCATTGGTCAACTGGAGCAACTTTGGACCCAATATCCGCTGTCTCCAACCTCTTCCTGAGAATCTGGGGATCTGCAGCGCTTACCATACAATGCTTCAAACGGTGCCATCCGAATGGTTGATCAAAACTATTGTTGTAGGCGAACTCCATCAAATACAAATCTTGGTCCCAATCGCCAGGAAATCCAACACCCAAGCTCGCAACATATCCTCTAAGATCTCGATTTACAGCTCGGTCCGCCATCGATGCAATGGGTGGAAGGTCTGTCTTTGAGTCGCACTCTGTGCTCACACACTGCGCGCAGGCCTTCCAAAACCGTGATGTAAACCAGGAATCCGGTCGGAGATAATTTTAAGCGGCACTTCGTGGTACCGCACTATCTGCTCAAGGCATATTGTGCCCTTTGCTCCACGGTGTAGTTTATCCCGCCGGAATGAAGTGGGCACACTTAGTCAACCTATCAACGACCACCCAAATCTGTGCATATCCTCTAGGGGTCTGGGCAATCTCGAAATAAAATCCATGGTAATTTCCTCCCACTTCCA
Source organism: Sicyos edulis (assembly GCA_036507275.1). Taxonomy (NCBI): domain Eukaryota; kingdom Viridiplantae; phylum Streptophyta; class Magnoliopsida; order Cucurbitales; family Cucurbitaceae; genus Sicyos; species Sicyos edulis. The sequence continues at coordinate 16,415,999 of CM071853.1, read as the reverse complement.
CTTTGTGGCACCCGAGCGATCTGTAGCAACCTGCTGGTTTTTACGCCTAGGCGCCTTCACTTGCCGACAAGTGAGACACCGACCGACAAACCGGGCAATCTCTCTCTTCATCCCCATCCACCAAAAAGTGCGCTTAAGATCTTGGTACATCTTGTTACCCCCAGGTGCCATGCAAAAGGCGAGGTGTGAGCCTCGAGTCAACAATTCGACGAATACCGGCATCGATCGGCTGGGACACATAGCCGACCCTTATATCTCAAGCCACCATCTCGCAAATATCTCAAAATCAAAGTCACCATCGGCTGGACCCTCTCGCACAACTTTTTCAACCTAGGATCATTCAATTGGCCGTCAATAATCCTTTGCCTTACCGAAGGTGGATGGTCAATCGAGCTACCACAGCGGTAACATCCCCTAACAACATCTGCTATTTCCGCTCTCTCGAGGTCTTTCCTTATGATACTTTTGGGATTTGCCAACGTTGCTAGATGCGAGGTCTTCCTACTTAGTGCATCTGCCACAACATTTGCCTTTCCAGGGTGATACAATATCTCACAGTCGTAATCCTTTACCAGCTCCAACCACCTCCTCTGCCTCATGTTCAGGTCCTTCTGAGTGAAGAAATACTTGAGGCTTTGGTGATCCGAGAAAATCTGAATCTTTTCCCCATACAAGTAGTGCCTCCAAATCTTAAGTGCAAAGACGACCACTGCCAACTCCATATCATGAGTCGGGTAATTCTGCTCGTGCGGTTTCAATCGCTGGAAGGCGTATGCTATCACCTTACCGTGTTGCATCAAAACGCAACCCAAACCAAACTTGCTGGCATCACTGTACACCACGAAACCCCCAGTTCCCTCCGGAACTGCCAACACCGGGGCAGACGTCAAACTGCTCTTTAGCTTAGCAAAACTCTCATCGCACTTCCTATCCCAAACGAAATCAACACCTTTCCTCGTCAATCGTAAGCGGGCGGCTATAGCGGAAAAATTTTGAACGAAGCGTCGGTAATATCCGGCCGGACCCGAAAGCTACGAATCTCCGACACGATCGTCGTGTCCGCCCACGAACTAACGGCCTCTACCTTGAAGGGTCCACTGACCACTCCTCCTTAGACACAACGTGTCCAGAAAAGCTACCTCCTCGAGCCAAAAGTCACACTTTGAGAACTTCGCATAGAGCTTGTTCTCGCGCAAGGCTGCCAAAATCTGTCTTAGGTGCGAGGCATGGTCCTCCTTAGACTTGGAGTACACAAGAATGTCGTCTATGAACACGATGACAAAGCGGTCCAAGAACGCCTTGAACACTCTGTCCATCATGTCCATGAATGCAGTTGGGCGTTTCGTCGATCCGAAAGACATGACTACGAACTCATAATGCCCATACCTCGACTGACGCATTTGTCTTGGGAATATCTCGCATCCCGAATTCTCAACTGGTGGTAGCCCGACCTCAAGTCAATCTTCGAAAACACACAAGCTCCACGGAGTGGTCAAAGCAGTCATCGATACGAGGCAATGGATACTTGTTCTTAATGGTTACCTTGTTGGTTCCACGTAATCGATGCATAGACGCATCGAGCCATCCTTTTCTTAACAAACAAAGACGGGTGCTCCCACGAGGACACACTTGGCGAATAAATCCTCCGTCCCGGCAACTCCTGCGGTTTGTTCTTTTAACTCTTTCGATTCTGCGGCGCCATACGATAAGGAGCTTTCGAGATAGGCGAGTCCCGGCTCAAGCTCTATTGAGAAATCCACCTCTCTCTTGGCGGCGGGCGGGCAACTCTTCGGGGAAAAACATCCGCAAACTCTTGCACTATGGGCACTGCTCGACAGATAATCGGTCACGGTTCTCGCCGGTCAACTTAGCTAAGAAACCCCAAGCTCCTCGAGCTAACAAACGGTGAGCTTTAAGCGCCGAAATCACCGGCGGACACACCCCACTCTGGGTGCCCCGGGAAATTTAAAGCTAGGCCTACAGCGGCACGAACACCACCTCCTTACAACGACAGTCAATCATAGCGTGGTTATCGACTAACCAATCCATGCCGAGGATCACATCAAAACCGCTCATAGCTAACACTATGAGGGTAACCTGCAGAGTCCAGTCGGACACTGTATCCGACCATCCCTTACCTTCTCAGCCAAACATACTAGTTCGAGGGAGTAGCGACAGATAACTCAAAACCTAGAGGCTCTAAATTCATGTAAGCACGCTTTCGGCAAAAAGCAAAGAGAAACAAAAGAATGGGTGGAACCCGAATCAAACAACACAAAGGCGAGGTGATCAAGAACTAGGAGCGCACACGCTTGCTGCGGGTCCGGCTCTCTCGACCTCTGGCGAGTCGTAGCATATACTCTTCCTCCTCTTTGCCGAGCTGGGTTTGTGCCACCCATCGCCTTTCAGTTGCAATGTCGGGCCTGATGTCCCTCCTTACCACAGTTATAGCAAGCTCTAGGGTTACCACCACAAGGCCCCCAATGCTGTTTACCACAGGGTCTACAATACGGTGGCGGCCTCCCTACGCCCTGTTGGCGAGGCTGATCGCGGTTACGATCCCGGTGCTGGTCTCTGCCATGATAAGTATTCTGACGGCGCTGACCGCCTCCATGTCCATTACCACCTGCGTCAAACTTACGCTGACCCGAGTACACTGGGGCCTTCTGCACCACAGTACTAACAACCTGCTCTGGAGGATACTTCCCATCATAAATAGTTGCCAACTGCACTGCCTTGGCAAAAGTCTCTGGGGCCTGTGCCCTAACATCCTGAGACACTCCCTGCCTCAGACCCGCAATAAACTTCACGATCTTCACTCGGGGTAGCAATCAAGCTGCGGTGCGAAGTACCCATACTCGAAAACTTCCTCTCATACACCTCGATTGGGTGGACCCGCTAAGGTTCGAAAATAGCTCAATCATCTTTTCTTGGGCTTCTTCAACGATAAATTTTGCCTTGAACTCGGCCTTGAAGAATTCCCGGTGGCGGGAGACCAGCCGGTCTCTCACTCAAGGTGGAATCCCACCACCACTTAATCCATTCGGCTAACGCATGAGCGCACATCGAGCTCATTGCACCTTAGGACAAGCCATTACCATAAAAGTATACTCTAGCTCGGCAATCCACAGGCGCCACGGTGGTTCTCGAGGGCACTAAACTTCTCCGGCTTCCATTTGACGAAATCTTTTAGCCACTTGCCCAAATCCTCGGCACCTTCCGCCACAACGGCCTCGTTCACAATTGGCTCTCTGCTGAAGTGGCGAGACATGGTGGCACGGCGGTCCTCTCTTTGAACTAACTCGGTCATTTGCTCTATCCGAATCCGAGACTCCTCCCTGCTGTGCAGCCTAACAGAGCTGCGTCTCGCCCTCTCTGCTCGGCCTGCAGTGGCCGACAAAGAACCCAACCATAAGAGCCCTCATGGACTCCACAAAAGCAACTCCGGTGCAGACCTCCGAGGTGAGTTGCCTCCACGCTCTCAGGGCAACACAGAGAAGGGCCTGTGAGGCGGCCTAACATCGGCATCGGCTTGGGACGACGTCCCTCCGTGTCGGAATCAATACGAATGCCCCGGCCGGGTCGGCCTCGAGCCTCCCTGCCCTCTACGAGTGACTGGCATAACGACAATCTACACTCAACGAACAATGAGTCAGAACCGGTTTTCCCTGCTCCTCAACAATAAGTCATATACATGCAAGGTGCAAATGGTATTGTAATTCTTAACCCTTAACCTTAAACTTTCGGACATACCTGATGGCTGGCGGAGCGCTGATGATCATGGAAAACAACCTACAACTGCAGGTCAGTCTACAGAACCTATAACTCTGCGCTCTGATACCAACTGTAAGGACCCGACCCAAAAGAAGCGGTCTCTAACCTAGATCCTTACTTAGCATGCATGCCTAGGAATGTAAAACGTCATTCAGAGTTTGAAATTTAAATCCTTGAAGTAAGTACATAAAAAAACAAGTAAAATATAATTCCATTTAAAATAAACAGGTAGATGACTGATCAGTACTTTCTTAAAAACAAATCAAGGGAAACGGTACGAGAAACACAAAATAGGTTTTTGAGTACTTTTCCTAGGGACTCAATGTAAGGACCCGACCTGGAATACGGTCCTAAACCTAGGTCCTCACTCAGCATGCAAGTTAAATATTTCAACAAGCGGTTTAGTGCTCATATTTAAAACTTTTTCAAAACATTTGGAAACGGGGAACACTTAAAACATAACCAACAATTTTCATAAGCAAATCCAATCAAGGTAAAATAAGCCTGGCCAGTATTTATTAAGAACATTCAAAACAGTTTAAACAACGTTAACATCATTCCCCTAGGACTCATGTCCATCTACATCTTTGAATAAATAAATGCAAACAATAAACGACAGTCTTTGGTGGCCCCCATGATCAAACGGCTCCCTCCGCTAGCCATCCCGGTGTTGTCCCAAGTTACAGTGGAAAAACCACGAGAAATAAGGGTGAGTATAAACATACTCGGTAAGAATCCCCAACCTGGGTACAATACGATACATCAGTCATCTAGCACCCTAGTATACATGCAAATAAAACAATGACTTAGAGCAAAGCGGTTGAGTTAGGCTATGAGCTACTTCTAGAGCGAGCCTATTCAAGGGCTTTCATCTACTCCCTATCCTAGGTTTTACACTTGGATGCCCTTGGGCCTTACACAACCTAGGACTCGGTCTTTGTCCCGATCGAGGATTTACACCTCCAACTCGGTGATGCCCATCGGGGACTTACACACCTAGGATGCCCATCGTGGTCTTACACCTCCAACTCGGTGATGCCCATCGAGGACTTACACACCTAGGATGCCCATCGGTCTTACACCTCCAACTCGGTGATGCCCATCGGGACTTACACACCTAGGATGCCCATCGGGGTCTTACACCTCCAACTCGGTGATGCCCATCGGGGACTTACACACCTAGGATGCCCATCGGGTCTTACACCTCCAACTCGGTGATGCCCATCGAGGGACTTACACACCTAGGATGCCCATCGGTCTTACACCTCCAACTCGGTGATGCCCATCGGGGACTTACACACCTAGGATGCCCATCGGGTCTTACACCTCCAACTCGGTGATGCCCATCGGGACTTACACACCTAGGATGCCCATCGGTCTTACACCTCCAACTCGGTGATGCCCATCTGGGACTTACACACCTAGGATGCCCATCGAGTCTTACACCTCGGATGTCCATCGGGTCCTACCCAGCGGGACCTAAACTAGTTACCCCTACGAGTCTTCTACACTATACATCACCGCCTATGCACGGCATGGAACTAACGAGAATATATCGGGGACACAAGAGCAACACGATATGGAAGCAAGAGAAAACATGTAACCTATCCACCGAAATTTTCATACAATCACAAGACATGGCATCTTTGGAAGAACAAACCTAGCATGGAACTAACATGAACAACAAGCGGCATGCTAGCAAGATTTCAAACACAAGTTTGTTCAATAGCTAACATACTCATAACAACAACCAAGCATACAAGGCACAATCATGATAGCATCGCTTGGGTCCACACAACCACGGTAAGAAATCCTACACGGAAACAAGTAGAAAATAACCACCATAAGCCAACCAAGCGACTCCCGAGCAACCTAAGCATTTAATAAGAAAATATCCTAATTAAATAAACAGCAACCAGCAGCTTAGGGTCCAAAAGAGAAAAGACTCGGGAATACCAACCGCGAAGACACGTGGTCTCGGCGACCGGGGCGGGATGGCGGCGCTTTGAGTGCGCGAGGGCGGTGGAAGGCTGGCTGGGCCAGCGCGGCGAGCGAGTGTTGGCTCGGGCGCCGCAGGCGAAAGCGAGCAGCGAGCAGGAGCGGGAGCAACGGGGCGGCAGCGTCGGGCTGCGGAATGGCGCGCGGTGGCGGCGAGCGACGGGCTGGCGGCAGCAAGCGACATCGGGCGATGCAAAGCGTCGCGGCGAGTCGCGACCACTGGCGGCGCCGCGAGGGGACGATCTGGCGGTAGGTCGGTCGACAGGCGACGGGCGGCGGCCGGCGTCTTGGGGGCAGTCTGCGCGGCGGGCGGCGGCGGCTGCGGAGCGGTGCGAGGGTGGTGGTGGGGGGGTGCTGCGGCGCGATCTGGCGGGCTGGGTGCGGCGCGTCTGGCGGCGAGGTCTGAGCGGGCTAAGCTTGGGCGACTTGGGGGTGGGTGGTGCGGTGGGCAAGGTGGGGTCGGTGCGGCTAGGGCTTGGGGGAGAGAGAGAGAAAGAATAAGGGTTGTTCTCTTTTCTTTTCCTTTTAATAAAACCCTTTTAAATCAAGCCTCCTAATCACCGTTAGGTCAAGGGTTCAATTCCCAAAGGAAGCACTCTAATTAACAATAATTTTGCTAATTACCAAAACACCTCCAAACTTCCAAACAACTAGCCCGAACTTCTTGGGTCCACGCAACCAACAACAATCAAGCCTCGACAAAGGTGTGTAGTGACCACTGAGTCCTCAAAATCCACAAAACCACGGCCCAGGGGCAAAAAGCCCAAAATGCCCCTAGGGGTTAAAATAGCACTAACGACCCTTTCGAGCATCCGAATAATGATCGGAAAAACACAGGGAAACCGAACTCGAAAAGCTGGGCCGTTACAATACTCCCTCCTTTTAAGACTTTCGTCCTCGAAAGTCCTAAGATAAAACAACTCTAGGAAAACTCCTTTGATCCTTAACCAACCAACTCCTTGTCAAGCCAACACTAGTCCTTCTTGAAATCCCAACCCTCTTGGGTTTCCAAAGGCTCAAGCCAAAAGACATCGAGTGCACTGCACAAACTATCTCAACCAAAGCCCGAACATACACCGAGCTTGAAGAAAAGATGCGATAGTGCTAGTCGATAAGCCACATCCTCAAACTCGCACCAACTCTTAAGCGGTCTCACAACCCTAGGGCTCACTTATCCTCTTGACCCAACTCGGAACGCCTCTCCACGACGCCACTCTCGGCAAACTTGTGGGCGGGTCACGGGCTCTAAAACTCTACGCCACGCTCGGCGTAACTTCTCTGAATGCTCATATTGTTATCAAACAGCCTCGACCCTTCACCATCTTGACCAAACAATTTGAACCTCCCGGTTTTGAAACAAAGCAGTCAACTCTTACGCCGCAAGAGACTGCGAACCCCACTGGTTGCCTACAATCCCTAACGAAATCCAATTCGAACCACCGGTGGTGGTGACCCCTAGGCAACCTTCTCCAACTAGCATGCGTCCACAACACTAAAGCAACCATCTTACGAGAAATCGAAGCACCAAAGCCAAGGGGCACTTTTGCGGTTCACCAAGCGGCTACCACCAACACACGGTGAAAAACTTCACACGGCCACCTTTAGAAGACAAGGTCGGACCACAGGCTCCACTCGGCCAAACTAATATATTGGAGCCCTTCATCGGCCGACAACAACTTTCCAATGCAATCCGATCAGCCTTTGGCCTAAGAGATTATCGCGAGACGGAAAACAAATAACATACCTCTCCGGAAATCTCGGCGACAAAGAATAAAACAACACGCGGCTACTTGCAACACAACACCTCGAGGATAACAACTCAAAGGTTTAACCAACCAATGCCACGACACGTCTATGCCAACCCCCTCAACTTTGGCTCAACTAAATGCCAACCACGAGCAGCGCAACAACTAGGAGCAAACCACGAGAAAGGCAGTGCAGCAGAACTCAACTCAAGCTTACAACTAGCGAAGCTCCCCTCCAAGCGCCACTCAACCCTTAAGTCCATCTGGTTTGCTCTAAGGACTTCCTCCTTATAGCTAGACCTAGCTCTCCTTCCGATCCGAGAAACTCCACCCACGAAACATCGCGAGGAATAAGGATAGCGGCGACCACAAGCTTGCGGATCATGAGCAACTCGGGTCGGCAAGACTACCTCAAAAGTTAATACTCGAAAGCGGCATCCACGGTGCAACTCAACGACCAAGGAACTAGGGGTTCTACAAACTCCAAGGACCCAACAACCTTCCAACAACAACTCAAGCCCTTGGGCTGGTGGCCTCGCCCTCGCGAGGACAAACAACTTTCCGCTTGCTAACAAGCCAACCTTGAGACACTCTCATTTGGGGTGGCCGCTACGCCACTCTAATCAACTACACAACTCTCAGAGCTAAGTGGACTCCTCCTCTACAAGGACGATTTCCCGGCAAGCGGACTTAGAAGGGCGATGAACTTCACACACGCTAGTTGTCCTACTCATCGAAGGCAACAACAACCAATTCCCTCGAAAGCAACAATCGAGGGATTCCACAATCGCTTGAACCACCAACTTAGAACTAGCGGTGCTTACTCAACCTCAGGGAGGGGTCAACTCCCAAAACTTACGACTAGGAACAAGTCCTCGGGGCAACTCCGGCTTGCTCGAACGAAGCTAGCTCTAGAAACCACATGGGAACCAAACCTTGGTCAACGCCAAGCACCACCTTGCTAAGAATTACGAAAACCAACGCGGAGGCTACTAAGAACAACTCTAGCTTGCCAAGCGACTACAAGCATCCAGCAACTCAACCGAGGGGACTTTGCTTGGGTCGAGTGAGCTCTGGTTCCTCAACACGAACCTTTCGTGGTTCCCAAAACATACACCCACGAGCGGGCTACACAAAAAGTACAGAGCGTGTACATCTCCAACTTGATTCCTTGAGATCCAAACCAATAAGTACTCTCACACAAGGCAACTTTTGCCTCCCAATAGAGCCACAACTAGCAAAGGAGCAACAAGAGTTCAACCCACTCGTGGTCAACTCACCACGGAACGCCACATTGGTCCACTCACTCTTACAAGAGCATAGCCACACCAAGCTAACTTACCTCATACCAATGGTCCACTAAGCGTGCTCGATCAACCTTCCAACTCATGGCTCTAACCTTTGGATCAACCATGCATCATCGATGCCAACCCTACTCATATTAGGGTAACTCCAGGGTAGTCGAGTCACACTACCATCCAACTGGCTCACAAGCCCCCACAACACAGGCGGGTCTTGGAACCATCTGCACAAAAAGTGCCAACTGGCCTGAAACTAGGCCTCCTTCCAAAGCTTGGTGCCAACAGGCACTACATCCTTTACAACACAAACATCCCTTTACGAGCTTTAAGCCCCTGCGGGGTAGGGAAGGTCACACTCGGTGACAGGGCAATGGCGCTCAACACAAGAGTCTCAACACTCGAGTAGACTACTCTCTGACATCACGTCTAACAGACAAGCCAAGGCCCACTCCTGCATCCCACTCGATGCTCAACGAATACTCAGGCCAACCCTCGGGTGGCAGCACCTAGCTCCACACCTGGAACAAGCTAACAGAAGGTGCTTCTCACTAATAGCCAGCTGGAAACCACGGACGGATTAGGTCCTGACAAGCAAACTCCACAATACCCCACAGCTCACGAGGGTACTAAAAGAAGCTGGTTTGCAAAAGCATTGCAGACTTGCAGGAGGACAAGATGTCTCTACATCTTTCTCAAAAGCTACTACTTGGCAGCTGGCCAATTCGCCCGGGTGGCTGGTGAAGACTCTACTGGTCCGCCTCTCACAGGGGACTTCCACCACCACACTTCTGCATCCAACAGCACAAGAATGGCACGCCTCGGCTTCTGAACATCAGGTTAGTCCAACACTCGGTTGATAAACTCGATCCTGGCCAACCACCTCGCTGCTAGCAGCGGGTTCTCAAAAACATCCAGCTCTACAGGCTTCCACTTGCCAAACTCGGTGGCTCGATTAACTCCAACTAACTCATCAGCATAAACCTGCCAATCAAGCCCTCCCGAGAACCTCCGAGACTACTAGAGCTACTGGGGGTATCTTCTAAATAAACTCTGTCGGCTGGGCTATCTGTGCCCGAGACTCCTCACTCTGGCGCTACAAGCTGCGCACTGGTCTTCGCTCTCTGATAGCTAAAAGACCTGCCATCAATTCTCTCATGGCTAGAGCACACTCTACTCAAGGAGTCTCACTCTGAGGCATGCTTGCCTCTACCCTCTTCTCTTGGCAACTCAACTGCCAGGGCCAAATGTGGCCTACGGGTCTAGACAACCCTGGACGTGGTCTCATCATCAACATGCGCAGTCCAACTTCTCGGTTGGAAATACCAAACGTCCCTGCTCCTCAATGTGCATTCAGCATAAGCGATCTACACTGAACACAAAGCTAGTCCTCACCGGGACTCTCACTACCCAACAAGGGTAACACATGTATACTAGGTGCAGTATTGTAAAATAAAACCCTTAGCTTAATGAACTCAGACAAACCTGACGGCCGCGGAGTCTTTGATGATCATGGGGACAACAACCTACAAAGCGAGGTTAGTCTCACTGAGAATCTATGACTCGTGTGCTCGATACCAACTGTAAGGACCCGACCTGGAATACGGTCCTAAACCTAGGTCCTCACTCAGCATGCAAGTTAAATATTTCAACAAGCGGTTTAGTGCTCATATTTAAAACTTTTTCAAAACATTTGGAAGCGGGAACACTTAAAACATAACCAACAATTTTCATAAGCAAATCCAATCAAGGTAAAATAAGCACGGCGGTATTTATTAAGAACATTCAAAGCAGTTTAAACAACGTTAACATCATTCCCCTAGGACTCATGTCCATCTACATCTTTGAATAAATAAATGCAAACAATAAGCGAGCCAGTCTTTGGTGGCCCCCATGATCAAACGGCTCCTCCGCTAGCCATCTGGTGTTGTCCCAAGTTACACGGTGGAAAAACCACGAGAAATAAGGGTGAGTATAAACATACTCAGTAAGAATCTAGCCAGGGTACAATACGATACATCAGTCATCTAGCACCCTAGTATACATGCAAATAAAACAATGACTTAGAGCAAAGCGGTTGAGTTAGGCTATGAGCTACTTCTAGAGCGAGCCTATTCAAGGGCTTTCATCTACTCCCTATCCTAGGTTTTACACTTGGATGCCCTTCGGGCCTTACACAACCTAGGACTCGGTCTTTGTCGATCGGGGATTTACACCTCCAACTCGGTGATGCCCATCGAGGACTTACACACCTAGGATGCCCATCGGTCTTACACCTCCAACTCGGTGATGCCCATCGAGGGACTTACACACCTAGGATGCCCATCATCGGTCTTACACCTCCAACTCGGTGATGCCCATCGAGGACTTACACACCTAGGATGCCCATCTGTGGTCTTACACCTCCAACTCGGTGATGCCCATCGAGGACTTACACACCTAGGATGCCCATCAGGGTCTTACACCTCCAACTCAGTGATGCCCATCGGGGACTTACACACCTAGGATGCCCATCCGGGTCTTACACCTCCAACTCAGTGATGCCCATCGGGGACTTACACACCTAGGATGCCCATCGGGTCTTACACCTCCAACTCGGTGATGCCCATCGGGACTTACACACCTAGGATGCCCATCGGGTCTTACACCTCCAACTCGGTGATGCCCATCGAGGACTTACACACCTAGGATGCCCATCGGGTCTTACACCTCGGATGTCCATCGGGGTCCTACCCGAGCGGGACCTAAACTAGTTACCCCTACGGTCTTCTACACTATACATCACCGCCTATGCACGGCATGGAACTAACGAGAATATATCGGGGACACAAGAGCAACACGATATGGAAGCAAGAGAAAACATGTAACCTATCCACTGGAAATTTTCATACAATCACAAGACATGGCATCTTTGGAAGAACAAACCTAGCATGGAACTAACATGAACAACAAGCGACATGCTAGCAAGATTTCAAACACAAGTTTGTTCAATAGCTAACATACTCATAACAACAACCAAGCATACAAGGCACAATCATGATAGCATCGCGAGGTCCACACAACCACGGTAAGAAATCCTTACACCGGAAACAAGTAGAAAATAACCACCATAAGCCAACCAAGCGACTCCCGAGCAACCTAAGCATTTAATAAGAAAATATCCTAATTAAATAAAGCGGCAACCAGCGACTTAGGGTCCAAAAGAGAAAAGACTCGGGAATACCAACCGCGAAGACACGTGGTCTCGCGACCGGGGCGGGATGGGCGCCTTCTTGCGTGCGGGGCGGTGGAAGCTGGAAGCTGGCGTGGCGAGGCAGGTGTTGGCTCGGGCGCGCGCGGCAGGGCGAGCGAGCGAGCGAGGCGGGAGCAACTGGGACAGCGCGTGCGGGCTGCGGAAATGCGCGGCGGCGCGCAGCGACGGGTGGGCGGGCAAGCGACATCGGGCGATGCAAAGCGTGCGGCGAGTCGCGACCAACTGGCGACGCACGGGGGCGATCGGCACTGGTCGGGTCGACGACGCGCGGCGGCTGGCGCAGCGTCGCGGAAGCAGTGCGGTAGGCGGCCTGGCGGCGGCTTGCGGGCGGTCTGCGGGGTGACGGTGGGCGGCTGCTGCTGCAGCGCATCATCTGGGCGGTGGGTGCGGCGCGCGTCTGGCGCGAGGTGCGAGCGGGCTAAGCTTGGGCGACTTGGGGTGGGTGGTGCTGGTGGGCAAGGCTGGGGTGTCGGTGCGGCTAGGGCTTGGGGAGAGAGAGAGAGAGAGAAATAAGGGTTGTTCTCTTTTCTTTTCCTTTTAATAAAACCCTTTTAAATCAAGCCTCCTAATCACCGTTAGGTCAAGGGTTCAATTCCCAAAGGAAGCACTCTAATTAACAATAATTTTGCTAATTACCAAAACACCTCCAAACTTCCAAACAACTAGCCCGAACTTCTTGGGTCACGCAACCAACAACAATCAAGCCTCGACAAAGGTGTAGTGACCCTGAGTCCTCAAAATCCACAAAACCGGACCAGGGGCAAAAAGCCCAAAATGCCCCTAGGGGTTAAAATAGCACTAACGACCCTTTCGAGCATCCGAATAATGAATCGGAAACACCTGGGAAACCGAACTCGAAAACTGGGCCGTTACACTCAAGTCCCACTACATGCTAAATCATAAGAAAACAATAAAAGAACATGCATCCCAGAGCCAGCTATCCATGATCATCCAGCAGCCTCCTCCTAGCCATCCTGCCGATGTCCCAAGTTACCGGTAGAAAACCACGAGAAAATAAGGGTGAGCAACGAGTTACTCAAGTAAGAATCTAGCAACCGGGTACAATACGAAAACATATCATTTAGCACACGGACATGCAACCATGCAAAGACTCGGAGCAAGCGGATGGGTTAGCAGAACATCACTCTTGGGGCTTGCCTATTCGAGGCTTACTGACTACCCGGCTACCCTAGGTTCCACACAGGTGTCCTTCGAGCCTTTCACAACCTAGGACTCAGTGTTGCCCATCGGGGACTTATACACCTAGGATGCCCATCGGTCTTACACCTCCAACTCGGTGATGCCCATCGGGGACTTATACACCTAGGATGCCCCGCCGGGTCTTACTCCTCCAACTCGGTGATGCCCATCGAGGTCTTATACACCTAGGATGCCCATCGGGTCTTACACCTCCATCTCGGTGATGCCCATCGGGTCTTATACACCTAGGATGCCCATCGGGTCTTACACCTCCGGATCGGTGATGCCCATCGGGGTCTTATACACCTAGGATGCCCATCGGGGTCTTACACCTCCAACTCAGTGATGCCCATCGGGGTCTTATACACCTAGGATGCCCATCGGGGTCTTACACCTCCATCTCAGTGATGCCCATCGGGGTCTTATACACCTAGGATGCCCATCGGGGTCTTACACCTCCGGTGTCCATCGAGTCTTACGAGGGGACGCACTTTGATTACCCCTACAATCTCTTACACTATACCAATTCCTAGCAGGGCACTAACAGGATAACGTGGTCACGGTTATGCCGAGACAATTTAACCCCTAGCATGAAACTAACAGGATATATCAGGAATCACAAGCGCAAAACCATCTGAAAACAAGAAAGAACATGCAACCTATCCACTAGCAGTTTCATACATACACAACACATAGCATGCTATCAAAGTATTCGCAGGGTCCACACAACCCCGGTAAGAAGTCCTTACGGAAGTGAATAGAATCAACGATCAACGGATGACTCTCGAGCTTCTAAGCGTGCCCGACAACCTAGGCAAGTAATAAAATATCCTAATTAATAAACGACATCTAAAATCGGGAAGTCCATAGGGTGGAGGCTGGGAATTTACCAACCGAGAAGGCACACGTCTCGGCGAGCAAGCGGCAAGGAGGACGGGCGCTGCTGGCGGTTAGGCGCTGGCGCGCGCGGCGCATGGCGAGAACAAGCCGACACGCTGGGCGGCGCTGTTATCAAGGCGTCTGGATGGCGGCGATGTCTGCGGGCGACTGGCGGCGAGGCCGGGCGCGAACGAGCAGCGACACGATGGGGCGGCGCGCAGCGCGAGCGAGCGGCGCGATCGCAGCTGGGAGTCTTTGTCGTCGCGCAGGTATGGCCGGACAGAGCGATGCGGGTGGTGCGCTGGAAGTCTTGTCGTCGTCGCGCGCGCCGACGAGGCGATCGTCTGCGGGCGCGGTCGGACAGAGCGATCGCGGGTGGTTCATCTGGGGCGCACGGCGGCGGCGGCGGCGGGCTGGCTAGCGCTCGGCGCGGTGCAAGGTGGCGATGGCTCGGTGCGGTGCGGCGATGGCAGCGGGCGTGCGGCGGTGTGAAATGGGTGGCTGGGCGCGGCAGTGTGCGCGGCAGTTGGCGTGGCGTGCGCGCGCTTGGCGTGGGTGTTGGGCGAGAGGGTTAGGGTTTTGCGAGAGAGAAGTTTTTTTTTTTTTTTTTTTTCTTTCTTCCTCAAATTAAATAAGCTTGGAAATCTAAAATTCCCTTCCCAACGCTTTCCTCCTTCAAACCCAAGTTGGCGCATTTATTTTCCTTAATTAATTCCAAACTCCCATCTCTCTTTGAGGCCGAGGGTTCGAGTCCTCCAAAATCATCCTTTAATCCTTATTTTAATTTAACTAAAATCCGGCTATTCATGAGGTTCTTAGCTTGAGTAGGTGGTACAGTGCCGCATGGATGAGTGCCGAAGGCCTCGCACTATTGTGTTCGGTGACACCGTTTACGAGTCTTTAGGCATGCGTGCACTGCCCGCGTAGTTTGTACTTAGGCCCCACATTTACGCCGGTTGCAAAGCGGCATGCGGTGTGCGCGCCTGACACGCGTTAGTCGCCGGTTCGGAGAGCTCCCGGGCTAATGTTCGTGAGTACACAGTTCCTTCGATTTAGAGCCATACGCCGGGTACTCTCCCGGTAGTCAGATTTATTAGCGAGGGTAAGAGGCCCTTGAGGACACCCATTGGGATTGGTTTTTGAGCTAATCATATGGTCGAGGGAGAAAGACCCTCAAGGGTGTCGGACATCTTTTAGATCGGTTTTTTAGCTGATCAATTGGCCGAGGGAGAAAGACCCTCGGAGATGTCCCGGGATTGGTTATGAGAGCCAATCATTAGGCGGAAGTAGGAGACTTCCGAGGATTCAGATTCTCGCCTTGTAAGCTCGTTGAGCTATGATGCATGTTGGTAATTGTTTGCATGTATACTAGGGTGCTAGATGATTGATGTATCGTATTGTACCCAGTTGGGGATTCTTCACGAGTATGTTTATACTCACCCTTATTCTCGTGGTTTTCCACGGGTAACTCGGGGCAAAGACTGGGACGGCTAGCGGAGGGAGCTGATTGATCATGGGAACTGCCGGCACTCTGTCTTTATTGTTTGCATATTTGTTCAGCATGTAGATGGACAGGAGTCCTAGGGGAAACATTATTAAAACTTGTTTGAACTGTTTTGAATGTTTTTAGATACTGGCCAGGCTTGTTTTACTTCGTTGGTTTTTCTTAAACAAAATTGTTGAGCACTAAACCGCTCGGTGAAATATTTAACTTGCATGCTGAGTGAGAACCTAGGTTTAGGACAGTATTTTGGGACGGGTTCTTACAGTTGGTATCAAAGCACAGAGTCGTAGATTCTGTAGACTAACCTGCTTTGTAGGTTGTTGCCCCCATGATCATCAGCACTCCGCGGCCGTCAGGTTTGTCTGAGTTCATTAAGCTAAGGGTTTTATTTTACAATACTGCATCTAGTATACATGTGTTACCCTTGTTTGGCAGTGAGAGCCCCAGCGTGGGCTAGCTTTTATGCTTTGTGTGGATCGCTAGTAGGTTGATTGCACTTAGAGGAGCAGGAATATTTGGTATTTCCAACCGAGGAGTTGGACTGTTCATGTTGATCATGAGAACACGTCTAGGGTTGTCTAGACCCGTAGGCCACCTTTGGCCCTGGCAGATGATTTGCCAAGAGTAGGGGGGGGTTGAGGCTAGCACGCCTCAGAGTGAGACTCCTTGAGCAGAGTGTGCTCCAGCCATGAGGGAGTTGATGGCAGGTCTTTTAGCTAATAGAGAGCGGAGATCCAGGCGCAATTTGTAGCGCGTAGTGAGGAGTCTTGGGCACGAGATAGCCCGGTGCAGAGTTTATTTAGGAGACACCCCTCCTTGTAGCTCTAGTAGCCCAGAGGTTCCGGGAGGGCTTGATCGCGAGTTTATCTTTGATAAGTAGTTGGCGTTGATCGAGCCGTGAGTTTGGCAAGTGGAAGCCTCAGAGCTGGATTTTTAGACCTCTCGCTAGCGGCAAGATGGTTGGCCGGGATCGAGTTTATCATCCAAGTCTTTGGGATGATCGGAATTCGAGAGGCCGATGACCGGATGTTTAGAGGTCGAGGCGCGCCGTTACAGTGTTGTTTGATGCAAAGAAGTGTGGTGGTGGAAGTCCCCTGTGAGAGGCGGACCAGCAGAGTCTCCACCCGCCACCCGGTCGATTGGCAAGCTGCCAAGTTAGTAGCTTTTGAGGAAGATGTAGAGACATCTTGTCCTCCCGCAAGCCTCTGATCGTTTTGCGGCCCAGTTCTTTTAGTACCCTCGTAGCTGGGGGTAGTGTGGAGTTTGCTTGTCGGGACTTAATCCGTCCGTGGTTTTCAGTGTGGCTATTAGAGAGAAGCACCTTACGTTAGCATGTTCGGTGTGGAGCTAGGTGCCGCCACCCGAGGTTGGCCTGAGTATTCGTTGAGCATCGAGTGGGATGCGGGAGTGGGCCTTGGCATGCATTAGACGTGATGTCGAGAGAGTAGTCTACTCGGTTGTTGAGACTCTTGTGTTGAGTGCCATTGCCCTGTCACCTGGAGTGTGACCTTCCCTACCCTCAGAGGGGCTTAAAGCCCGTAAAGGGATGTCTGTGTTGTAAAGGAAGTGGTGCCTGTTGGCACCAAGCTTTGAGAGGAGGCCTAGATTCAGGCCATTTGGCACTTTTCGTGCAGGTGGTTCCAGGACCCGCCCGGAGTTTAGCATCCCCACAAGTCTTGTACCCATTCCTGAGATTACACCTATTTGGGCTACATAAGAGATCTAGGTCGGTGGTAGGCAGAGAACTACAAGTTTGAGGTCGTTTGAGGGATAAGTAGGAGCCTTTCAGGGTCACCGAGAGTTGGGTACAAAGGATGTTGTTGGTTGTTAAGGGCTAGCGCGTCCGAGTTCTCGCGTCTGTGTTGTGGGCTTGTGAGCCGGTTGGATGGTAGTGTGATTCGACTACCCTGGAGTTACCCTAATATGAGTAGGGTTGGCATCGATGATGCGTGGTTGATCCACTGTTAGAGCCATGAGTTGGATGGTTGATCGGAGCACGTTTAGTGGACCATCGGTATGAGGTAAGTTAGCTTGGTGTGGCTATGCTCTTGTAAGAGTGAGTAGACCAATGTGGCATTCCGTGGTGAGTTGACCCTGAGTGGGTTGAACTCTTGTTGCTCCTTTGCTAGATGTGGCTCTATTGGGAGGCAAAAGTTGCCTTGTGTGAGAATACTTGTTGGTTTGGATCTTAAGGAACCAAGTTGGAGCTGTACACGCCGGTGTACTTTTGTGTAGCTCGTTCCGTGGTGTATTTTTCAAGAACCAGGAGGGGTTACGGGTTGTGAAACCAGTGCTCAGTTTGGAGGAGTTAGGACTTTAGTTCTTGGCAAGTGCCCTAACTTGGGTTGAGAGGTTACTGCGTGCTTGAGTGCTTTGGTTGTTGTGTAGGCAAGTTATGCTAGTTGGCCCTTGACACAGGTAGAGGCATTTCTTGTTGATCGATGGTTGGAGTTCGATTGGAACCGATCCAGGCGATGGTAGTAAAATCGCAGAGTTTCGCCGCCATGGCTAAGAGAGTTGTTCGGATCCTTACCACAGGTAGAAGCTACGATGTGGCGATGCTTTGAGCAAGAGGAAGTTTGGGTCTTACGGTTGTTCCGCTCAGTGGATGGCGAGACTTGCCGGCAGGGCGATCTAGGGGTCGCGATCGGCGCCGACCCATGAGTTAGAGCTCGAGATCGTCGGCGGGGCGGGGCGAGCGGCCGCTCATTGCATCAAGTGTGGTAAGGCGCTTTTCGGATTGTGTGGAGCATCGCCCGTGCTTGCTAAAGATGTGGCAAGGAAGAGCTTTTGGCCAGCACAGTTGAGATGCTGGAGGGAGATGTACTCGTGTAGCCAGTTGTCTGTTAGACCGTTTGACGACAGTGTGTGTCGGAGGGCGATCGGAGGAACCCTAACTTGTGGAGAGCCTCGCCAGAGCTCAGTCAGACCCAGGCAGTGTTCCTCGGTTGAGTTGCTGGATGCTTGTTGTCGGTTAACAAGCTAGAGTTGTTCTTGGTAACCTCCACGTTGATTTTTGGAATTCTTAGCGAGGTGGTGCTTGGTGTCGACCAAGGATTGGTTCCCATGTTGTTTCGTGAGCTAGCTCGGTTCGAACAAACGGGCGTTGCCCTGAGGTTGTTCCTAGTCAGGAAGTTTTGGGAGTTGACCCCTCCCTCGGCAATTGAGTAGGCACTGCTAGTTCCAAGTTGGGGGTTCAAGCGATTGAGGATCCTCGGATGTTGCTTCCGAGAAAGTTGGTTGTTGTTGCCCTTGGGTTTGAGCAAGGCAGCGAGCGTGTGTGAAGTTCGTTGTCCTTCGGAAGTTCGCTTGCTGGAAAATCGTTCCTGTTGAGGAGGAGTCAGCTTAGCTCCTGAGTTGTGTAGTTGATCAGAGTAGCGAGCGGTCAGCCCAGCGAGAGTGTCCCTGCGTTTGTTTGTTAGCAAGCGGAAAGTTTTTTGTTCCCGCAAGGGGGGAGGCCTGCCAGTTCAAGGGCTTGAGTTGTTGCTGGAAGGTTGTTGGATCTTTGGAGTTTGTAGAACCCCTTAGTTCTTTGGTAGTTGAGTTGCACCGTGGATGGCGGCCTCGAGTTTTAACTTTTGAGGTATTCTTGCCTACTAGTGTTGTTCAGGATCCGCAAGCTTGTGGTCGTCGCTATCCTTATTCCTCGCGATGTTTCGTGGGTGGAGTTTCTGGATTGGAAGAAGAGTTAGGTCTAAGCTATAAGGAGGAAGTCCTTGGAGCAGCCAGATGGGCTTAAGAGTTGAGTGGCAGCTTGGAGGCGAGCCTTGCTCGTTATAAGCTTAGGTTGAGTTTCTGCAGAGCAAGCCTTCTCGAGCTTTGTTCCTAGTTGATGTGCGTTCGCGATTTTGTTGGGAGAGGTTACCGCCGTGGTAGCCCGGCTATCGATTCGGTCAACCTGTCGCTTAAGCAGAGGATCATCGACAGTCAGCTGAGTGATCCCAAGTTAAAGAGATTGCTCGAGAGAGTTGAGGCTGATGGCGATTTCGACTTTGTTGTGGCACTAGATGGAGGCTTGAGGTACAGAGGTCGGTTGTGCTTCCCGGATGACACAGAGATTCGAGTAGAGTTGCTCGCCGAGGCACATAGTTCCCCATTCACTTGGCACCCAGGAGGTACCAAGATGTATCAGGATCTCAAGCAGACGTTTTGGTGGATGGGCATGAAGCGGGATATAGCTGAGTTTGTTAGCCGGTGTCTCACTTGTCAGCAAGTGAAGGCTCCCAGACAGAAGCCTGCAGGTTTATTGCAGCCATTAAGTGTTCCACAGTGGAAGTGGGACGAGATCTCGATGGATTATATCTCTGGGTTGCCGAGGACACCGAGAGGGTTTACTCAGATCTGGGTAGTAGTGGACCGGCTGACTAAGAGTGCACACTTTATTCCCGGGAGGATTAGTTATACCGTGGAACAGTGGGCACAGTTATTCCTAGAGTAGATTGTGCGGTACCATGGGGTACCCGCGAAGATAGTGTCAGATCGGGATTCTCGGTTCACATCTCGCTTCTGGAGAGCGCTCCATAAGGGTTTGGGAACTGAGTGCAGCTTCAACACTGCCTTCCACCCTCAAACCGATGGTCAGACTAAGAGGGTAAATCAGATTCTGGAAGATATGTTGAGAGCCTGTGTTTTGGATTTTCCTGGCAGTTGGGACAAGTACCTGTATTTGTTGGAGTTCGCTTACAACAACAGCTATCAGGCGACTATTCAGATGGCCCCATTCGAGGCGTTGTATGGTAAGCGTTGCAGATCCCCAGTGTTTTGGGAGGAGGTTGGTGATAGACAGGATCTGGGACCCGAGTTACTTCAGATGACGAACGACGCAGTGCAGAAGATCAGGGCTCGCATGTTGACAGCACAAAGTAGGCAGAAGAGTTACGCTGATGTGAGGCATAGGGATTTGGAGTTTGAAGTGGGTCAACATGTTTTCCTGAAGGTAACACCTATGCGTGGGGTGTTAAGGTTTGGTAAGCGAGGCAAGTTGAGCCCCAGGTTTGTAGGGCCTTTTGAGATCCTTGAGCGGATCAGAGCAGTGGCCTATCGGTTAGCTTTACCCCCGTCCTTAGCAGCGGTGCATAATGTGTTCCACGTTTCGATGCTGAGAAAGTACGTGGCAGATCCGTCGCATGTGCTAGAGCATGAGCCCTTAGAGTTGAGTAAAGATTTATCCTTCGAGGAGAAGCCCGTGCAGATTTTGGCTTATGAGCGCAAGGTATTGCGCAACCGAGAGATAAGTTTAGTAAAGGTTCTTTGGAGGCATCAGAGGGCAGAGGAAGCGACGTGGGAGCTAGAGGATGAGATGAGGACTCATTACCCGAGGCTGTTTCAGTCTTAGGACTTCGGGGTCGAAAGTCTTTTAAGGAGGAGTATTGTAACGGCCCGATTTTCCATTCCGGTTTCCTGTGTACTCGGTTGATATTGGGGCAATCGGTTGGGCCGTTAGAGCTTTATAACCTTTAAGGGTATTTTGGTCTTTCTGCTCCCCGGCCAGAGGTAGAGGATTTTCAGGGCTTCAGGGTCATTTCGGCCTTCGTTGAGACTTGATTGATGTTGGTAGCAAGACCCAAGGAGTTTGGGTTAGTTGTTTAGAAGTTTGGAGGCATTCTGGATTAATGGCAGAATTAATTGAAAATTAAATGGTTCCATCGGGATTTGAACCCTTGCCCTAAATGGTGAATTTGGAGTTTTAGAAAAGAGTCTTAATTAAAAAGAAAAAGGTTGCTTTAGCCGGGACCCGCAAGAGGAAGCCTTGGGAAGGGAATTTAGTTCTCCTAACCTATTTAAAATAGGGAAAAGAAGGAAAATCAAGAAAACCCCAATTTTTCCCCTTGTTTAGTCGCACCCCATCTCACTCTCTCTCTCTCTCTCTCCAAAAAGTCGAGCCAAGCACCCTAACCGAGCCACCCAGCCGCACCACACAACCGAGCCACCCCCAGCCACACCAGCCCGCACAGCCAGGCTGCCCGCACCTGTAAAGACCCGACCCAAAAGGGGCTCTAAATGGACCTTTACCCCAATGCATGTAGTGAAAATAAAAGACATTATGAAAAATACATTTCGGATCCCAAGTAAAAACAGAAACATTCAACAACCAAAACATACTTTTCTAAAGCATACTCTGATCAGAGATTTATTTAAACCATTAAAACAATCCACAAGTACAAATATGCTGGAATCCATAAAACGTAAGAAAACATCCTGGGGGCTCTGTGTGCCCGTCTACATGCATTCTGGGGAAATAACAAAAGTCAAGAGTCATGATAAATAAAATAAAATAATCGAGATGACAAAGCAGGATTCCATGATCACGGCTCCTCCTTCACCATCCTGTCTCCGCCTTGATTACCGTGGAAAACCACGAGAATAAGGGTGAGTAACGAATTACCCAGTAAGAATCCCCAACCGGGTACAATACGATATACATGATCATCTAGAAGAATGTATGCAAGCTATGAGTACAAACACAGAGCGGAGCACATAGCTAAGTCCACACTTGGACCTCGGATGCCAACTCGTGGTCTTAGTCCGGAAAATACCACAACACACTAAACGCGCTATACGGGAACAAGTCCGGCCTCGGCGCGTCTCATCGTCGATCACGAAAGGTGCACTCGCTCAAGATCGAGGAGCTCTCTCGATCGGGCGCCAGTAATGAGCGTAAGCGCGCACCGCATGCTACCGCAAACTCGGGGTGCCGGGTCTAGTGGCAAGTCGCCCGAGTTGATCCACCATGCCTAACTAAATCTCGGATCGGTGTCACCGACATAGGGGTGTGAGACGGACACGTGAACTATGTCACTGTACCACCACCACTTTGAGGCTAAGGAACCGGTCGTGGTAGGCTTACACCAGAAGCGGTCCTTGCCCTAACAGTGGCAATCAAGGGCTACGGCCGAACACGGCGAGGACGTGCCGATCGCCGAGGGGCGAGGCAATGCCAAGTCATCATCCCGACCATTGGGACAATTAACGATTTGCCACCCTCACCCAAGATTGTAGGGCCTACCGGTTGGGATAGCTAATCCCTCACGGGGTCCAAGGGCGGAGAAGCTGTCTCGAACGTCCTTGCCATAGATGCAAGATACTTTATGCATCGGGCCCGGATGATGCTATCTACCCGAATTCTAAACCTTAACAATAATAACGATTCAAATCATCTGCGGTCCAATACGTGCTCATCGGATACAAAGAACCTAGCATGATACTACGAAGCAAGAACAGATATCGAACATGCTAGAATAGAACAACCTAGCATGGGCTAACATGAGAAACAATACAAGAGTTCATGCCATCGAGAATTGAGCAGAGCACCTAGGGCTAAACATGCTAGTAATCATACACAGGCATACAAAACAACAATCACAAATATATCACAGAAGTCCACACAACCCGGTAAGAAATCCTTACCTTGGTGGGAGGCTTCTACACACAAATCCTAAGCCGCTGGAACAATCCCAAGCTAGCGGCGGGAACCTAGCAAACCAACAATAATCAGCATCTAAAATGTCTAAACAACAATAGAAACGACAAGCTCGGCTCAAGGGAACTCACGCGCACACGACGACACGAGCTTGGAGAGTGGCAAGCCGGGCACGGCAGCAGGCTGGCGCTGGCCGCTACCGTGGCGCAACACGGCGAGGGACGCGCTAGCCGCGCTACCTGGCACGGCACGACTGGCAGGGACACGCGCGCGCGGCGAGCGCGTCTGGCGAAGGCGCGCGCGCGGCGCGACGCGTGCGATGCGGACACGGCGAGCGGCCGAGCAGGAGCGCGCGCGCGAAGCGTAACGTCTGGCGAAAGGCGCGGCGCGCCGACGCGGCGGCAAGCGGCGACGCAGACGCGGCTGGGGCCTGTATGGCGGCAGATTCGGCAAGCGGACCGCGAGGGCGTGCGATGGGCGACGCAGACGCGCGGCCGACGCGCGGGCGCCGCGAGACCTCTGGCGTGGCGAGCGACGGGCGAGGACGAACGACGATTTATCTTTGTTGGTGGCGCGATCCGGCGCGGCGATCCGACCGGTGGGCGTGCGGCACGCTGTGGGCGATCTGTCTTCTTTGGACGAACGGCAAGGTCGCTAGGCGGATCTGGCGTCTGGCAGGCGCGCCGACAGATCTGGGCGCGGCTGAGCCGGCCGGCGATGATCATTTGCTCCTCTACCGTGGCCGCAACCAACACAAACACACACACACTCTACATCTTACCTTCGCCAAAGCATCAAAAACCAAATGAGGAGATGAAGAGGATGAAGACTTACCGGAATGATGATGATCGAACCCAAGGAGATGCAAGGGAAGAAGAATTCGGCAAGGCAATGGAGAGGGAGAGCTTGTGCGGCCAAGAGGGGATTTGGAGAAGAAGATGGAATAAACCTAATTCTATTTCATTTAACCAAATGCACCAAAGCTCCAAAATCCAAGGTTAACTAAGATGTGATGCAGAAAGAGCAACAAGAGCACCTAATGGCTCAATTGGCACACATCTCTACAAGCTTCCCAGGAGACCCGGGTTCAAACCCGATTGCAAAGACAAACCCCTTTATTTTTACTTTTGCAACAAACCTTGCTCAAACCAAACCACAAACCCCTCCAAAACCTACATAAAACCATCCAATAATTTTAGTAGCTGGAAAAGACACAAACGACCGACGGCCCGACCAAATTACCAAATTACCCCTAGGGCATACGGAAGACCGGAAGAAAAACTGGTCGGTGGCATTCTGATCGCACCGCCTTAACCCCCTGACCGCTTGAGCCGCTCAGCCCCTACCTCGCCCACCACATTTGACGTCCGAAGTCCGAAGCCCCACCGTCCACACGCCCAAAGACCGCCCGACGCCGCCGCGCGACGCCCGTCCACACGGTGCAGCGCGACACGCCCAGCGATCAGATGCTCTCCGCGGCGCTAACCCAGCCGAGCCGCCGCTTCGCTCGCGCGTCGCCTACGCAGTCGATCGCCCCACGCGCTCCCCCGCCGTCGAGACGCCATGCCGCGACGCCCGCTTACGACGTCCGCTCGCCTTGCCTTGCGCGCGCCGAAGCAGCGCGAAGGCGTCGGCCCTCGCCAGCGCCCAGAGCGCCTGTACCGCACCAAGCAGGCGCCAAAATCGCCCCCTTGCTGCCGAGACCCCGTGTCTTCTCGGTTGGTAATTCACGAATCTATCCCTTTTAGATTTTTAAGTCTGTTTGTTCTTTGTATATTTATTTAGGATGCTTTTAATATGCCTAGGTTGCTCGAGTTCGTTTTAAAGTTCGAGGGTCTTGCTTGACTCGTGATAGCTTTTTCCACTTATTTCCAGGTAAGAATTTCTTACCGTAGTTGTGTGGACCCTGCGATGCTTTCTTGATTGTGCCTTATATGCATGTTTACTTTTATAAACATGATTAGTGGATAGGATGACTTGTGATTGCATTCTGCTAGCATGTTTGCTTGTTTGTACATGTTAGTGCCATGCTAGGATTGTTCTTCCAGCATGCTTGATTCTGCTTTAAGTTCGTAGTATCATGCTAGGTTATGTATGATTGATGATGATTATGTATGTTTAGCCAGGAATCGTTTACTCTATACTCTAGCTAGTGTAGTAGGGCTGTCATCATCTAGAGGCTGAGAGCAGACATAACGTACCTTGTCCCCACCGGTCGGGAGTAGAGCGAAGCATAACGTACATTGCTTCCCCCCGGCAACCAATGAGGATTAGCTACCTTATTGGCATAAGCCTAGTTTGTAGCCTGCTAGAGCGGAACCCTGCCAACGGTGCAAGCCTACCTTGGCCGGTTCTTAGCTTCAGGTCGGTGGTACAGGCTGCACAGATGAGTGTCGAGGGCCTCGCACTACTGTGTTCAGTGACACCGTTTCCGAGTCTTTAGGCATGCGTGCACTGGCCCGCGTAGTTTGTACTTAGGCCCCCACATTTACGCCGTTCTGTTGCATGCGGTGTGCGCGCACACGCGTTAGTCGCCGGTTCGGAGAGCTCCCCCTGGCTAATGTTCGTGAGTACACCAGCTCCTTCCATTTTAGAGCCAGACTTCGGGTACTCTCCCGGTAGTCCAGATTTATTAGCGTGGGTAAGAGGCCCTTGAGGACACCCATTAGGATTGGTTTTTGAGCTAATCAAATGGTCGAGGGAGAAAGACCCTCGAGGTGTCGGACATCTTTGGGATCGGTTTTTGAGCTGATCAATTGGCCGAGGGAGAAAGACCCTCGGAGATGTCCCGGATTGGTTATGAGAGCCAATCATTAGGCCGGAAGTAGGAGACTTACGAGGATTCCAGATTCTCGCCTTGTAAGCTCGTTGAGCTATGATCCGTGTTGGTAATTGTTTGCATGTATACTAGGGTGCGGATGATTGATGTATCGTATTGTACCGGTTGGAGATTCTTACCGAGTATGTTTATACTCACCCTTATTTTGTAGTTTTCCACTGGTAACTCGGGACAAAGACCGGACGGCTAGCGGAGGGAGGCGATTGATCATGGGAGCCGCCAGCACTCTGTCTTTATTGTTTGCATATTTGTTCAAACATGTAGATGGACAGAGTCCTAGGGGAAACATTATTAAAACTTGTTTGAACTCATTTTGAATGTTTTTAGATCTTCGAGTCGAGCTTGTTTTACTTCGTTGGTTTTTCTTAAACAAAATTGTTGATGATGTTTTAAGCATTCCCCGTTCTAAATGTTTTGGAAGGTTTTAAATATGAGCACTAAACCGCTCGGTGAAATATTTAACTTGCATGCTGAGTGAGAACCTAGGTTTAGGACCGTATTTTGGGTCGGGTTCTTACAACGTACGAGGTAGTACTCCGTCCCTGGACCCCGTTAGGGTTTAGCTAACCCGACCAGTAGGCCCTGCAATCTTGGGTGAGGGTGGTAGACTGTTAAATGCCCCAACGATCGGGATGATGACTTGGCATTGCCTCGTCCCGGGCAGCCGGCACGTCCTTAGCGTGTTCGGCAGTAGCCCCTGGTTGCCACCTGTTAGGGCAAGGACGGCTTCCTGGTGTAAGCCTACCACGACCGATTACTTAGCCTCAGGTGCGGTGGTTCAGGTTGACATAGTTCACGTGTTCAGGTCTCACACCCCTATGTCAGTGACACCGATCCAGAGATTTAGTTAGGCATGGTGATCGGACATGGGCAGCTTGCCACTAGACCCGGCACCCCATGAGTGCAGTGAGCATGCGGTGTACGCTTACGCTCATTACAGCTCCGACCGGAGAGCTCCTCGGGATCTTGAGCTAGTGCACCTTTCGTATCGACAGTAGACAGGCTGAGGCCGAGACTTGTTTATCGTATAGGGCGTATTGTGTGGTGTGGATTTTCTGGACTAAGACCCTGAGTTGGCATCCGAGGGTTATATGTGGATTTAAGCTATGTGCTCTATTCTGTGTTTATATTCATAGCTTGCATACATTCATCTAGATGACCATGTATATCGTATTGTACCCCGGTTGGGGATTCTTACTGAGTAATTCGTTACTCACCCTTATTTTGTGGTTTTCCACAGGTAACCAAGGTGCGAGACAGGATGGCTGAAGGAGGAGCTGTGATCATGGGAATCCTGCTGTCGTCTCTGACTTTTTATATTTTGACTCTTGTCTTTTATTTTCCCCTGAATGCATGTAGCAGACGCACGAGCCCTAGGATGTTTTCTAAATGTTTTGTGGATTCCAGCATTGTTGTATCTGGGAAGGTTTTGAATGATTTTAATAAATCTCTGATCAGAGTAAACTTTGGAAATGTATTTGTCCTAAAACAGGTGCTTGGAGACAGGAACGAGTTTCAGCAAACTGTACTGATTTCTGTTTGAATGTTGAATGTTTTAAGTTTTAATTGGAATTCGAAATCATATTTGCATATTGTCCTTTACTTTGAACGCATGCATCGGGGTAAGGGCCCATTTAGAGCCCCTTTTTGGGTCGGGTCTTTACAGCAATCTTGGGTGAGGGTGGCAGACTGTTAAATGCCCCAACGGTCAGGGGAATGACGAGGCTTTGCCTTGTCCCCAGCAGTCGACACGACCTCAGCATGTCAGCAGTAGCCCTTGATTGCCACCTGATAGGGCAAGGACCGGTTCCTGGTGTAAGCCTACCACGGCCGGTTTCTTAGCCTCAGGTGCGGTGGTACAGGCTGACATAGTCATAGTGTCCTGGTCTCACACCACTATGTTCAGTGACACCGATCCAGAGATTTTTTTAGGCATGCGTACTGGACCAGGGCAACATGCCTTAGACCCAGCACCTCCCTGGTTTGCAACAGCATGCGGTGCGCGCACACGCTCATTACAGCGCCGACTGGAGAGCTCCTCGGGATCTTGAGTTCAGTGCACCTTTCGTATCGACAGTAGTAGGAAAGCTAAGGCCGAGACTAGTTTCTCTTAGAGTATCGAGATGCGTTGTAGGTTTCCGGAGTAAGACCGTAAGATGGCATCCGTGGTATATGTGTATGGATTAAAGTGATGTGCTCTCTTCTGTATTGTATTCATAGCTTGCATACTTTCTGCTAGATGACCAGTTATATTGTATTGTACCCCGGTTGGGGATTCTTACTGAGTAATTCGCTACTCACCCTTATTTTGTGGTTTTCCACAGGTAATCAGGGCGCGAGTCAGGATGGCTGAAGGAGGACCTGCTGATCATGGAAACCTGCTGTCTTTTAACTCTGAGTTTATGTTTATGTTTTTGGTTTAGTCTTCTAAATGCATGTAGTTGGGCATGGAGCCCTTAGGATGTTTTCTGATTGTTTCTGGATTCTGGCACTGTTGTAAACTGTTTTGGTTTTGAATGTTTTGAATAAATCTCTGATCAGAGTATGTTTTAAACTACTTTTAGCTTGGAACAGGTGCTTGGAAACAGGAACAGGTTTCAGGACATTTTATAATTGTTTATTTCATGGATGTTTACAAGTTTATATTTTCATTCAGAATTTGGAAAGCAATCTTGCACATTATTTTTAAGTTTTAAAAGCATGCATTGAGGTAAAGGCCTAGTTTAGGACCTCTTTCGGGTCGGGTCTTTACAACAACCCCAATAAAAAGGATCCAAGCCGGATCGCTTATTCCAAACTCAAAATATTCAAAGTATTAAATCCAACGTCGTGGAATCAGAGTATCCACAGCAAAAAATCGTTTTTAAAGAAATTCATTCCTCAAACATACTCATACCGAGACTCTGTTGAAGCATGGTACAACATTTTGTTCTACCAAAACTTTAAACATTCTTGGTTTATTCATTTCTGTCCCAATGCACAGAGGGTATCCTTCCCTTTGTGGTTCATAAACTGGTGGACTATGTTCGGTCTTACTACCAACATATTCCTCGTTCCTATTCAAGAGTTGTAGTACTATTTTTCCAGAAATATCTTCAAAAATAGTTTTTCGATTACAATGACTTTTTGCATGTATTTTCAAATTCAGTGGATCCTATACTGGAATTTCGAAGTCTGTGTATCAACTCTTTCGAAGAGTTTGGTAAAAGTCATTAGCATCAAATGGTGGGATAAATTCAACACCTCCACTCAAACCTCCGATTCATGAAAGCTTGGTTTGCCAAGAACGGTCACCTCCAAGACCTTTCTTGTCAAAAGAATCAAGAATTTTTAAACAAAAAATCAAAGCTAATCGCCGCCTTGGCTCAAACCTCATCCGAATCTGATTTTCAAAAGCGGTGGAGCGAGCTCGCAGAGATTGCAGATAGTTCTATCTCCTCCAAACGATTAGACGAACAATCTGATGAAGAAAACGAAGAGATAGAATACATTATTGATCTCAAGAACCATAATTGTTCTAAAACTAAAATGACTCATTCAACCACAAAGTTGTAAAACTAAGATACTTCATAGACCGAAAAGTTGTTAAACTACCAAGGACTGCATGACTCATTAAAATTATTAAAAAAAAAAAGTGTTTATTTGTTTTTGTATGTTAAGTTTTATCCTTTTAAATTTTATGTTCCTGTAAATTAACGAGAAAAAAGCCATTCAAGAAGGATACGAGAACTTGCAGAGTTTAGCAGACCTAGAGCCTACTTTTGGCTTGGAAAATACTTGTTATTTTCAACATCCGAGAATTAGATTTCCAAAAGCAACAGCTTAAGACTACTGGTTCCGGTGTGAAGTACCAGGCATTAAGGCACGGAGATAGGGCAGTGAGTTCATTGGTCACCGGCGTAGGATACGGCTGAAGTTTACGTGGAAATCTTGAATTTGTTCGATGCCTACTTCGGATATGCATCCAAAGTGGAAGGGGGTATGCTCAATAATGCAAATTTGAAGATTCGACTTGTCGGCTTGTCATCTCTCAACTTTTAATTTTATCGTTTTGTAATAATTTAGATCCCTTTCACTGTTTGCTTTTACTATTTGTCCTTGTGTAAAAATGCAGTTACTATTTGCTTTTCCAAAATTGTCAGTTTGTAATAATTTAATTTACTTTTTCAAAAGTGGTTTCGAGTGCAAAGGTCTTGTCTTGTGTAAGGACCCGACCCGAATGGGGCTCTAAATGGGCCCTTACCCCAATGCATGCATTCAAAGTAAAGGACATTATACAAACATGATTTCAGATTCCAATTAAAAACAAAACATTCAAAAACAATCCCTTCAAGTCCAGACAATTTTCCTGAAACCTGTCCCTGTTTCCAAGCACCTGTTCCAAGATAAATACATTTTCAAAGTTTACTCTGATCAGAGATTTATTAAAACCATTCAAAACCTATCTAGATACAACGATGCTGGAATCCACAAAACATTTAGAAAACATCCTAGGGCTCCGTGCCCGACTACATGCATTCAGGGGAAAATAAAACATAAAGAGTCATAACACAAAATCAGAGTTTGATGACTGGGCCCCATGATCACATCTCCTCCTTCAGCCATCCTGTCTCGCAACTCGATTACTTGTGGAAAACCACAATAATAAGGGTGAGTAACGAATTACTCAGTAAGAATCCCCAACCGGGGTACAATACGATATACATGATCATCTAGATGAGTGTATGCAAGATATGAATATAAACACAGAATAGAGCACATAGCTTGAGTCCATATTTGGACCTCGGATGCCAACTCAGGGTCTTAGTCCGGAATAATCCACCACACAATCCATCACACAATACGCCCTATACGAGAAACAAGTCCCGGCCTCAGCCTGTCTACTGTCGAATGAAAGGTACACTAGCTCAAGATCCCGAGGAGCTCTCTCGATCGCATTTGTAATGAGCGTAAGCATGCACCGCGCGCGCCATTTGCAGACTATGGGGGTGCGGGTCTAGAGGCAGTTTGCCCATGTCCAGCCACCACGCCTAACTAAATCTTTGGATCGGTGTCACTGACATAGGGGTGTGAGACCTGGACACGTAAACTATGTCAGCCTGAACCACCGCACCTGGGGCTAAGGAACGGGTCGTGGTAGACTTACACCAGGAAGTCGTCCTTACCTTAACATGTGGCAATCAAGGGCTACGGCCGAACACGATGAGGACGTGCCGACTGCCGGGGACGAGGCAATGCCAAGTCATCATCCCGACTGTTGGGGCATTTAACAGTCTGCCACCCTCACCCAAGATTGCGGGGCCAGCCGTTAGGGTTAGCTATTCCCTAACGGGATCAGGGTGGAGCACCATCTCATACGTCCCTGTCGTGGATGCAAGGTTTGTTATGCACCCAGCCCGGATAATGCTATCTACCTGCCACTCTAACCTGCCTTAGCAATCAGCAAATAATTCAATAAAATCCGATACGTGCTCAATAAGAATACAACGAACCTAGCATGATACTACGAAGCAAGAACAGATACGAGCATGCCAGAAAGGAACAACCTAGCATGGATTTACATGAGAATTAACTAGGAAAATCATGCCAATCGGGAATTCAGAATAGAGCACTTAGCTACCCATGTCAATAAACACAAACAAGCAATCAATCATCAATCACATAATATATCGCAGGGTCCACACAACTCCGGTAAGAAATCCTTACCTTGGTCGGGGACGATAACACGAAAACCTAAGCTGCGAACGAACCCGAACTAGCTATCGAGAACCTATCAATCACAACAATAATCACACAGTAGGCCTAAATACAATAAAATAAATAGGACTCGGCTTGAGAGCAACTCACGAGGCGTGACGGACACACGAACGAACCGATTGCACGAGCGAGGCAGCAATAGGGCTGGCTGGGCGCGTTGGCGCTACTGGGCCGGGCGCGCGGACGCGCGCGAGCGAGCGTGCAGCGCGTGGCGCGCGCGCCATTGGCACCGAGAGATGCGATGCGGCTCGGCACAGGAACAACGTGACATGGGTCTGGGCGAGGACGCGCGCGCTGGCGCGATTCGGTGCGCGGCGTGGCTCGCCGGAGGACTCTGTTTCTGCGCGCCATCGAGGCTGGCGAACTCGGTGAGTTGGCGCGATGGGCTGGCGATTTCCAGCGGATTGGCGCGAATTGGCGAGCTGCTGCTGGTCGGCTCCTCCTAGCTTGCTGCACAAGAACTCACACACTCGCACCTCACTCTCTCTCGGCCAGCAATGGCGAAATTGGAACAGAGGAAAACTTGAAGGAGAAGAAGAAGAAGAAAGCTCACCTGCTGCTCGGGATGAAAAACGACCTTGAATTTGGAGAAGAAGAGCTCGGAATTGGCTGGTCGGCGAGGGAGAATCGCGAAGAAGATTGCTGGTCGGTCGAAGAAAGAAAATCGCGAAGAAGAGAAGAAATGAGGAAGAAGCTCGGGCGATTCTGCCTTTAAACCAAAACTCAATCAAACAGGCTTAACATAAAGATGGCGCGTTTAGAATAATAAGAGCGCTCGGTGGCTCAAGTGGCAAAGCCACCCAACTAGCTTCCCAAGTAGCCCTGGTTCGAATCCCGCTCGACGCGCTATTTAATTCCCTATTTCTTTTTGCATTTTACCAAGCCCAAATACCTTCACAAAGCTTCCCGATCCCATTCAAATCATCTCATAATTTTTTTGGCAAATAGAAAAGACATAACTGGCCCTGTCGGCCCGACCAAATTATTAAAATGCCCCTAGGCAACCCGGGAAGACCGGGATGAAATTCCGGGCCGTTACATCTTGCCTCCCACTTCTTATCTTTTAGTTTTCCAATTTCAAATTTCATTTCGAGTCCGTAGTCTATTATTAGATATCTTGAACCCTTAACGGACGATGTGTTTACAACAAGATTTGTCGATTGTCATTTTAATGAGACAAATTTTCATACTTTAAGGGGAGCTATTCTTAAATTGGGAAAAAAAATTCCATGGAGTACTTCTTCATTGTCTCATTCTCATCCCCGGACAAATCAATGTGAACTAGAAGTTCAAAAGATAATCCATTTACAAAATATAGCAAATCAAATACCAGATGCATTTACAAATGCTAAGAAAGTGACTCAGTCATACAAACTAGCAGCAAATGCTCCATCCAAAATAGAAGTCTCAACACAACAAAAAATTTCAACTAATAAGTCTATGGCACGCCAGAAGCGTGGTAGGCCCGTAGGCTCTAAAGATAAAAATCCTCGAAAAAGAAAAATAGTCAATAGTCAAGACGACACAATTGAAAATGTTGATATTCTTAAAGAATCTTTAGACATTACTCATAATGAAAGTATCGAAGATGCTCAAGTAAATGAGGATAATAATGAGATTTCAATAAATTATGTTATGATAGGAAAAAGATGGAACTGGAAGGATATAGTTGTTGACAACATTTTTCTTACAACGTTGCTCACAAAATAATTTATGACAATCAAGATTCTGAACCTAGATCTATAGTAGAATGCCGACACAGAAAAGATTGGCTAAAGTGGAAAGAAGCAATCCAAGAAGAATTACACTCACTTTCAAAACGTGAAGTTTTCAAACATATAGTCCATACACCTGAAGGTGCAAAACCTGTTGGATACAAATGGGTATTTGTAGGCAAAAGAAATGAAAAAAATGAAGTCAAAAGATACAAAGGAAGACTTGTTGCACAAGGATTCTCGCAAAGGCCTGGTACTGACTATGACGAGACATATTCTCCCGTGGTGGATGCAATAACATTGAGATATCTGATTAGCATGGTTGTATACGAAAAGCTTGATATGCGTCTAATGGACGTCGTAACAACATATTTATATGGATCTCTAGATAATGATATTTATATGAAAAATCCCTGAAGGATTACGAGTACCTGAATCATACAAATTGAACTCAAAATAATTATATTCCATTAGGTTACAGAGATCTTTATATGCATTAAAACTGTAACGGCCCAGTTTTCTATTCTGGTTTCCCAGGTGCTTTCGGTTCAATATTCGGTTGTTCGGTTGGGCCGTTAAAGCTATTTTAACCCTTATGGGGTATTTTGGTCTTTTTGCTCCCCGGTCAGGGTTTGTGGATTTTCAGGATTCCAGGGTCATTTCTGCCCTTTATCGAGGCTTGACTGTTGTTGGTTGCAAGACCCAAGAAGTTTGTGCTAGTTGTTCGGAAGTTTGGAGGTGATTTGGTTATTAGCAAAATTAATGTAAATTAAAGTACTTCCATTGGGATTTAAACCCTTGACCTAATGGTGATTTGAAAGCTTGGTTTAAATGAGTTTTAATAAAGAGAAACGATTGTTTCAGCTGGGACTCGAAGGAGGAAAGCCCTGGGAAGGGACTTTAGGTCACCAAAGCCTAATTAAATTAGGAAAAGGGAAAAGAAATCTAGAAACCCTATTTTCCCTTGCTTTTGCCGAGTTAACTCACTCCCCTTGCCCCTTGTCGAATTCACACTAGCACTCCCCTTGCCCCTTGTCGAATTCACACTAGCACTCCATCCCCATGCCGAAATCACTCTCTCCCTCTCTCACCCTTGCCGAATCCTCCAAGAATCAAGAACCAAGTTCAAGATTCATGTAAGTTCTCTCTTCTCCTTCTTCTCCTCAAAGCCGAATTGCTTCCCTTTGGAGTTTGGCCAAACCCTAACCGAGGAGTTGGTGTTTCCTTGTAGCCGAGAACCTCTTAGGTGTTTCTTGGAGTTGCCGAGCCTTGAGTTTCCTTTCTTGGAGAGTGCCAAATTGACTTCTTGATTCCTCTCTTGGGGTAGCCGCAAACTAATTCAAGAACCATGGCCGAGAGTTGAGTTTTCCTTTCTTTTCCTTCTTCTCCTTACCGAAAACTCTTCCCATGTTGATTGCGCAAACCCTAACCAAGCAAGAACTCATTGCCCTAGCTTGTAGCCGAGAGGTAGGAGAAGTTTTGGGGCTGTCGAAGTTGGTGAATCATCTTGCAAAGAGCCGAGCCACCATCCTTGTTCATCCCCATTGTTGCCGAATCAATTCCTTAGTTTTCCTTGCAACCGAAACACCTTGTGGTAAGTCTTTATTTCCATTGGCCGAGAGCTAAGCTTGCTGGTTGGGTGTGCCCTAATCATGTTCTTGTTGTTTTGCTAGCTCCGATAAAAGCCGAGAGTGTTTCCGCATCAAGCCCTAGTAGCCGAGAGCAATTGCTAAGCCGAGCACACTCCCGAGGTGAGTTCTCAACCTTAGCCGTGAGCATGTTGGTGTGGTTTGGGAGTGTGTTGTTTGTCTTCCCGTCAAGCTAACTTGTGTTCCGTTGTGTTGGAGGTGAAGCCTAGCCGAATTCAGGATGTTGTTGAAGAGGAGGCCGAGATTAAGCCCTAGCCCTAGCCGAGCCGAGAGCCCCCTTGGACTTTCCAAGGGGTTGGTCGAGAGATTGTATAGCTCACCGGGTAACTTCCCGGTTCTTGTTTCCTTGAGTTTAGTTTAGAGATAGCTAGTTTAGGTTATTAATGTAACTATGTATGTTTTGCTAGGTTGTGTGTTCTACAGCTCTAGGAGCGTTGAACATATTTACTGCTCGTTTCCAGGTAAGGATTCCTTACCGGGGTTGTGTGGACCCTGCGATGTTTTCTTGATTGTGCCTTGTATGCCTATTTACTTTTATGAGCATGATAGTGGATAGGACAGCTTGTGTTTGATTTCTTGCTAGCATGTTTGCTTGTTTGTACATGTTAGTGTCATGCTAGGTTTGTTCTTCCAGCATGCTTTCGATTCCTACTTAAGTTCGTAGTATCATGCTAGGCTATGTGTTTTATGTTGAGAATGTATGTTTAGCCAGGAATCGATTACTCTGTACTCTTAGCTAGTGTAGTATGGTTTGTCATCATCCAGAGGCTGAGAGCGGACATAACGTACTTTGTCCCCACGGGTCGGGAGTTAGAGCGAAGCATAACGTACATTGCTACCCCCCGGCCGCCGATGTGGATGTAGCTACCACATCGGCATAAGCCTAGCTTGTAGCCTGCTAGAGCGGAACCCTGCCAACGGTGCAAGCCTACCTTGGCCGGTTCTTAGCTTCAGGTCGGTGGTACAGGCTGTTACAGATGAGTGCCGAGGGCCTCGCACCTCGTGTTCGGTGACACCGCTCCGAAGTCTTTAGGCATGCGTGCCCGCGTAGTTTGTACCTAGGCCCCACATTTACGCCGATTGCAGCGAAGAAGATGCAGCGCGCGCACACGCGTTAGTCGCCGGTTCTGAGAGCTCCCCCGGGCTAATGTTCGTGAGTACACCAGTTCCTTCCAGTTTAGAGCCAGACTTCGGGTACTCTCCCGATAGTCCAGATTTGTTAGCGAGGGTAAGAGACCCTTGAGGACACCAATTGGGATTGGTTTTTGCGCTGATCATATGGTCGAGGGAGAAAGACCCTCGAGGGTGTCGGACATCTTTTGGGATCGGTTTTTGAGCTGATCAATTGGCCGAGGGAGAGAGACCCTCGGAGATGTCTCAGGATTGGTTATGAGAACCAATCATTAGGCCGGAAGTGGGAGACTTCCGAGGACTCTGAATTTTGCCTTGTAAGCTCGTTGAGCTAAGATCTATGTTGATATCTGTATGCATGTGTACTAGGTTGCTAGATGATTGATTGCATCGTATCGTACCCCGGTCGGGGATTCTTACTGAGTATGTTTATACTCACCCTTACTGTGGTTTTCCACTAGGTAACTTGGGACAGCACCAGGCGGCAATTGGAGGGAGCTGGGAGATCATGGATGTTGCTGACACTCTGTCGTGTCTTTATTTACATTATTTGAATTCAGCATGTAGTTGGACATGAGTCCGTAGGGAAAACGTATTTACTGTTGCTTCGAACTATCTTTTATGTTTTAAGGAAAAGTAATCGATCGACCATCATTTTTAAATTGGATGGTTTTGCTTAATGATTATCTGACATTGTTTTAAATGTTTTCCATTATTTATGTTTGAAAAGTTTTAAATTCGACTTCCGGTTTGTGTCATTTATGCTTTTCACTTGCATGCTGATTAAAGACCTAGGTTTAGAACCGTTTTTCGGGTCGGGTCTTTACAAAAACAATCTGGACGAATGTGGTATAATTGCTTTAATGAATATTTACTAAAAGAAGGATATAAAAATAACCCTATTTGTCCATGTGTATTTATAAAGAAATCACAGTCAGGGTTTGTTATTATAGCTGTATATGTTGATGATTTGAACATTATTGGAATGCCTGAAAAGCTTTCAAAGGCAATAGAATACCTTAAAAAGGAATTTGAGATGGAAAAATCTAGGAAAAACAAAGTTTTGCCTTGGTCTACAAATGGAGCATCTAGCAAATGAAATATTTATTCATCAATCAACTTGCATAGAAAGGATTTTGAAAATATTTTACATGGACAAAGCACACCCACTGAACATTCCAATGGTAGTTCGATCACTAGATGTAAACAAAGATGTATTCTGACCTAGAAAAGATAATATAGAACTACTTGGTCCGGAAATACCATATCTTAGTGCGATTGGTGCACCTATGTATCTTACAAACAATACACGACCTGATATAACTTTTCAGTCAACTTATTAGCTAGATATAGTTCTTTCCCTATAAAAAGGCATTGGCATGGAGTTAAGCAGGTACTCTGTTATCTTCGAGGAACGATTGATATGGGTTTGTTTTATTCCAACAAATCAAATCTTGATATAGTTGGTTATGCAGATGCAGGATATTTATCTGATCCTCACATAGCTAAATCTCAAACTGATTACCTATTCACATGTGGAGGAACAACTACATCATGGAACATTCAGCCTGGAAGATCGTGACTTAAAATTTGTTAAAGATAGTCATAAAAGATTTAAGCAAACACGCATCTTATAAAAAATATTTCAAACACATCATTCAAATAAAACTTTGAAACATTCAGCCTCTGGCCAGAGTATTTAAAATCCAACACAACATAATAAAGTTTATGAAATATAATGTAATGCGAAATAGTAGATGCAACGGACTCGTCCCCATGACCAGACAGCTCTTCCTCTAGCCACCACGAAGCTGTGCCAAGTTACCTGGTGGAAGAAACCACAGAAAAGGGTGAGTACAATTGCACTCAGTAAGAATTCCCCAACCGGGGTACATTACGCATGACAAATCATTTAGCATCCTAGCATACAAGCAAATAGTAATTTACACAACGATAGTCTCAAACAATAAAGGACAACAAGTGTCGAGCAGGGTCAGCACACCACTAGGCTGACTCGACAGGAGGACAACCTAAGTGGCCATGGTCTCTGGAATGTCTTTCTCTAAGATACCACTAAGTGAGCATGCCACTAGGCTAACTGGGACAACACTCTACTGGGCTTGTCTTGGACAGCACGCAACTGAACTTGTCATTACTATGTCGGGCAGCACGCAACTGGGCTCAACCCTGATAGAGCTCAAACTTGGCTGTTAATGGACAGCACGCCACTGGGCTAGTCCTAAGCATAGTCGGGTAGCAACGCAACTGGGCCAAACCCTGGATTGGCATCACAATTGGGCCAATCTGGATCGACAATGCAACTGGGTCGATTAGGGACCGCACACAACTGAACGAGTTCGAAAAAGGATTCGGGCGGCAACGTAACTGTGTCAAACCATGGATCAACTCAAACCTGGAAGATCATGGACTGCTCGCAACTGGGCAAGTCCTTAGCTTAACCGAGCTAGAACGCAACTTGACTGACACTCGGGAAACGAGCCAACACGCAACTCGACTGACACTCGTGACTCCAAAATGAACTCTAGCACATTTGACAGCCTAGAGCCAACTAGATCCATTTACCCACAATACTACAACAACAGAGTACTTGCAGTCATTCAGAACAGTTATTGAACAAGAAAGTGCAACAAAGCATTACATAAAACTACATGCCAAACCCTAGCAAGCAGAATGAGCATCGCTACAGTAACCAGGAAACAGAGCATACATAACATAACAAAGCATATGTAACAGAACAGAGCATACATGACGGAGCATAACATACATAACAGAACAAGGCATACATAACTGAATAGAGCATTCAGATATCCTGCACAAACCTTTCAACTAACAGTTCAAAACGTCAAACAGAACTGTAACAGCCCAAGTTTTCCTTTCGGTTCTCCAGGCCTGACAGGTTTTCCTCCCAGTGAGTTGTTGGGCTGTTAAGGCCTTTTTGTGCTTTCAGGGGTATTTTGGTCATTTTACCCTCCAGGGGTATTGTGGTCATTTTTCCCTCCGGGTTGTTCTCACAGTTATGTAGAGTTTTAGAAATGTTTGTGTTGGTTTTGGACTTCAGTTTTCCTTCGGTTTTGATTTCCAGGGCAAGAGTTCCATTTTTGGAAAGTTTGGTGGCCTCCTAGGTAAAAGAAGAAATTAAAATAAATTGTGGTTGAGCTAGGATTTGATCCTTGGTGTGTTGGATGTTGAGTTTGAGACAAGTCTAGAGAGAAAGAAAATGTTTTTAAAAAGTGCTTGTGGTGGGGTTTGAAGGGGGGATTTTTGGAGGCAATTTAGTTAATTAAAATTACGAGAAAATACTAGGGTTTCATCTCTTTCTCCCAATTCTCCCCTTGGCCAAAATTTCACACTTCTCCCTCTCCCTCTTTTTGGCCGAATTCTCACTTCTCCATTGCTCAAGTTCTCAAGCTCTCCATTGCTTGCCTATAGTATTGCTCCTTAGTTTATCTTCTCTAAGGTAAGTCTTCACCAAAAGCTTTTCCTTTCTCTCCTTCTTCTTGCCATGGCTAAGGCTTGCTAAAACCAAGAGGAGCTTGTGTTTTTCTTCTCCTCTCATTGTAGATCTGAGAAGCTTGCTTTATGTAGGGAAGTTCTTGCTTGTTCTTCCTCGTGGAGTTTGATCCGAGGCACTCCTCCTTCTCCAACCCCATGGCCGAGAGCTTCAAGGTAGGTTTAATGGTGTTCTTGCTTTGTTTTGAGTTGTGATTTGTGTAGATCTAACTTGCTCCTCTTCCTTGTGCAAATCCAAGCCCTAGCCAAATCCATCCTTGTTGTGCATCTATCTTGGCCGAGACACCTAGTTCCTTTGGGACGCCTTGCCAAAATCCACCCAGGTGAGTTGGTAAGTTTTTGTGTTTGGATGCTTGTTGGGTGGAGTGGCCGAGAACCCCTTGTGTTGAGAAGGCCGAGAGCTCCATGTGTGTTGAGTGTGTGTGTGTGTGTGTGTGCGCTTGCTTTTAGCCGAGACCTAACACTTGTTGGTTGTTGTGTTGTTTTGTATGCCCAAGCCGAGAGTAAAGAGGAAGGAGTTGAAAATTCTCTTGCTTGTGGTTGGACTAGCTTTGGCCGAGACCACCCCTAGGAAGTTGAAGTCTTGCTCGGGTTTCGGTAAAGCCCTAATTCCTGGTTGTTTGGTTGCTTGGGTTGTTGTGGTTTGGATTGTAAAATGTTATTCTGTTTTTTAGGGTAGCTTGTGTGGTGTTCTGTAGCTTAAGGATTACTTATGGGTTTCGATTCTGCTATTGACAGGTAAGGGTTCCTTGCCAGGGGTTGTGTGGGCCATGCGCACTGCAATGATATCTCCTGGTTGTGTGTTTATATATATTGAACTGTTAGTGGATAGGTTTTCTGCAGGTTGTCTGGAGTATGCACATATGTTGTTAGTGATAGGTTCTTGCAGGTTCCTAGAGGATGTTCTGTTGTTAATAATGCATGTTCCTGGTTATCTTGTGTTTGCCTATTGATTTGAACTGTATGTTTGTTGGACTGCTAGTGGATAGGCTTCCTGCAGGTTGTCTGGAATATATATATATACATATATGGTTAGTGTTAGGTTCATGCAGGTACCCTGGAGGATGTTTGTTCTTGAACATGCCTAGTTCTTTTTATTCCCTACTGCTTGTGATCTTTATTGTATGTTGTGTATGTCCTGCTGAATATGTATGTTGAGCATGTTTGTAGATAGGGTTCCCTAAATTGTTGCTAGGGTGTTTGCATGTAGATTGTTGTTTCCTGCCACTGTGCTCTCATGTTCATTGATTGCCTATCTTGTATGCATAGATATTCTAGTATCCTGGATCTGTTGCTGATATATTCTGTAGTTCTAGGATGCTTAATGTGTTAGAGTCCTTAGGTAGTCCCGAGTGACAGTCTAGTTATGTGCTGGCTC
Source organism: Sicyos edulis (assembly GCA_036507275.1). Lineage (NCBI taxonomy): Eukaryota > Viridiplantae > Streptophyta > Magnoliopsida > Cucurbitales > Cucurbitaceae > Sicyos > Sicyos edulis. The sequence continues at coordinate 16,374,928 of CM071853.1, read as the reverse complement.
GGTTTACTCAGATCGCCAAAGGTGTGTTATTGATCCCAGGCGCCAAAGTATGTTCTTGTCCCCTCGTTAGCCTTGATGTGTTGTTTGAACAGGTTGATCAAGATTGCCCAGTGTGTTGCAGTCTAGGACTAGCCCAGTGTGTACTGTCCCTTTATTGGCCAGGTGTGCCGGCTTGAGTTCGAGATTGGCGATGTGTTAGAGCGATCCCGAGCTAGCCCGGTGTGTTGCTTTGCCCGTGTTGCTCTAGGATTAGCCCCAGTGTGTTCTTTGTCCCCTATTAGCCCAAAGTGTGATGCTAATCGAGTTGAGCGAAGCGCCGATGTGTTGCGATTCGAGGATGCCCAAAGTGTGTTGCGATCCCGCAACAAGCCCAGTGTGTTGTTGTCCTTAGTTAGCCCAGTGTGTGCTAACCTTGTTTGTTGTACTGTTGTAGCCTCCAAGAATGCTTAGCTATTTCTCCTGTATGTTAGCCCAGTGTGTGCTAACCCTGTCTAGCTTTGAGCCTAGACCTTGATGTTGTTTATCCTGATATGTAAACTGATGAAACTTCCATGTTCTTGTTGATGCCTGTATGCTAGGATGTTAGAGGATTCTTTGTGCGTATTGTACCCCGGTTGGGGGATCCTTACTGAGTGCTTTGTACTCCCTCTTTCTGTGGTTTTCTCCACCAGGTAACTTGGCACAGCATCGAGGTGGCTAGAGGAGGAGCTGATGGATCATGGGAAAGGCCGCTGCATGTCTTGAGTTTTTTCATTCTAGTCATGAAAGTGTCTTAGGGAACTTATATTGGAATTTATAAGACTTGTGTAACTGTTTTAAATTAACTCTGGCCAAAGGCTTGTTTTATTGATTTTACTTGTGAACTGAAAGAAGTTTTTAAGTTCAATTCTTTTAATAAAGATGTTTTAATTTTCAGTCTATTGCCTGGTTTAATGAGTAAACATCTTAAAGTAAAGACTATTTAGTACCATTTAGTGTCGGGTCTTTACAAGAACAGCCAACAAGGAATTTATCAAAGCCTTGCGCAGAGTCCACACAACCCCGACAAGGAACCCTTACCTGAACAATGGCGTTAGTAGACAAACGAGAAGTGCTCTCGAACTGCAGGCACACTCGAAACCTAGCAATAGCATACAAACACATATTACGACCAGCTAAGAACTCAACCGAACAAGACTTAAGAGCAAAGGGTCGAGGAACTACCCAAAGACCTAGGCAAGAGCTCTCGCCCAAGCCCTAGAAAGAACCATAGGAAGCTCTAGGGTGCAAGGCCAAGGGCTGGTCCTCTCGGCAACTAAGGGATTCGGCAAGGTTGCTTGGCTGGTTGGCTTGCGGCTTGGATGCTTGCGGCTTGGGTGCTTGCGGCTTGGATTGGACAAACATAACAAGAGACATCTTGATTAGGACTCAACCAAAACAGTAATTGATAACTCTCGACCAGGGAAATAGGCTTACCTTAGAGACCTCGGCAGTAACAACTAAGGCAGAGGAGTGGCTGCTCAGCTTGCAGCACCAAGGGCTCCCGGCTCAGATTGGTTTTACAGCAAAACAAGAACAAAGGCAAAGCTTGGTTGAGGGAAAACACAAACCATAGGAGAAGACACTAGGGAAGCTTGGTAGGAACAATGGAGGGAGAGCTTGAAGAATCGGCAAGAAGGAGAAGGAGGGATTGGGGAGTCGTGCGGCTACGGGAAGTTTACAAAAACAAAATACGATTTCTTCTTTTTTTTCTTTTAGGTTTTGGCCATTCCAAATCCTGGGCTTTCCCCCTTCGAGTCCCAGCTATAGCACAAATTTCTTCTTATTTTAGTCCTTTTAAAAACTAGCCTCCAAACTCCCTTGCACGTCATAGGTTCGAATCCCATTAGCAACACCTTTAAACTCTTTAATTTCACATTTAACCGGACTACCTCCAAACTCCCTAACAATTAACGCAAAACCCTAAAACCCGCAACCAACCAACCACCAAGTCTTAGCGAAAGACAGAAACATCCCTGAAACACTGATTAACAACAAAACTAGCCTTGAGGCAAAATGACCAAAATACCGCTAGAGGGTCAAACAACCCTAGCGACCCAACCAAACCACCAAATAAACAACCGAATGTACCTGGAGAACTGGAGTGAAAACCTGGGCCGTTATAGTATTCCCTTCTTTTAATACTTTCGTTCCCGAAAGTCCCAAGCCTGGAATAACTCAGGGTAGTGCGTCCTCATCTCGCCCTTAAGTTCCCACGTTGCATCCTCTGCCCGCTGGTTTCTCCACTAGACCTTGACTAGGATGATCTCTCGATTACGCAACACCTTGCGTTCCCGGGCTTTTCCTCAAAACTTAAGTCCTTGTTCAACTCCAAAGGATCATGATCAACAACATGGGACGGATCCGCGACATACTAACGTAGCATCGATACTTGGAAAATGTTATGCACAGATGCTAACGATGTGGGCAGCGCTAATCGGTACGCCATTGGACCGACTCGCTCAAGGATCTCAAAAGGCCCCACAAACCTAGGACTCAGCTTGCCCCGCTTACCAAACCTCAGTACTCCAGGCATCGGTGCTACCTTCAGAAAAACATGTTGTCCCACCTCAAACTGTAGGTCCCTATGCCTAACATCGGCGTAGCTCTTCGGCATACTCTGAGCAGGTAACATATGGGCCCAGATCTTTTGCACTACGTCATTAGTCAACTGAAGCAACTAGGGACCCAAAACCTGTCTGTCACCAAGCTCTTCCTAGAACACAGGAGATCTACAACACTTACCATACAAGGCCTCAAACGGTGCCATCTGAATCGTAGCCTGGTAACTGTTGTTGTAAGCAAACTCCATCAGATACAAATACTGATCCCAACTACCTTGGAAGTCTAGTCATAGGCCTTCAACATGTCCTCTAAAATTTGGTTCACCCTCTTTGTCTACCCATCGGTCTGAGGATGAAACGCGGTACTGAAACTGCACTCAGTATCCAAGCCTTTTTGAAGTGCCCTCAAGAAGCGAGAAGTGAAACGAGAGTCTCTGCCAGATACAATCTTAACTGGTACCCCATGATACCGCACAATCTGCTCCAAGAACAATTGTGCCCAATACTCCACGGTATAAGTGATTCTACCGGGGATGAAGTGCGCACACTTGGTCAAACTGTCGACAATCACCCAGATCTGAGTAAACCCTCTCGGTGTCCTCGACAAAACAGAAATGTAGTCCATGGTGATCTCTTCCCATTTCCACTGAGGTACGCATAGGCTCCAACAATCCTGCAGGCTTGTGCCTGGGAGCCTTCACTTGCTGACAAGTGAGACACTGACTAACGAACTCTGCTATGTCCTTCTTCATGTTAGTCCACCAGAAGGTTTGTTTGAGGTCCTGGTACATCTTAGTACCCCCTAGGTGCCACGTGAACGGGGAACTGTGAGCTTCAGAAAGTAACTCAACTCGTAGTCCAACGTCTGCCAGCACACAATGGAGTCCTCTATACCTCAAACCACCGTCCGATGCAACAACAAAGTCAAAATCTCCTTCAGCCTAAACTGTAACGACCCAGTTTTCTATTCCGGTTCTCGAGGTGCTTCCAGTTCAGATTCAGTGGTTATGTAGGGCCGTTAGAGCTATTTTGACCCTTAGGGGTATTTTGGTCTTTTGGCTCCCTGGTCTGGATTTGTGGATTTTCAGGGCTTCGTGGCAGCTCCTGCCTTTGTTGAGGCTTGTTTGTTGGTGGCTGCGAGTCCCGAGATGTTTGGGCTAGTCGTTTGGAAGTTCAGTTGTGATTTGGGTTTTGGGCAAAGTTATGGTTGTTTGGGTGTTTCCTTTGGGATTCGAGCCAGGGCCCTTAGTGTTGATTTGGGAGTTGGATTTAAGTGAGTTCTATTGATTGGAAAACATTGCTTCAGTCGGGTCTCGAAGGAGGAAGCTGGGAAATGGGATTTTAAGGATTTTAAGGCTTATTTAAATTTGGATAAAATTGGATAAGGATAAAATAAAAGAATTAAATCCCATTTTTCCTTTTTATTTCCCATTTTCCCTTTTATTTTTCTAAATCCCCATTTTTCCCTTTTCTCTCTCTCTCTCTCTCTCTCTCTCTCTCTCTCTCTCTCTCTCTCTATCTCTCCCCGAGCCCTCACCCCGATTCGAGCGGCCTTTAGCTTGCCTAACCCAGCGCCAGCCATCACCCCGGCCCGAGCCCTAGCCGCCCAGGTCGCACCGAGCCCGGCCCAGCCGCTCGCCACCGCCACGTGCCTCGTCGCCTGAGCCGCCCGTCTCGCCTCTCACCGCTAAGGCCCGCGTTGCCCGACCTCGCCCAGGGTCGTGTCGCCCAGCTGCGCACTGTGCCGAGCCACGCACAATGCCGCGTCAGCCCAAGCGCCCTGAGCACGTCGCGTCTCGTTGCTTGCGCACGTCCCTGTTGCTTGCGGAGCTCGCGCCGCTGCGCAGCCGTCCATCAGGTGCCGAGCCGCGTGCGCGCACGCCGCCGCCACCGAAGTCGAGCCAGCGCCCGCGCGCAGCCTCCGCGCCCCTGCTCTTGCGCCCAGCGCCAAAGACCGTGCCACAGGCCCGGCCGGCCACGTGCTGCGTGGCGATACCGCTGTTGTGTGTTGGTTGGCCTGAGCCTTGTGGCTTCTCGGATGGTATTTCTCGAGTCTTTTCTTCGTTGGGCCCTGATTTGTTGGCTGCTGATTATGGTTTTAATTGGGGTGTTTTATTTGATGTTTAGGCTGTTCGGGTTCGATTAGAGGCTTGAGGAACGCTTGGTTGCTTGTTGATTTATTATTGTTTTATGATTGTTCCAGGTAAGGATTTCTTATCGTGGTTGTGTGGACCCTGCGATATTATCACGATGTGCCTTGTATGTTTGCTGATTGTTATGAGCATGATAGTGATAGGCAGCTATGTTTGATCTCTTGCTAGCATGTTTGCTTGATTTTACATGTTAGTGCCATGCTAGGTTTGTTCTTCCAGCATGCTTATGATTCCTGCTTTACGTTCGTAGTATCATGCTAGGTAAGCGTGTTTAATGTCGGTCATTGTTTGCTAGCCAGGAATCATTTTGCTTTGTACTATTAGACAGAGTTGTTGGGTTTGTCATCATCCAGAGGCTGAGAGCGGACATAACGTACTTTGTCCCCACAGGTCGGGCGTAAAGTGTGCGCAGCATAACGTATCTTGCTTCCCCCCCGATCGCCAATGTGGATTTAGCTCTGGTTGGGAGTAAAGTGTGCGCAGCATAACGTATATTGCTCCCCCCCCCCCCGACCGCCGATGTGGATTTAGCTACCCACATCGGCATAAGCCTAGTTTGTAGCCTGCTAGAGCAGAACCCTGCCAACGGTGTAAGCCTACCTTGGCCGGTTCTTAGCTTCAGGTCGGTGGTTCAGGCTTCACAGATGAGCGCCGAGGGCCTCGCTCTACTATGATCAGTGACACCGCTTCCGAGTCTTAGGCATGCATACCTGGCCCGCGTAGTTTGTCCTTAGGCCCCCACATTTACGCCGGTTGCAGCAGCATGCGGTGTGCGCGCACACGCGTTAGTTTCCAGTTCGGAGAGCTCTTCAGGGCTAATGTCGTGAGTACACCATTCCTTCCAGTTTATAGCCAGACTTCGGGTACTCTCCCATAAGTCCAGATATTAGCAAGGGCAAAGAGGCCCTTGAGGACATCCTTGGGATCAGTTCTTGAGCTGATCAATCCCCCGAGTGAAAGAGACCTCGGTGATGTCCCGAGATTGGTTATGAGAACCAATCATTAGGCCGGAAGTAGGAGACTTCTGATGGTTCCAGATCTTGCATTATGAGCTCGTTGAGCTATGATCTGTGTTGGTAGCTGTTTGCTTGCATGTTGAGGTGCTAGATGACTGATGTATCATATTGTACCCCGGTTGGGGATTCTTACTGAGTATGTTTATACTCACCCTTATTTATCTTTCAGGTAACTTGGGACAACACCAGGAGGGCTAGCGGAGGGAGCTGATTGATCATGGGAGCTGCCGACACTCTGTCATTTATTATTGCATTGTTTATTCAGCATGTAGATGGACAGGAGTCCTAGGGGAACATTGTTTAAAACGTTGTTTAAATTGTATTGTATGTTTTTATAAACACTGGCCAGGTTGTTTTACTTTGTTGGTTTGTTTAAATGAAAATTGTTGGTTATGTTTTAAGGGTTCCCCCTTCTCATATGTTTTGAAGAGTTTTTAAATATGAGCACTAAACCGCTTGTTATCATATTTAACTTGCATGCTGAGTGAGAACCCAGGTTTAGGACCATGTTTTGGGTCGGGTTCTTACATAAACCCTGGCATAAAGTTGGCTCAACTCGGGATCACACAGGTGGCTATCAATGATCCTCTACTTGATGGAAGGCTGAACAGTCAACTGGGCTACCCTGGCGGTAACCTCTCCCAACAACCTGCTATACCGGCTCGCTCTAAATCTTTCTACAACGGGATCTGTGAACTCAGCATGGCTGCAGAATGTGAAGTCTTCCTACTCAAGGCATCAGCCACAACATTGCCCTTGCCTAGATGGTACAGGATCTCACAGTCACAGTCCTTCACCAACTTCAGCCATCTCCTTTGCCTCATGTTCAACACCTTCTGAGTGAAGAAGTATTTGAGGCTCTAGTGGTCAGTAAACATCTAGATCTTCTCCCTATATAGATAGTGCCTCTAGATTTTTAGAGCAAACACCACTATTGCTAACTCCATGTCATGTGTCGGGTAGTTCTTCTCATACGATTTTAGCTATCTCGAAGCATAAGCAATAACCTTACCATGTTGCATCTGAACACAACCCAACCTAACTTAGAAGCATCACTGTATACCACGAAACCACCTGTTCCTTCTAGAACTGACAACACTAGAGCTGTAGTCAAATTGTGTTTCAACACGACAAAGCTTTCTTCACACTTATCATCCCAAACAAACTCAACACCCTTCCTAGTCAACCTGGTCAGGGGTGAAGCTTTGGCGGAAAAGTCCTTGACGAACCTGCGGTAGTAGCCTGCCAAACCCAAAAAGCTACGTATTTCTGCGACCGTGGTTGGTCTAGCCCAAGAACTCACTGCATCAATCTTGGAGAGGTCTACTGCAATACCATCTCTGGATACAACATTTCCAAGAAAAGCAACCTGCTCCAACCAAAAGTCACACTTGGAGAACTTGGCATACAACTGATTTTCCCTCAGAGTTGTCAGAACTTGTCTCAGATGTGTAGCGTGATCCTCTCTAGTCCTAGAGTATAAAAATCAAAGAGTAATTGACTGATCAGTGCTTTTCTTAAAACAAAACAAGAGTACGGTACGAGAACCATAAAATAGTTTGAGTGCTTCCCTAGGGACTCAAGTCCCACTAATGCTAAATCATAAAGAAAACAATAAAAGAACATGCATCCCAGAGTCAGCTAGCCATGATCATCCAGCCGCCTCCACCTAGCCATCCTGCCTATGTCCCAAGTTACCTGGTGGAAAACCACAGTAAATAAGGGTGCGCAACGAGTTACTCAGTAAGAATCCCCAACCGGGGTACAATACGAAAACATATCATTTAGCACACGGACATGCAACCATGCAATGACTCAGAGCAAACAGATGGGTCAACTGAACGCCACTCTTGGGGCTTGCCTATTCGAGGATTACAGCTACCAACTACACTAGGTTCCACACCTGGGTGTCCTTCGAGCCTTACACAACCTAGGACTCAGTGTTGCCCGTCAGGGACTTATACACCTAGGATGCCCATCAGGGTCTTACACCTCCAACTCAGTGATGCCCATCGGGGACTTATACACCTAGGATGCTGTAAAAACCCGACCCAAAATACGGTCCTAAACCTAGGTTCTCACTCAGCATGCAAGTTAAAATACTTCATCAAGCGGTTTAGTGCTCATATTTAAAACCTTTCAAAACATTTAGAAACGGGGAATGCTTAAAACATAATCAACAATTTTGTTTAAGAAAGACCAACGAAGTAAAACAAGCTCGACTAAAGTATATAAAAACATTCAAAAGCAGTTCAAACAACTTTTTATAATGTTTCCCTAGGACTCTGTCCATCTACATGTTGAACAAATATGCAAACAATAAAGACAGAGTGCTGGTGGCTCCATGATCAATCAACTCCCTCCGCTTAGCCGTCCGGTCTTTGCCGCCCCAAGTTACCCGGTGGAAAACCACAGAAATAAGGGTGAGTATAAACATACTCAGTAAGAATCCCCAACCGGGGTACAATACGATACTTCAATCATCTAGCACCCTAGTATACATGCAAACAGTTACCAACACAGATCATAGCTCAACGAGCTTACAAGGCAGAATCTGGAATCCTCGGAAGTCTCATTCTTCCGACCTAATGATTGGCTCTCATAACCAATCCGGGACATCTCAGAGGGTCTTTCTCCCTCGGCCAATTGATCACTCAAAACCGATCCCAAAGATGTCCGACACCCTCGAGGGTCTTTCTCCCTCGACCATATGATCAGCTCAAAAGCCAATCCCAATGGGTGTCCTCAAGGCCTCTTACCCTCGCTATAAATCTGGACTATCGGGAGAGTACTCGAAGTCTGGCTCTAAACAGGAAAGAACTGGTGTACTCACGAACATTAGGCCGGGAGCTCTCAACCGGCGACTTAACGCGTGTCTTGCGCGCACACCGCATGTCTGCAGCAACCGGCGTAAATGTGGGGCCTAAGTACAAAACTACGCGGGCGGTGCATGCCTAAGACTCGGAAAGCGGTGTCACCGAACACGATGAGTGCGAGGCCCTCGGCATTCATCCGCATGCACTGTACCACCGACACGAAGCTAAGAACCGGCCAAGGCGGGCTTGCACCGCTGGCGGGGTTCCGCTTTAGCGAGCTACAAACTAGGCTTATGCCGATGTGGTAGCTAAATCCACATCGGTGCGGGGAAGCAATGTACGTTATGCTTCGCTCTACTCCCGACCGGTGGGGACAAGGTACGTTATGTCCACTCTCAGCCTCTAGATGATGACAGCCCTAACACACTAGCTAGAGTATAGAGTAAACGATTCCTGGCTAAACATACATAATCATCATCAATCATACATAACCTAGCATGATACTACAAACTTAAAGCAGGAATCTCAAGCATGCTGGAAGAACAATCCTAGCATGGCACTAACATGTACAAACAAGCAAACATGCTAGCAGGAATGCAATCACAAGCTCTCCTATTGTAACGGCCCAGTTTTCTATCCCGGTTCTCGAGGAGCTCCTGTTGGTCGATGGTTGGTTGGGCCGTTAGAGCTGTTTGGACCCTTAGGGGCATTTTGGTCTTTTGCTCCCTAGGCAGGATTTGTGGATTTTTCAGGGATCGAGGCAGCTCCTGCCTTTGTTGAGGCTTGTTTGTTGTGGGTTGCGAGTCCCGAGATGTTTGGGTTATTCGTTTGGGAGTTCGGTAATGATTTGAGTTTTGGGCAAAATGATGGTTGTTTGGGTGTTTCCTTCGGGATTCGAGCCGGGCCTTCAGTATTGGTTTGGGAGGTTGATTTCAGTGAGAGTTATTGTTTGGAAAAGGTTGCTTCAGCCGGGTCTCGAAGGAGGAAGCCGGGAAATGGGATTTAAGGACTTTAAGACTTATTTAAATTTGGAAAGAAAATTGGTTAAGGATGGAAAGGAGGATAAAATCCCATTTTTCCTTTTAATTCCCTTTTTCCTTTTATTTTTCCCTTTTATTTTCCAAAATCCCCAAAATTCCTTTTTCTCTCCCTTTCTCTCTCCTCGGCCAGCGGCCCTTGGTCGCCCATGTCCAAACCCTAGCCGCACCATGCCCAAACCCTAGTCGCACCATGTCCAGTAGCCGTGCCCTCGCTCCAGCGCCCAGCTCGCCCATGCCCGCGCCGTGCCGAGCCACCCCAACGCCCGATCGCATCGCCCTCGCCCTAGTCGCGCCGAGCCCAGATCTGCATCGCCCAGGCCGTCTCCGTGTCGCCCAGTTTGCGCCAAGCCCAGATCGGCATCGCCCAGGCCGTCTTCGTGTCGCCCAGGTCCGTGTCGAGTCGCCCGAGCCCCGCGCGCACCGAAGTCGCTTCGCCCTCAGAGGTCGTCGTGCCTTCCCGAGCGCCCCGAGCCCATCGCGTCGCGTCGCCTCGCGCGCAGCGCCCGTGCGCCAAATCCTCCGCCAAGCCGCGCAGGCGTCGCCGCCGTCGCCAGTCGAGCTCGAGCCGCGCGCGCTCGCGCCTTGCCTCGCCCAGCCAGCGTCGTACTGCGCGGCGCCACGCCTGCGCCCGGTGCCCAGCGGCGCTGTGCCCGCCGCCACCAGGTGCTGCTTCTGCGCCCCACTGCACTGTTGTGTCTTTGGTTGGCCCGAGCCTTGAGGCTTCTCGGATGGTATTTCCCGAGTCTTTTCTTCGTTGGGCCCCGATTTGTTGGTTTCTTTGTTTAGGGATTTATTTGGGCTATTTTATGTATTTGATTTGAAATTTGCTTTATTTTATGTTTAGGTTGTTTGGGGTCGATTAGAGGCTCGAGGATTGCTTGGTTGATTTGTGATTATTTTCTCGCTTGTCCCGGTAAGGATTTCTTACCGTGGTTGTGTGGACCTGCGATATATCTCGATTGTGCCTTGTATGTTTCTTTGATTGTTATGAGCATGATAGTGATAGGCGGCTTTGTTTGATCTCTTGCTAGCATGTTTGTTGATTTTACATGTTAGTGCCATGCTAGGTTTGTTCTTCCAAAGCATGCTTGTGATTCTGTTTAAGTTGTAGTATCATGCTAGGTAAAGCGTGATTGATGTCGGTCATTGCTTGCTAGCCGGGAATCATTGATTTACTCGGTATTCTTAGATAGTGTAGTAGGGTTTGTCATCATCCGGAGGGTGAGAGCGGACATAACGTACTTTGTCCCCACCGGTCGGGAGTAGAGCGAAGCATAACGTACATTGCTTCCCCGGCGGCCGATGTGGATGTAGCTACCACATCGGCATAAGCCTAGTTTGTAGCTCTGCTAGAGCGGAACCCGCCCAGCGGTGCAAGCTGCCTTGGCGGTTCTTAGCTTCAGTCGGTGGTACAGGCTGCACAAATGAGTGCCGAGGGCCTCGCACTCATCGTGTTCGGTGACACCGCCGAAGTCTTTAGGCATGCGTACACGACCCGCGTAGTTTGCCCTTAGGCCCCGCATTTACGCCGGTTGCAGATGAGCATGCGGTGTGCGCGCGACACGCGTTAGTCGCCGGTTCGGAGAGCTCCCGGGCTAATGTTCGTGAGTACACGATTCCTTCGATTTTAGAGCGATGCGAGATACTCTCCGATAGTCCAGATTGTTAGCGAGGGTAAGAGGCCCTTGAGGACACCCATTGGGATTGGCTTTTGAGGTGATCATATGGTCGAGGAGAAAGACCCTCGAGGGTGTCGGGCATCTCTCGGGATCGGCTTTTTGAGGTGATCAATTGGCCGAGGAGAAAGACCCTCGGAGATGTCCCGGGATTGGTTATGAGAACCAATCATTAGGCGGAAGTAGGAGACTTCCGATGATTCCGGAAGTAAGAGACTTCCGATGTTTCCAGATCTTGTTTTATGAGCTCGTTGAGTTATGATCTGTGTTGATAGCTGTTTGCTTGCATGTTGAGGTGCTAGATGACTGATGTATCGTATTGTACCCGGTTGGGGATTCTTACCGAGTATGTTCATACTCACCCTTATTTATCTTTCGGGTAACTTGGGACAACACCGGGAGGGCTAGCGGAGGGAGTGATTGATCATGGGGAACCGCCAGGCACTGTCTTTTATTATTGCATTGTTTATTCAAAGCATGTAGATGGACATGAGTCCTAGGGGAACATTGTTTAAAACGTTGCTTAAATTGTATTGTACATTTTATTAAACATTGGCCAGGTTGTTTTACTTTGTTGGATTGTTTTAAATGAAAATTGTTGGTTATGTTTTAAGGGCTCCCCCTTCTCATATGTTTTGAAAGGTTTTTGAATATGAGCTCTAAACCGCTTGTTATCATATTTAACTTGCATCTTTGAGTGAGAACCTGTGTTTAGGACCATGTTTTGGGTCGGGTTCTTACACCTATCCACTAATCATGTCCATAAAAGTAAACATGCATATAAGGCACAATCAAGAAAGCATCGCAGGGTCCACACAACCACGGTAAGGAATCCTTACCTGGAACGAGCAGAAATAACCTTCACAATCAAATAATGACCCTCGAGCTTTAAAGCGAAACCGAGCAACCTAAGCATTTTAAAAGCATCCTAAATAAATATACACAGAACCAAGCAGACTTAAAAATCTAAAAGGGATAGGTTCGGGAATTACCAACCGAGAAGGCACGGGTCTCAGCAGCAAGAAGCGATTTTAGGCGCTTCTTTGAGTGCGGTTGGGTGGCCAGTCTTTGGCTGGCGCTGCTCGGGCGCTAACCTGGCGCTGCTGGGATGGCTTAGCTGGCGAGGGACAGGACGAGCGAAGCACGGCACGCAGACGCGGACGGTGTTGGGGCGACGCGTGCGGCGCGGTGCAGGGCGGCCTGGTGTGGGGGACGGCGCGGCGCGTCGAGGCGACCGATCCGGTAGGGTGCGCGCGCTGGGCGGCTGGTCGCGGGGAGAGGCTTGGCTGTCTCGTGCGCTGGCTGGGCCAATTTTGAAATTTGCTGGTGCGCTGGGCTGGCAAACTGGGTGGGCTGCTGTGCGCTGAAATTTGAGCAGGTAGTGAGCGGGGTGCGGCTAGGGTTTCTTGGTGAGGTCGGCTAGGAGAGAGAGAGAGAGAGAGAGAGAGATTGCAAAACAAGGGGAAAAGGGTTTTTCTTGATTTTCTTTCCTTTTTCCCTAATTAAATTGGTCTAAAATCCCTTCCCAAAGCTTCCTCTTTCCAAACCCTACGAAGCAAACTTATTTTAAAAATAAAACTCTCTTTTCCTACGAACTCACCAAGACCATTTAGGCAAGGGCTCAAAACCCAATGGAAGCACCAAAATTACAATTAATTTTGCCATTTTCTAAAACACCTCCAAACTTCCAAACAACTTGCCCAAACCTCTCGGGTCTTGCAACCAACAACCATTAAGCTTCGACAAAGGCGGGAATGGCCCTGAAATCTTGAAAATCCTCAAAACCCTGACCGGCGGCAAAAAGACCAAAATACCCCTAAGGGTTAAAATAGCTCTAACGGCCCATCCAGGACATCCGAACAATGACCGAAATCACTGGGTAACGAAATTGAAATTGGCGGGGCGTTACAATACTCCCTCCTTTTAAGACTTTCGTCCTCGAAAGTCCTAAGACGAAAACAACTCTAGGAAAACTCCACCGATTCTTAACCAACCAAGCTCCGGTTAAGACAACACAAATCCTTCTTGAAACAGAACCTTCTTGGTTTCCCAAAGTCTCCAAGCCCAAAAGACACCGAGTCTGCCACAAACTATCTCAACCAAAACTGAACTAACACTGAGCTTCGAATAAATCATGCGATAGCTAGTCGGTGAGTCACACCCTCTGACTCGCACCAACTCTCAAACGGTCTCACGACTCTAGGGCTCACTTATCCTCGCTAACCCAACTCGGAACGCTTCTCTCTGGCGCTATTTCTCAAAGCAAACTTGTGGACGGGTCACAAGCTCTAAAACTCTACGCCACGCTCCGGCGTAACTTCTACGAATGCTCATAGTTGTTATCAAACAAGCCTCGACCCTTCACCATGCCGACTAAACAACCGAACCTCCTGTGTTTTGAAACAAAATGGTCTACTCTTACTTCGCAAGAGACTGCGAACCCCACTTTGGTTGCCTACAATCCTTAACGAAATCCAATTCGATCCACCAACTGGTGACTGATCCCTAGGCAACCTTCTCCAACTAGCATGCGTCCACAACACTAAAGCAACCATCTTACGAGAAATCGATGCACCAAAGCCAATGGGCACTTTTCTGGTTCACCAAATGGCTACCACCAACACACAAGCTGAAACTTCAGCTACGGCCACCTTTAGAAGACAAGGTCCAGGCACAGGCTCCACTCGGCCAAACTAACAAACTAAAGCCCCTCAACGGCCGACAACAAACTTTCCAATGCAATCCGATCAGCCACTGGCCTAGGTGAACATCGCCAGATAGGAAAACAAACAACATTCCTCTCATGGGAACCTCGAGCAGCAAGGAATAAAACAACACGCGGCCACTAGAAACACAAAAGCTGGAGGATAACAACTCCAAGGTTTCCAACCAATGCCACGACATCTCTGTGCCAACCCACTCAACTGTGACTCAGCTATAACGCCAACTGCGAACGCACATCAACTAGGAACAAAGCTCGAGAAGGCTTGCTCCGCAGAAACTCAACCCAAGATTATAACGAGCAAGGCTCGCCTCCAAGCTGCCACTCAACTCTTAAGTCCAACTGGCTACTCAATGGACTTCCTCCTTTAGCTTAGACCTAACTCTTCTTCCAATCCAGAAACTCCACCCACGAAGCATCGTGAGGAATAAGGATAGCGGCGACCACAAGCTTGCGGATCATGAACAACACGAGTCAGCAAGACTACCATAAAAGTTAAAACTCGAGGCCGGCATCCACGGTGCAACTCAACTACCAAAGAACTAAGGGGTTCTACAAACTCCAAAGATCCAACAACAACTGAAGCCCTTGGTGGCTGGCAGCTCGCCCTTGCGGGAACAACGACTTTCCGCTTGCTAACAATAAACGCGGTGACACTCTCATTGGGGTGGCCATTTGCGCTACTCTGATCAACTACACAACTCAGGAGCTAAGTTGACTCCTCCTCAACAGGAACGATTTCCCAGCAAGCGAACTTCCGAAGGACAGCGAACTTCACACACTCTCGCTGCCTTGCTCAAACCCAAGGGCAACAACAACCAACTCTCTCGGAAGCAACATCCGAGAATCCTCAATCGCTTGAACCCCCAACTTGGAACTAGCAGAACTTACTCAACCACCGAGGGAGGGGTCAACTCCGAAACCTCCCGACTAGGAACAAGGCCTCGTGGCAACGCCCTCTTGCTCGAACCGAGCTAGCTCACGAAACAACATGGGAACCAAACCTTGGTCGACACCAAGCACCACCTCGCTAAGAATTCCGAAAATCAACGTGGAGGTTACTAAGAACAACTCTAGCTTGTTAACGGACAACAAGCATCCAAAGAACTCAACCGAGGAACACCGCCTGGGAGTGAGTGAGCTCTGGTGAGGCTCTCCACAACTTAGGGTTCCTCCGATCGCCCTCCGACACACCTTTGTCATCAAAGCGGTCTAACAGCAGCGGCTACTCGAGCACATCTCTCCAAAGCATCTCAATCTGTGTCTTTGGCCAAAAGCTCTTCCTTGCCACATCCAGTAGCAAGCACGGGCGATGCTCCACACAATCCAAAAGCGCCTTACCACACTTGATGCAATGAGCATTTGCTCGCCCCGCCCTATTGACAATTTTGTGCTCTAACTGCGATCGGCGTTGATTCCGACCCTAGACCGCCCCGCTTCGGCGAGTCCGCTATCCACCTTAGCGGGAACCACGGAAGACCCAAACTTCCTCTTGCTCAAAGCATCACCACATCGTAGCTTCTACCAGGTAAGGATCCGAACAACTCTCTTAGCCATGGCGCGTGAAACTCCGCGATTTTGCTACCATCGCCTTGGATCGGTTCCAAGTGAACTCCAACCATCGGTCAACAAGAAATGCCTCTACCCCGGTCAAGGGCCAACTAGCATAACTTGCCTACACAACAACCCGCTCACGCGACACGGTAACCTCTCAACCCAAGCTAGGGGCGGTTGCTAAGGACTAAAGCCTTGACAACTCAAAGATCGAGCACGGCTCCTCAACACGAACCTCTCGTGGTTCTGAAACATAACCACGGAACGAGCTACACAAAAGTACACCCGGCGTGCATGCTCCAACTTGGTTCCTTAAGATCCAAACTCAACAAGTACTCTCACAAAAGGCAACTTTTGCCTCCCAATAGAGCCACAACTAGCACCGAGCAACAAGAGTTCAAACCACTCGAGGTCAACTCTCACTTAAAAAGCTACATTGGTTAACTCACTCTTACCAGAGCATAACTACACCAATCGACATACCTCATACCAATGTGCCCACTAAATGCTCCACTCAACCATCCAACTCATGGCTCTAAACATTGGATCAACCACGCATCATCGATGCCAACCCTACTCATATTAGGGTAACTCCAAGGGTAGTCGAAACACACTACCATCAAGTCGCTCGAAGCCCACACACAAGCGCGAGAACTCGGACGCGCTAGCCCTCACCATCCTACAACATCCTTTGCACCCATCTCTCGGTGACCTGAAAAGCTCCTACTTTTCCTCGAACGACCTCACACTTGTAGTTCTCTAACTACCACCGAGCTAGATCTCTTAAGCAATCCAACGGATGCAACTTCGTAAAAACAGTACAAGGTGGTGGGGATGCTATACTCCGGCGGGCATGGAACCATCTGCACCAAAAGTGCCAAGCTGTCCCGAATCTAGACCTCCTCTCAAAGCTTGGTGCCACCAGCACAACATCCTTTACAACACAAATCAGCCCAAAACAAGCTTTATGCCCTCTAAGGATAGGGAAGGTCACACTCCAAGTGACGGGCAAAGGCACTCAACACAAGAGTCCAAACACTCGAGCGGCCTAAACTCGGCATCTCGCCTAACAAACATGCCACGGCCTACTCCTACATCCCACTCGATGCTCAACGAATACTCAAGCCAACCCTCGGGTGGCGGCACCTAGCTCCACACCGAAACATGCTAATGAAGGTGCTTCTCTCTAATAGCCGGTGAAAACCACGGACGGATTAAGTCTCGACAAGCAAACTCCACACTACCGCGACTACGAGGGACTAAAAGAGCTGGTTGCCAAAACGATTGCGCAGCTTGCGGGAGGACAAGATGTCTCTACATCTTCCTCAAAGCCTACTAACTTGGCGACTTGCCAATCGACCGGGGTGGTGGTGGAGACTCTGCCAGTCCGCCTCTCATAGGGGACTTCCACCACCACACTCATTGCATCAAACAACACAAGAACGACACGCCACAACCTCGAACATCAAGGTCATCGGCCTCGAACACCAGTCATCCCAACACTTGGATGATAAAATCAATCCTGGCCAACCACCTTGCTACTAGCAGTAGGTCTCAAAACATCCGGCTCTACAGCTTCCACTTGCCAAACTCGGTGGCTCGATCAACGCCAACTATCTTATCAGCATAAACCTGCTGATCAAGCCCTCCCGGGAACCTTCGGGGCTACTGGAACTACAAGGAGGGTGTCTCCTAAATAAACTCTACCAGTTGGGCTATCTATGCCCAAGACTCCTCACTTCGCGCTACAAATTGCGCTGGGTCTCCGCGCTCTCTGTTAGCTAAAAGACACGCCATCAACTCTCTCATGGTGGAGCACACTCTACTCAAGGAGTCTCACTGCGAGGCGTGCTAGCCTCAACCCCTACTCTTGGCAACTCATGCGCGGGGCCAAAGGTGGCCTACGGGTCTAGACAACCCTAGGCGTGGTCTCATGATCAACATGAAGCAGTCCAACTCCTCGGTTGGAAATACCAATCGTCCCCTGCTCCTCTAAGTGCAATCAACCTACTAGCGATCCACACAAGCATAAAAGCTAGCCCACGCTGGGCTCTCACCGCCAAACAAGGGTAACACATGTATACTAGATGCGATTGTAAAATAAAACCCTTAGCTTAATGAACTCGAGACAAACTCGACGGCCATGAGTCTTGATGATCATGGGGGCAACAACCGCAGCGAGTTAGTCTCTGAATCTATGACTCGTGCTCACGATACCAAGCTGTAAAAACCCGACCCAAAATACGGTCCTAAACCTAGGTTCTCACTCGGCATGCAAGTTAAAATACTTCATCAAGCGGTTTAGTGCTCATATTTAAAACCTTTCAAAACATTTAGAAACGGGAATGCTTAAAACATAATCAACAATTTTGTTTAAGAAAGACCAACGAAGTAAAACAAGCCAAAGCAAGTATATAAAAATATTCAAAAGCAGTTCAAACAACTTTTTATAATGTTTCCCCTAGGACTCTGTCCATCTACATCTTTGAACAAATATGCAAACAATAAAGACAGAGTGTGGCGGCTCCATGATCAATCAACTCCCTCCGTTAGCCGTCCCGGTGCGGTCCCAAGTTACCTGGTGGAAAACCACAGAAATAAGGGTGAGTATAAACATACTCGGTAAGAATCCCCAACCTGTGGTACAATACGATACTTCAATCATCTAGCACCCTAGTATACATGCAAGCGATTACCAACATGGATCATAGCTCAACGAGCTTACAAGGCGAGAATCTGGAATCCTCGGAAGTCTCATTCTTCCGACCTAATGATTGGCTCTCATAACCAATCCCGGGACATCTCCGAGTGTCTTTCTCCTCGGCCAATTGATCGGCTCAAAAACCGATCCCAAAGATGTCGACACCCTCGAGGGTCTTTCTCCCTCGACCATATGATCGACTCAAAAGCCAATCCCAATGGGTGTCCTCAAGGGCCTCTTACCCTCGCTATAAACTGGACTATCGGGAGAGTACCCAAAGTCCGGCTCTAAACAGGAAGGCTGGTGTACTCACGAACATTAGCCGGGAGCTCTCCGAACCGGCGACTAACGCGTGTCGCGCGCACACCGCATCTTCTTTGCAACCGGCGTAAATGTGGGGGCCTAAGTACAAACTACGCGGGCTAGGTACGCATGCCTAAGACTCGGAAATGGTGTCACCGAACACGTGAGTGCGAGGCCCTCGGCACTCATCTGTGCGCACTGTACCACCGACACGAAGCTAAGAAACGGCCAAGCGCAGCTTGCACCGCTAGCGGGGTTTCGCTCTAGCAGAGCTACAAACTAGGCTTATGCCGATGTGGTAGCTAAATCCACATCGGTGCCGGGGAAGCAATGTTCGTTATGCTTTGCTCTACTCCCCGACCGGTGGGGACAAGGTACGTTATGTCCGCTCGGCCTCTAGATGATGACAACCTAACACACTAGCTAGAGTATAGAGTAAAGCGATTCTGGCTAAACATACATAATCATCATCAATCATACATAACCTAGCATGATACTACGAACTTAAAGTAGGAATCTCAAGCATCTTTGGAAGAACAATCCTAGAATGGCACTAACATGTACAAACAAGCAAACATGCTAGCGGGAATGCAATCAAGTCATCCTATCCACTAATCATGTCCATAAAAGTAAACATGCATATAAGGCACAATCAAGAAAGCATCGCGAGGTCCACACAACCACGGTAAGGAATCCTTACCGGAAGCAGCGAAATAACCTTCACAATCAAATAATGACCCTCGAGCTTTAAAGCGAAACCGAGCAACCTAAGCATTTTAAAAGCATCCTAAATAAATATACAGCAGACCCAGACTTAAAAATCTAAAAGGATAGGTTCGGGAATTATAAACCGAGAAGGCACGGGGTCTCGCAGCAAGAAGGCGATTTTGGCGCTGCTTGAGTGCGGCTGGGAAGGGCGCTGGCGCTGGGCGCTGGCGCTAACTCGGCGCTGGCTGGGCGCTGGCTGGGCGCGTGAGGGACGGACGAGCAGCGACGGCACGCAGACGCGGACGGTCTTTGGGCGACAGCGCAGGCGGCGGTGCGAAGGGCGGCTGGTGTGGGGACGGTCGGCGGGGCGCGTCTGGGCGACCGATCTGGTCGGTCTGCAGCGTCTCTGGGCGACTGGTCGGGAGTGAAATTTGGTCTGCTCGTGCGCTGGCTGGCCAATTTGCTTTGCTGGTGCGCTGAGGCTGTGTCTGGTGAAATGGCACTAGTGCGCTGAAATTTGAGTAGAAAGGGGTGAGGGTGCGGCTAGGCGGCTAGGGTTTCTTGGTGAGGTCGGCTAGAGAGAGAGAGAGAGAGTGAGAGAGAGAGAGAGATTGCAAAACAAGGGGAAAAGGGATTTTCTTGATTTTCTTTCCTTTTTCCCTAATTAAATAGGTCTAAAATCCCTTCCCAAAGCTTCCTCTTTCCAAACCCGGCCGAAGCAAACTTATTTTAAAAAATAAAACTCTCTTTTCCTACGAACTCCCCAAGACCATTTAGGGCTAGGGCTCAAAACCCAATGGAAGCACCAAAATTACAATTAATTTTGCCATTTTCTAAAACACCTCCAAACTTCCAAACAACTTGCCCAAACCTCTCGGGTCTTGCAACCAACAACCATTAAGCTTCGACAAAGGCGGGAATGGCCCTGAAATCTTGAAAATCCTCAAAACCCTGACCGGGGGCAAAAAGACCAAAATACCCCTAAGGGTTAAAATAGCTCTAACGGCCCATCCGGACATCCGAACAATGACCCAAAATCACCTGGGTAACCGAAATAGAAAACTGGGCCGTTACAGATGCCCATCAGGGTCTTACACCTCCAACTCAGTGATGCCCATCGGGGACTTATACACCTAGGATGCCCATCAGGGTCTTACACCTCCAACTCAGTGATGCCCATCGGGACTTATACACCTAGGATGCCCATCAGGGTCTTACACCTCCAACTCAGTGATGCCCATCGGGGACTTACACACCTAGGATGCCCATCAGGGTCTTACACCTCCGGGTGTCCATCGGGGTCTTACCCGAGCGGGACGCACTAGTTACCCCTACAATCTCTTACACTATACATCACCCGCCAATTCCTAGCATGGCACTAACAGGATAACATGGTCACGGTTATGCCGAGACAATTTAACCCCTAGCATGAAACTAACAGGATATATCAGGAATCACAAGCACAAAAACCATCTGAAAACAAGAAAGAACAAGCAACCTATCCACTAGCAATTTCATACAAACACAACACATAACATGCTATCAAGTATTCGCAGGGTCCACACAACCCCGGTAAGAAATCCTTACCTGGAAGTGAATAGAACCAACAATTGACGGATGACTCTCGAGCTTCTAAGCGAACCCGACAACCTAAGCAAGTAATAAAATCAACCCAATTTACCAACAGCAGCTAAAAAGAACATAAAGTCCAAAGGGTGGAGGCTCGGGAATTTACCAACCGAGAAGGCACCAGTGTAACGACCCAGGTTTTTCTTCCCGGTCTTCCAGGTATGCCCTAGGGGTAATTTGGTAATTTGGTCGGGCCGTCAGGGTCGTTTGTGTCTTTTCCAGTTACTAAAATTATTGGATGGTTTTATGTAGGTTTTTGGAAGGATTTGTGGTTTGGTTTGAGCAAGGTTTGATGCAAAAGTAAAAATAAAGGAAATTGTCTTTGCAGTAGGGGTTTGAACCTGTGTCTCCTAGGCGACTTGTGGAGATGTGTGCCATTTGAGCCATTAGGTGCTCTTGTTGCTCTTCTCGCATCACATCTTAGTTAACCTTGGATCTTTGGTGTTTGGTGCATTTGGTTAAATGAAATAGAAATTAGGTTTGTTGTGTTTCTTCTCCAAAAGAGTTGTGGCCGCCCAAGCTTTCTCCCAAGCTCTCCTTGCCGATTCTTCATCCTTGCAGCTCCCTTGGATCGTTCATCATCATTAGGGTAGGTATCGATCTTCCTCTTCTTCTTCTCATCCGTTTGGTGTGCTTTTGGCCAAGTGAATAGAGGTGTGTTGTGTGTGTTTGTGTTGATTGCGGCCCACCGAGAAGCCCGACCAGCTGACCATCGTCGCGCACGTCCAAACCGGCCAGATCGCGACGCCGGATCGCGCCCAGAAGAAGCGGCCAGATCGCCCCTGCGCGTCGCAGATCGCCCTTGCCGTCCACAGCCCCTGCCGTCGCACGGATCGCCCTTGCCGTCACGGCCCGTCGCGCGCCAGATCTCGCACAACAACAACCGGCCCGGCCCGTTTCGGCCATCGCCCGGCCGACGTCCACGCCCGATCGCGCGCAGCAGCGAGACGCTCGACGCGCGCGCGCTTCGCGCGTGTCGCTTGCGAAAAGCGCTTGCCCGCACGCCCAGACGTTCGCGCGCCCGTCCCTGCGAAAGCGGCTTCGCCGATCGCGACGCCATACGCCGGCGCCCGTGTGCCGCCGTGCCGCCGCTCGCTGCCGAAGTCCGTCTGTCTCGTCGCGCCGCAGCACCGCGCCTAGCGCCATCGCTGCTGGCAGACGCGCGCCAGTGCGTGCCCGGCAGCGGCGCAGCAGCGCCAACCTGCCAGTGTACGACCGCAAAGCAACTCCAAGCTCGTGTCGCGCGCGCGCGTGAGTTCCCCGAGCCGAGCTTGCTTTTTCTATTGTTTTTTAGACTTTTTAGGTATTGACTATTATTGGTTTGTTAGGTTCCCGCCGCTAGCTCGGGATTGTTCATGACTTAGGATTTGTGTGTAGAAGCCTCCCGACCAAGGTAAGGATTTCTTACGGAGTTTGTGTGTGGGCCTGCGGTATATTTGTGATTGTTGTTTTGTATGCTGTGTATGATTACTAGCATGTTTAGCCCTAGGTGATGCATTTCAATTCTGGTGGCATGAACTCTTGTATTGTTTCTCATGTTAGCCCATGCTAGGTTGTTCCATTCGGCATGTTCGATACTGTATTCTTGCTTCATAGTATCATGCTAGGTTCCTTGTATCCGTTGAGCACGTATTGGACCGCATTGATTGAATTGTTATTATTGCTATGGTTTAGAGTTCGTAGGTAGCATCATCCGGGCCGATGCATAACGTAACTTGCATCCCCGAGCGAGGGGACGCACGAGATGGTACTCCGTCTCGATCCCGTTAGGGTTTAGCTAACCCTAACGGTGGCCCCGCAATCTTGGGTGAGGGTGGCGATCGTTATATGCCCCAGCGGTCGGGATGATGACTTGGCATTGCCTCGTCCCGACGATCGGCACGTCCTCGGCGTGTTCGGCCGTAGCCCTTGATTGCCACTGTTAGGGCAAGGACCGCTTCTCGGTGTAAGCCTACCACGACCGGTTCCTTAGCCTCAAAGTGCGGTGGTACAGGTGACATAGTTCACGTGTCCGTGTCTCACACCCCTATGTCGGTGACACCGATCCGCAGAGATTTAGTTAGGCATGGTGGATCGAACACGGGCAGCTTGCCACTAGACCCGGCACCCCCGAGTTTGCGGTAGCATGCGGGCGCGCGCTTACGCTCATTACTGGCGCCGTGGAGAGCTCCTCGGGATCTTGAGCAAAGTGCACCTTTTCGTATCGGCGATGTAGTCAGCCGAGGCCGGGACTTGTTCCCGTATAGAGCGTATAGTGTGTTGTGGTATTTCTTTCCGGACTAAGACCCTGAGTTGGCATCCGAGGTCCAAGTGTGGACTTAGCTATGTGCTCCGCTCTGTGTTTGTACTCATAGCTTGCATACATTCTTCTAGATGATCATGTATATATCATTATTGTACCGGTTGGGATTCTTCTTTGGGTAATTCGTTACTCACCCTTATTCTCGTGGTTTTCCACGAGGTAACCAAGGCGCGAGACAGGATGGTCAAGGAGGAGCTGTGATCATGGAATCTGCTTTGTCATCTCTGACCATTTTATTATATTATGACTCTTGACTTTTGTTATTTCCCCTGAATGCATGTAGATGGGCACGGAGCCCTAGGATGTTTTCTTACGTTTTATGGATTCCAGCATATTTGTACTTGTGGAATGTTTAAATGGTTTAAATAAATCTCACGATCGTGAGTATGCTTTTAGAAATGTATGTTTTGATTATTGAATGTTTCTATTTTTACTTGGGATCCGAAATGTATTTTTCATAATGTCTTTTATTTTCAATACATGCATTGGGGTAAAGGCCCATTTAGAGCCCCTTTTGGGTCGGGTCTTTCTGATTGGTATCGAGCTCAGAGTCATAGATTCGTAGACTGACCTTTTGTTGTAGGTCATCCTTCCATGATCACCAGCACTCCGACAGTCATCAGGTACGCCTAGGTTTATTGTTTTAGAAAGAAAAAGGGTTAAGAATTTACAATACCTATCATCTAGTGTATGCCTTGTTTGGTGTTGTGGAGTGGTGTGAGCGTGTTTTGATTCGTTGTTGGTTTGGATGTAGATCGCCAAAGATGCGATCACCCGCATCGGGAGAGGAGGTTCGAGAGCGGTCGAGGTATCGTGGATCGGATCGTCATTTGCAGGACATCGTCCCCAAGCCGAGATCGATGGCATTCCACCAGCAGCTCCTCTGTTACGCCTAGAGCGGGCGTTGAGGCGATCGAGCGCCGTGAGGCGCTCCTGGAGCAAAGTTTCTTTGAGTCTATGTGGGCTTTTATGGTCGCATGTTGAGTGTGACAGAGGCGAGAGACCTGTGCCTTGTTGGCGCAGCAATGGAAGAGTCCCGAGCCCAGATCGAGCGGTGGACTCGATTGGTTCAAAGAGAGCTCAAGAGCACCTCCGGCTCCACAGAGCAAGTAGCCCCAGAGGCGGATATGGCAGAGGGTGCCGAGGAGTTGGGTAGGTGGTGAAGGATTTTGTGAAGTGGAAGCCCGAGAAGTTTGATGCCACCGGTGATGCGTTAGCGGCGGCCAGTGGATTGCCCATTTGGAGTACACCTTCCCGATCATGGTGTGCCCGAGATTCGAGAGGCCGAGGTGTGCGGCTCATGTGCTAGGAGGCACGGCGAGATGGTGGTGGGAGTCCACCTTGAGCGAGAGACCCGGTTTGGTCTCCACCCGCTACTTGGGAGTTCTTCAAGGTGAGTTCAAGGTAAAGTTCATCGGTGATGAGGCTCAAGAGAAGATGGTGGAGCTCTTCCGAACACTCAAGCGGGGTTACGATTCCATTGAGGAATATGGCGCAAGTTCTCGAGTATGGATATTTTGCTCCTCGATTGATTGCCACCCGGAGTCAAGATTCGGAAGTTCATATCCGGATTGAGGCGGCGGTGTTTCTCGAGATGTCGGGGCTCGGGCCACGACACTTATGCTAGGGTCATCCGATTAGCCACGATCTATAATGGGAAGTATCTGCCGAGCGGGTTGTTGCCGCTCTGTTCGGCGTCTGTCCCAGCAAATGTAAAGGCGAAGAGGAATTTTGATTTTTCGGGGAGGCGCCGGCGCCGCCAAAGGATTGAAGCAGAGATCGCGGAGAGCTCCAGTCCGTTTCCGGCCAGCGCAGCGGGAGGACCCGAGCGAGTTCCGCTTGTGCTACTTGTGGGAAAGTCCACGCTGGAGCTTGTCGACCGACCTAGATTGTGCTTCCGTTGTGGTAGGGAGGGGCACTGGCCGCGTTTTGTGATCGGCCCGGCTATGGCGGCTCGGCCAGTAGCGCAGCGCAGGTCGAGTGTTTGCTACGACCGTCAGAGGCCGAGCGTCACGGATGCGCATGGCGGTGCACGCTTCTTGTTTTAGATCACTGCGCATTTGTCTTGTTTGATTCTGGTTCTCACGCATTCATTTGTATCTGTGTTGTTTCTTGAGCATGCTAAGTTAAGACTAGAGCCTCTAGGTTTCGAGTTATCTGTTGCAACTCCTTGGGAGTTAATATGTTGGCTAGAGATAAGATTAGGGATGGCCGGATCGAGATATCAGGAGAGTTGCTAGTGGCTACGCTCATAGTTACGCCTATGAGCGGTTTTGATGTGATTCTTGGTATGGAGTGGTTAGTCGCTAACCACGCGTTGATTGATCGCCACCGGAAAGAAGTAGTGTTTGAGCCGCTGTGTCGCCCGTGACTTTAAGTTTCGTGGAGTCCGTGGTGGAGTTTGCCCGCCGATGGTGTCACCGTGAAAGCTCGTCGTTTGCTAGCTCATGGAGCTTGGGGCTATCTAGCCAAGTTGTGCAGGAAGAGCCGCCTTCTTGCGTCTGTTGATCAAGTACGATCGTGCGCAGGAGTTCGCGGACGTGTTTCACGAGGAGTTATCGGGGTTGCCCCAAAGAGAGAGGTTGACTTCACAATTGAGCTCGAGCTAGGGACCCTCCCTATCTCGAAGGCTCCGTATCGTATGGCGCCATGTGAGTTAAAGGAATCAAGATTGATTCTGCAGGAGATGTTAGATCGAGGGTTCATCGGTCCCAAGTGTGTCCCCGTGGGAAACACGATGCATTTGTGAAAAAGAAGGATGGTTCTATGCGCTTATGTATTGATTACCGCGAGCTTAATAAGGTGTGATGAAGAATAAGTATCCGTTGCCCCGTATTGACGATTTGTTCGATCGGCTTGAGGAGCTTCCGTGTTCTCCAAGATAGATCGAGATCCGGTTACCATCGCTATGGATCGGGGATGCCGACATTCCTAAGACGCCTTTCGAGGTCTAGATATGGTCACTATGAGTTTGTGGTCATGTCGTTTGGATTGACCAATGCCCAGTGCGTTCATGGACATGATGGATAGGGTGTTCAAATCATTTTTGGACAAACCGTCATCGTGTTCATTGGACGATATTCTCGATTTATTCGAGGTCTAAAGAAGACCATGCAGAGCATTTGAGGTAGTATTGGCGGCTTTGAGGAAAACCGGCTTTATGCGAAGTTTTCCAAATGTGATTCTGGTTGGAGCGGTGGCCTTCATAGGCCACGTGGTTTCGAGAGATGGTATAGCCGTGGACCCCGCGAAGATTGAGGCCGTGAGTTCATGGGCCAAGTCGACTTCGATTGCCGAGATTCGTAGCTTTGCAGGTTTGGCGAGTTACGACCGTCGGTTCGTCAAGGACTTTTTCGCTATAGCCTCGCCCCTCACTCGCCCGGCGAGGAAGGGTGTCGAGTTTGTTTGGGACAGCGAGTGTGATGAGAGCTTTGCAGTGCTCAAGCGCTAGATTTGACTTCAAAGACTGATGTTGGCGATCCGGAGGGGACAGTGGTTTCGTGGTCTCTGATGATGCTTCCAAGTTTGCATTAGGTTGTGTGTTGATGCAAAGACGGAAGGTCATTGCCTATGCTTCCCGTCATTTTGAAGCCGTATGAGCGAGAACTACCCGACTCATGATATGGAGTTGGCAAAGCAGTGGTGTTTGCACTAAAGATTTGGAGGCATTACCTATATGGTGAGCGGATTGAGATGTTTACCGATCACGAGCCTCAAGTATCTGTTTACTCGTAGAAGAAGTTGAATATGAGGCAGAGGAGATGGTTAGAGTTGGTAAAGGATTATGGCTGCGAGATTTTGTACCATCCGGGTAAAGCCAATGTAGTGGCCGATGCTTTGAGTAGAAAGACGTCGCACTCGTGGCGTTGTTGAGTTCAGCCGGTTTGCGGAGAGAGTTCGAGCGGGCCGAGGTTGCGATGTTGTTGGGTGAGGTTACCGCCAGGTAGCTCGATTGGACTATTGTGCCGTCGATTAGGCAAATGGATTATAGACGGCCGGTTGGGTGACCCGCACTTAAGAGATTGGTGGGCGAGTTAGTCTTGACGGTGACTTTGACTTTGTATATTCACCAGATGGTGGGTTGACTTATCTGAGCCGGTTGTGTGTTCCGGACATTGCGAGTTCTTGGCGAGCAGTTGCTCTCTGAGGCCACATTCCCTTTTTGCTTGGCACCCCTGGGTACCAAGATGTATCGAGACCTTAAGCGGACCTTACGGTGGATGGGAATGAAGAGAGATGTGGCAGAGTTTGTCGGTAGGTGTCTCACTTGTCGACAAGTGAAGGCACCTAAGCAGAGGGGTAGTTTGTTGCGACCACCGAGTGTACCCAGTGGAAATGGGAAGAGATCTCCATGGACTTTATCTCTGGTTTGCCAAGGACTCGAGGAAGTTCTCTCAGATTTGGGTGATAGTCGACCGTTTGACAAGAGCGCACACTTCATTCCGGTAGAGACACTTATACCGTGGAGCAGTGGGCGCTAGATTGTTTTTGGAACAGATCATCCGTTATCATGGTGTGCCGGCGAGGATTGTGTCCGATCGTGACTCGCGGTTCACTTCTCGTTTCGAGAGCGCTCCGAATGGTTTGGGCACAGAGTGCGATTTCAAAGACAACTTTTCACCCTCGGACGGATGGTCGATCGAGAGAGTGAATCGATTCTCGAGGATATGTTGAGGGCTTGTGTGTTGGATTTCCCGAGCGATTGGGACGATTCAGTATTTTGATGGAGTTTGCCTATAACACGCGATTACGATCGGCGATCGGATGGCTCCATTCGAGGCTTTGTATGGTAAGAGTTATCGGTCCCCGTGTTCTCGGGAAGAGGTTGGTGATAGACGAGTTTTGGGTCCCGAGCATCTGTATTGACCAATGGTGCAAGTCACGAGAAGATTAGAGCTCGTATGTTGACAGTGTGAGCAGAGCAGGAGAAGAGTTACGCCGATGTTCGGCGTCGAGATTTGGAGTTTGAGGTTGGTCGCATGTGTTCCTTAAGGTTGCTCCGATGCGAGGTGTTACGAGGTTTGGTAAGCGTGGGAAGTTGAGTCCCCGTTTTGTAGGTCCATTTGAGATCCTAGAGAGGATTGGCAGAGTTGCTTACCGGTTAGCCCTACCTCGTCACTATCGGTGCATAGTGTTTTTCATGTATCGATGTTGAGGCAAAGGTATGTGCCGGACCGTCGCACATTGTGGACTTTGAGCCTTTGCGGTGAATGAGGATTTGAACTTCGAGGAGAAGCCGGTGAGGATCCTTGCCTTTGAGACCAAGGCGTTGCGTAATCGCGAGATTCGTTTGGTAAAGGTTCGATGGAAGAGTCGGGGTTACGAGGAAGCCACTTGGGAGCGGGAAGACGAGATGAGATTGCATTACCACGAGCTATTTCAGTCTTAAGGACTTTCGAGGACGAAAGTCATAAAAAGGAGGAATATTGTAACGACCCGAGTTTTTCTTCCGGTCTTCCGGTATGCCCTAGGGGTAATTTGGTAATTTGGTCGGGCCGTCGAGAGTCGTTTGTGTCTTTTCGATTACTAAAATTATTGGATGGTTTTATGTAGGTTTTTGGAAGGATTTGTGGTTTGGTTTGAGCAAGGTTTGATGCAAAAGTAAAAATAAAGGAAATTGTCTTTGCAAATGGGGTTTGAACCAGTCTCTGGGAAGCTTGTGGAGATGTGTGCCATTTGAGCCATTAGGTGCTCTTGTTGCTCTTCTCGCATCACATCTTAGTTAACCTTGGATCTTTGGTGTTTGGTGCATTTGGTTAAATGAAATAGAAATTAGGTTTGTTGTGTTTCTTCTCCAAAAGAGTTGTGGCCGCCCAAGCTTTCTCCCAAGCTCTCCTTGCCGATTCTTCATCCTTGCGGCTCCCTTGGATCGTTCATCATCATTAGGGTAGGTATCGATCTTCCTCTTCTTCTTCTCATCCATTTGGTGTGCTTTTGGCCAAGTGAATAGAGGTGTGTTGTGTGTGTTTGTGTTGATTGCAGCCAGCCGAGAGAAGCCCCAGCCAGCAGCCATAGTCGCGCCCGGCCGGTAGCGGATCGCGACGCAGCGGATCGCGCCAAAGAAGCAGCCCAGATCGCCCCTGCCGTCGCACCAGATCGCCCTTGCCGTCCACAGCCCCCTGCCGTCGCACGATCGCCCTTGCCGTCCACGGCCCCTCTGTCGCGCCCAGATCTCGCACAACAACCGGCCCGGCCCTGTTCGCCATCGCCGGCCCGACGCCACGCCCGGTCGCGCAGAAGAAGAAGAGCGCCGACGCGCCGGCGCCAGCGCTTTCGCCGCCCGTGTCGCTTGCGAGCGCGCTCGCGCGCGCACGCCACGACGTTCGCCGCGCGCGTCGTCCTCGCAAAGCGGCTTCGCCGTGTCCGTGATCGCACTCCAGCGCCGTCGTGCGCGCGTCGTCGTCTGCCGCTCGCCGCCGAGTCCGTCTGTCGTCGCGTCTGATACCGCGCCTAGCGCCATCATCGTATGCAGAGCGCGCCGATCTTGCGTGCGGGCAGCGACGGGCGCCCAACCTGCCGTGCCGGCTGCAAGCAACTCCAAGCTCGTGTCGCCGTGCGCGTGAGTTCCCGAGCCGAGCTTCTTTGTTCTATTGTTTTTAGACTTTTTAGGTATTGACTATTATTGGTTTGTTAGGTTCCTTTCGCTAGCTCGGGATTGTTCCGCATGACTTAGGATTTGTGTGTAGAAGCCTCCCGACCAAGGTAAGGATTTCTTATCGGAGTTGTGTGGGCCCTGCGGTATATTTGTGATTGTTGTTTTGTATGCTGTGTATGATTACTAGCATGTTTAGCCCTAGGTGATCATTGCGAATTCTGATGGCATGAACTCTTGTATTGTTTCTCATGTTAGCCCATGCTAGGTTGTTCCATTCGGCATGTTCGATGCACATTCTTGCTTCATAGTATCATGCTAGGTTCCTTGTATCTCATTGAGCACGTATTGGACCGCATTGATTGAATTGTTATTATTGCTATGGTTTAGAGTTCGGGTAGGTAGCATCATCGGGCCGGATGCATAACGTAACTTGCATCCCCGAGCGGGGGCGTGCGAGATGGTACTCCGTCCACGATCCCGTTAGGGTTTAGCTAACCCTAACGGTGGCCCGCAATCTTGGGTGAGGGTGGCACTCGTTATATGCCCCAGCGGTCGGGATGATGACTTGGCATTGCCTCGTCCTCGGCGATCGGCACGTCCTCGGCGTGTTGGCGGCAAGAGCCCTTGATTGCCACTGTTAGGGCAAGGACCGCTTCACGGTGTAAGCCTACCACGGCCGGTTCCTTAGCCTCAAAGTGCGGTGGTACGGTGACATAGTTCACGTGTCCATGTAAAAACCCGACCCAAAACATGGTCCTAAACACAGGATCTTACTCGGCATGCAAGTTAAATATGATAACAAGCGGTTTAGAGCTTATATTTAAAAACCTTTCAAAACATATGAGAAGGGAGCCCTTAAAGCAGAACCAACAATTTCGGTTTAAACAATCCAACAAGTAAAACAACTGGCGGTGTTTAATAAAATGTACAATACAATTTTAAGCAACGTTTTAAACAATATTCCCCTAGGACTCTGTCCATCTACATCTTTGAATAAACAATGCAATAATAAAAAGGCAGTGCCTGGCGGTTCCCCATGATCAATCGGCTCCCTCGCTAGCCCTCCCGGTGTTGTCCCAAGTTACAGAAAGATAAATAAGGGTGAGTATAAACATACTCGGTAAGAAATCCAGCAGGGGGTACAATACGATACATCGGACATCTAGCACCTCAATATGCAAGCAAGCGACTATCAACACGGATCATAGCTCAACGAGCTCATAACACAAGATCTGGAAACATCGGAAGTCTCTTACTTAGGAATCATCGGAAGTCTCCTACTTAGGCCTAATGATTAGTTCTCATAACCAATCCGGGACATCTCAGAGGTCTTTCTCCTCGGCCAATTGATCACTCAAAAGCCGATCCCAAGATGTCAGAGCACCCTCGAGGTCTTTCTCCCTCGACCAATTGATTAGCTCAAAAGCCGATCCCAATGGGTGTCCTCAAGGGCCTCTTACCCTCGCTAACAATCGGACTATCGGGAGAGTACCCATGATCGGCTCTAAAGCGGAAGAGGCGGTGTACTCACGAACATTGGCAGGGAGCTCTCGAACCGGCGACTACTTGGCGTGTCTTGCGCGCACCGCATGCATGCTCTTACGCAACCGGCGTAAATGCGGGGCCTAAGGGCAAACTACGCGGGCAGTCACGCATGCCTAAGACTCGGAAAGCGGTGTCTCACGAACACGATGGTGCGAGGCCCTCGGCACTCATCTGCATGCGACTGTACCCGCAGACACGAAGCTAAGAACCGGCCAAGGCGGGGCTTGCACCGTTGGCGGGGTTCCGCTCTAGCGAGCTACAAACTAGGCTTATGCCGATGTGGTAGCTACATCCACATCGGTGTGCGGGGGAAGCAATGTGCGTTATGCTTCGCTCTACTCCGACCGGTGGGGACAAGGTGCGTTATGTCGCTCTCGGCCTACGGATGATGACAAACCCTACTACTCTATCCAAGAATACCGAGTAAATCAATGATTCTGGCTAGCAAGCAATGAATGAGACATCAATCACGTTTACCTAGCATGATACTACAACTTAAGCGGGAATCACAAGCATCTTTGGAAGAACAAACCTAGCATGGCACTAACATGTAAATCAACAAACATGCTAGCAAGAGATCAAACCAAAGTTGCCTATCACTATCATGCTCATAACAATCGGCAAACATACAAGGCACAATCGAGACATATCGCGAGGTCCACACAACCACGGTAAGAAATCCTTACAGGACAAGCGAGAAAATAATCACAAATCAACCAAGCAATCCTCGAGCCTCTAATCGAACCCAAACAACCTAAACATAAGATAAAGCGACCCAAATCAAATATATAAAATAGCCCAAATAAATCCTAAGCAGACCAACAAATCGGGGCCCAACGAAGAAAAGACTGGGAAAAATACCATCAGAAGCCACAAGGCTCGGGCCATCCAGACACACATGGCGGTGGTGGCGAGAGAAAGCGGCCTGGTGGGCTGGGCTGCAGGCACGCGAGCTGGGCGGCAGGCGCGAGCGCGAGGCGCGCGGCGGCGCGCGCAGCAGGCGCGCGAGGCGGCAAAGCGCCGCGAAGGCGCGGCTCGAGCTTCGGGGTGGCGGCGACACGCAGCGCGGCAGCGAGGAGGGCGCGCGCGCGCGCGCGCGAGGCGGCAGCGACGCGATGGGCTCGGGGCGCTCGGGAAGGCACGACGACCCTGCGAGGCGGCGACTTCGGCACGGAGGCGGCACAGGCGATGCCGATCTGGGCTCGGGCGCGACCAAAGCGCGGCGTCGATCTGGACTCGGCGCGACCAAAGGCGAGGCGGCGCGATCGGTGGGCTGGGGTGGCTCGGCACGGCTAGAGGCGAGGGCGTCGCGATCGGTGGCTGGGGTGGCTCGGCACGGCTAGGGCGGGCGTCGCGATCGGGCGACTGGGGGTGGCTCTCGACACGGCGCGGCATAAATTTGGGACGATGCAACGCATCTGGCGCACACTGGGTGGGCGATCTGGGCGTCTGGTGCGGCGAGGGCATGGGTGGGGTGAGCGGTCACGATGCGGCGCGGGAGTGGGTGCGGCTAGGGCATGGGTGGGTGGCTAGGGTTGGGTCTTCTTGGTGGTCGGCTAGAGAGAGAGAGAGAGAGAGAGAGAGAGAGAGAGAGAGAGAGAGAGAGAGAGAGAGAGATTGCAAAACAAGGGAAAGGGATTTTCTTGATTTTTCTTCCCTTTTTCCTAATTTAAACAAGCCTTAAAGTCCTTAAATCCCAATTCCGGCTTCCTCCTTGAGACCGGTGAAGCAATCTCTTCCAAACAAAAACTCTCACTTAAACAAACTCCCAAATCATCTCTAAGGGCACAGGCTCGAATCCCAAATGAAACACCCAAACAACGATCACTTTGCCCAAAACCCAAATCACTGGCAGAACTCCCCAAGCAGAGTACCCCAAACATCTCGGGACTCATGACCACCAACATACAAGCCTCAACAAAGCGGGAGCTGCCTCGAAGCCACGAAAAACCACAAATCTGCCAGGGGAGCAAAAGACCAAAATACCCCTAAGGGTCAAAAGCAGCTCTAACTTGCCCAACTTGAACCACTTTGAATCCGAGGCAGGAAGCACCTCGAGAAGCTGGAATAGAAAAGCTGGGGCGTTACAATACTCCCTCCTTTTAAGACTTTCGTCCTCGAAAGTCCTAAAACAACTTGACTCCAAAAAACTCCAGCGATTCTTAGCCAAGCTGAACTTCTCGGCTAAAACAACACTAGCCCTTCTCGATAGCCAAACCCTCTTGGGTTCTCAAAGGCTCAAAGCCACAAAGCTCTCGATGCACTTACAAACTATCTCAACAAAGAGGCGAGGAACACAAAACTTGCTTCTTTGTCAAAGAGGCGGGGCAAAGCTAACCAACTGCTCCAATCCGCTCAAGGATCTCAGAAGCCCTACAAACTTGGGGCTCGGCCAAAACCCCACTAAACCAACACGGAACACCTCTCAGCGGTGTTACTCTCAAATAAGCCCAGCGGTGGGCACAAGCTCCAAAACTCAACGCCACGCCTTTGGCGTAACTTCTCTGAATGCCCTGGCCCGATAACAAAGCGCCTCAACACAACGCCAAGGTGGCCAAACAAGCTGAACCTCTCGGGTTCCGAAACCAAACGACCTACTCTTTCTTCACAAGAGACCGGTGAACCACAAGGCTTGCCTAAAGCCTTAACGAAAAACAATCGAACCACCAAGTGGCGATTGATCCAAAAGGCAAACTTTTCCCACTAGCACAAAGTGAAACTTGACTCGGCCAACCCTAAATGGCCAAAAAACCGAGCCACAGCTCCACTCGGCCAAGCCAACAAGCTGGAGCCTCACAGCGGCCAAACACAAACTTTTCCATGCAAACCTACTAGCAAGCGGCCAAAAAGAACATTGCCGGGCAAGGAAACACCCAACATTCCTCTCATGGAAAATCTCGGCGGCAAGGACCAAACCCTCACGGGGCTACCCGGCAACACACAACGGCTTGAGGAAAGCGGCCCAAAGGCTAACCAACCAATGCCACGGCACCTCTGTGCCAACACACTCAAGCGAGGCTCGGCTATTCGCCAAGCTGCGAAAGCTCAACAACTAGAAACAAAGCCGAGAAGGCCTTGCTCGTGAAACTCAACTCAAGCTCATCTCTTAAAGTGGTGGCCACCGCTCTTGCGAGGACAAACAACTTTCGCTTGCTAACAACACAATGCGGGGACCCTCTTCTTTGGGCTAACCAGCTGCGCTACTCGATCAACTACACAACTCGGGAGCTCTCTGACTACCCAGCGAGAGCGATTTCCCGACCAAGCAAAACTCTAAAGAGCGTGAACATCACACACGCTCATTGACTTGCTCAAACCCAAGGGCAACATCAACCAACTCTCTTGGAAGCAACACCCAGGGAAACTCAAGCGATTGGACCACCAATCCGAACTAGCCGAACTTACTCAACCGCAGGGAGGAATCAACTCCCAAGACAACCGGACTAGGAGCGAATCCTCGGGGGGCGCGTCCTGCAGCTCGAGCAGAGCAAGCTCTTGAAACATCAAGAGAACCAAATCTTAGTCAACACCAAGCACCAACTAACCTCCAAAACCAAACAAGCACTAGCTTGCTAGATTGCCAAATCTGCAAGCAACTCACCCAAGGAACACCTTTGCACAGGTCGAGCGAGCTACTGGAAGGCTCTCACAACTAGAGATCCTCGATCACCCTCCAGAGCACACACGGTCGACAATGATCTAACAAACAACCGGCTACGCGGGCACAACCCTCTCGGCATCTCAACTCTGTTGGCCAACTCCAACTTGGAAACCAAGGGGCCGGAAGCGCTACGGGAGGCGTCATCCTCCTACTCAAGCAACAACCTCAACATACCTTCTTCTTAAGGTAAGGATCCGAACGACTTTCTTAGCCAAAGCGATCGAAGCTGCGGCGGCTTGCCAAGCTTGCTCTTGTTCGGTTCAAGCTGAAGTCTAACCGGGGCAAGGACCAACTAGCAAAACTTGCTTAACCAACGGCCCGACAGCGAGCACGACATCCTTACGACCCTAAGCTAGGGCACTTGCCAAGAACTAAAGCCTTGACACCTCAAGGCGACCTTTGGGTCCTCTACACGAACCTCTCGTGGTTTTCCAAACATAAACCACGGGCGAGCTACGCAAAAGTGCGGGGTGCACGGCTCCAACTTGATCTCTTAAGATCCAAAGCCAACAAGGGCTCTCACACGGGGCAACTTTTGCCTCCAAGCGAGCCACAACAAACAAGGGAGCAACGAGAGTTCAAACCCACTCGGGGCCAACTCACCACGAAAAGCCACATTGGCCAACTTACCCATACAAGCGCAAAACCACACCAAGCTAACATTCCTCGAAACAATGAGCTCACTAAGCGCTCCGATCGGCCATCCAACTCATGGCTCTAACCTTTGGATCAACCACGCATCCACGATGCCAACACTAACCATACTAGGGCAACTCAAAGGGTGGCCGAATCATGCTACCATCAAGGTGGCTCACGGGCTCCCAACACGGCGCGCGAGAACTCGAGCGCGCTAGCTCTTACATGACCTAAAGCATCCTTTACACCCAACTCTCGAGAGATCTGAGCAGCTCCTACTTTCCTCGAAAACCTCAAACTTGTAGTCCTCGACTACTGCAGAGCTAGATCTCTTAAGCAACCCAAGCAGGTGCAACCTCGGGAAAAGGGTACAAGACAAGCGGGGATGCTAAACTGCTGGGCGACCATGGAACCACTGCACCAAAAGTGCCAAGCGGCTGAAACTAGGCCTCCTCTCAAAGCTTGGTGCCAGCAGAGCACTACATCCATTACAACACGAATCGGCCTCAAAGCAGGCTTTATGCCCCTCACGAGAATAGGGAAAGTCACCCTCCAAGTGGCGGGGCAATGGCACTCGGCCACGGGAGTCCAAACACTCGGCGGCCTAATCTCTCGGCATCTCGACCAGCAGACTTGCCACGGCCTACTCCTGCATCCCACTCGATGCTCAACAAAAGCTCAGGCCAACTTCTGCGGTGGCAACAACTAGTTCCACTGCTGGGAACATCCAAATAAAAGAGTGTTCCACTCAACTAGCCCGCCGAAATCCACGGATGGATAAAACCACGGCAAGCACACTCCACACTACACCACAGCTACGGTACAAGAGAAGCTGGTGCAAAAAACAGCGCGAGCTTGCAGAGAGGCACAGATGTCTCTACATACGCCTCAAGCCACTAACACGGCAACTTGCCAATCAATCAAGGCGGCGTGGTGGAGACTCTGCTAGTCCACCTCTCTCAGGGACTACCACCACCAAGCTGCGGAAATCAGCGGCACGGGGCGGCTCACCTCGGCCCACGAGCAATGGGGCATCCCAACACACGGATGCTAAACTCAAACACAGCCAACCGCTTTACTACTAGCGGTAGGACTTTCTAATACATCAAGCTCTCTGAGGCATCCACTTGCCAAGCCCCAGGCGGCTCCATCAACGCCAACAAACTCAAGCTGCATAAACCTCTTGATCAAGCCCTCCGGGAACCTCGGGGCTACGAGAAACTCTTTTGGGGAAAATCTTTGAAACAAACTCTGTCATTTGGGCTATCTATGCCGGGACTCCTCGCTCTGGGCGCTCTGAGCTGCGCACAGGTCTTTGCTCTATGATAGCTAAAGACACGCCATCAAATCTCACATGGTGGAGCACACTCTGCTCAAGGAGTCATACTACGAGGCGTGCTAGCCTCTACCCCCTCCTCTAGGCAACTCAGCTGCGGGGCCAACTCTTGGCCAAAGGGCTAAACAACCACGGGGCCGCGGCCTCAACATCAACAAGATCAATCCAACCCCTCGGTCGGACATGCCAAGCGTCTGCTCCTCGAGTGCAATCAACATCTTTGGCGATCTGCACAAGGCACCTCCACCCTCTCACTGGGGAGAAACCAACAACTAGGCCACAAATGGCCTGTGGAGTCTAATCTCTGCCTCCCTGCGAGTGCGATCGACACCTTTGGCGATCTGCGCACAAAGCAACAAAGCCCAGCCCACACGGGGGCTCTCTTTGCTCATCAAACTACTCGCTTGCTGCGGAAAAGTTGGCATGATGGCTCTCTAAGCCCAAACCAACAACAGTCGAGACACACTGCTCGTCTCAGCTCCACAACTCTACACATGCATAAAAGCTAGAAGAAAAGTATTGTAAATTCTTACCCCTTAACTTAATTGAACTCGGACAAACCAAGCGTAGTGGAGTCTTGATGATCATGGGAACAACAACCTACAAAGCGGGTTAGTCTACGAGAATCTATGACTCGTGCTCACGATACCAAGCTGTAAAAACCCGACCCAAAACATGGTCCTAAACACAGGATCTTACTCGGCATGCAAGTTAAATATGATAACAAGCGGTTTAGAGCTTATATTTAAAAACCTTTCAAAACATATGAGAAGAGAGCCCTTAAAAGCAGAACCAACAATTTTCAGTTTAAACAATCCAACAAGTAAAACAACTTTGGCGGTGTTTAATAAAATGTACAATACAATTTTAAGCAACGTTTTAAACAATATTCCCCTAGGACTCTGTCCATCTACATTTGAATAAACAATGCAATAATAAAAAATGAGTCTTGGCGGTTCCCCATGATCAATCGGCTCCCTCGCTAGCCCTCACGGTGTTGTCCCAAGTTACGAAAGATAAATAAGGGTGAGTATAAACATACTCGGTAAGAATCTGGCACCGGGGTACAATACGATACATCGGACATCTAGCACCTCAATATGCAAGCAAGCGACTATCAACACAGATCATAGCTCAACGAGCTCATAACACAAGATGCGGAAACATCGGAAGTCTCTTACTTAGGAATCATCGGAAGTCTCCTACTTAGGCCTAATGATTGGTTCTCATAACCAATCCGGGACATCTCAGAGGGTCTTTCTCCCTCGGCCAATTGATCGGCTCAAAAACCGATCCCAAGATGTCAGGCACCCTCGAGGTCTTTCTCCTCGACCAATTGATTAGCTCAAAAGCCGATCCCAATGGGTGTCCTCAAGGGCCTCTTACCCTCGCTAACAATGCGGACTATCGGGAGAGTACCCATGATCGGCTCTAAAGCTGGAAGGCGGTGTACTCACGAACATTGGCGGGGAGCTCTCGAGCCGGCGACTAACGGCGTGTCGCGCGCACACCGCATGCTCTTCTGCAGCCGGCGTAAATGCGGGGCCTAAGGGCAAACTACGCGCGGGCAGTACGCATGCCTAAGACTCGGAAAGCGGTGTCACCGAACACGGTGAGTGCGAGGCCCTCGGCACTCATCTGCGCGACTGTACCACCACCGACACGAAGCTAAGAGCCGGCCAAAGCGCGGGCTTGCCGTTGGCGGGGTTCCGCTCTAGCGAGCTACAAACTAGGCTTATGCCGATGTGGTAGCTACATCCACATCGGTCTGTGAAGGGGAAGCAATATGCGTTATGCTTTCGCTCTACTCCCGGCCGGTGGGGACAAGTGCGTTATGTCGCTCTCGGCCTCACGGATGATGACAAACCCTACTACTCTATCCAAGAATCACAGAGTAAATCAATGATTCTGGCTAGCAAGCAATGGCCGACATCAATCACGTTTACCTAGCATGATACTACAACTTAAAGCGGGAATCACAAGCATCTTTGGAAGAACAAACCTAGCATGGCACTAACATGTAAATCAACAAACATGCTAGCAAGAGATCAAACAAAGTTGCCTATCACTATCATGCTCATAACAATCGGCAAACATACAAGGCACAATCGAGACATATCGCGAGGTCACACACAACCACGGTAAGAAATCCTTACAGGACAAGCGAGAAAATAATCACAAATCAACCAAGCAATCCTCGAGCCTCTAATCGAACCCAAACAACCTAAACATAAGATAAAGCGACCCAAATCAAATATATAAAATAGCCCAAATAAATCCCTAAACAACGACCAACAAATCGGGGCCACTTGAAGAAAAGACTAGGGAAAAATACCATCAGAGAAGCCACAAGGCTCGGGCCATCCAACACCTATGAGCGGTGGCGCGAGCGCGCGAGCGGCGGCTGGCGCCTGGCGGCGGCGCACAGCACGCTGGCATTGGCGCGCGGCGGCGCCTTGAGCGCGCAGCGCGTGGCCCAGGGGTAAAAAAAGCGCGCCGCAGGCGCGGCTCGAGCTTCGGGTGGCGGCGACACACTGCAGCGGCAGCAGCAGAGGCAGCGCGCGCGCGGCGCGCGAGGCGCGCGCGGCGCGATGGGCTCGGGCGCGGGAAGGCCACGACGACTGCGGGGCGGCGACTTCGGCACGGAGGCGGCACAGGCGATGCCGATCTGGGCTCAGCGCGACCAAAGCGAGGCGTGCGATCTGGACTCAGGCGCGACCAAAGGCGAGGCGCGCGATCGGCGGCCCGGGGTGGCTCTCGGCGCGGCTAGAGGCGAGCGTCGCGATCGGGCGTTGGGGTGGCTCGGCGCGGCTAGAGCGCGAGCGTCGCGATCGGGGGCCGCTGGGTGGCTCGACACGCGCAGCGCGGCATGGGTGGACGATGCAACGCATATCTGGCGCACACTGGTGGGGCGATCGAGGCGCAGTGGCGCGGCGAGGGCATGGCATTGGTGAAGCGATGCGATGCGGCCAGGAGTGGTGCGGCTAGGGCATGGTGGGTGGCTAGGGTTAGGTCTTCTTGGTGAGGTTCTAGGAGAGAGAGAGAGAGAGAGAGAGAGAGAGAGAGAGAGAGAGAGAGAGATTGCAAAACAAGGGAAAGGGATTTTCTTGATTTTCTTCCCTTTTTCCTAATTTAAACAAGCCTTAAAGTCCTTAAATCCCAATTCCCGGCTTCCTCCCTTGAGACCAGGTGAAGCAATCTCTCTTCCAAACAAAAACTCTCACTTAAACAAACTCCCAAATCATCTCTAAGGGCACAGGCTCGAATCCCAAATGAAACACCCAAACAACGATCACTTTGCCCAAAACCCAAATCACAACTTGAACTCCCAAAGCGAGTACCCCAAACATCTCGGGACTCATGACCACCAACATACAAGCCTCAACAAAGCGGGAGCTGCCTCGAAGCCACGAAAAACCACAAATCTGCCCGGGAGCAAAAGACCAAAATACCCCTAAGGGTCAAAAGCAGCTCTAACGGCCCAATAACCAACCACTGAATCCGAGCCGGAAGCACCTCGAAGCTGGAATAGAAAAGCGGGCCGTTACAATACTCCCTCCTTTTAAGACTTTCGTCCTCGAAAGTCCTAAAACAACTTGACTCCAAAAAACTCCACTTGATTCTTAGCCAAGCTGAACTTCTGGCTAAAACAACACTAGCCCTTCTCTCGATAGCCAAACCCTCTTGGGTTCTCAAAGGCTCAAAGCCACAAAGCTCTCGATGCATACACAAACTATCTCAACAAAGAGACGAGGAACACAAAACTTGCCTTCTTTGTCAAAGGCAGGCAAAGCTAACCACTGCTCCAATCCGCTCAAGGATCTGGAAGCCCTACAAACTTGGGGCTCGGCCAAAACCCCACTAAACCAACACGGAACACCTCTCAACGGTGTTACTCAAGAAGCCCAGCGGTGGGCACAAGCTCCAAAACTCAACGCCACGCCTTTGGCGTAACTTCTCTGAATGCCCCAATCGATAACAAAGCGCCTCAACACAACGCCAAGTGGCCAAACAAGCTGAACCTCTCGGAGTTCCGAGAAACCATCTGGCCTACTCTTTCTTCACAAGAGACCGGCGAACCACAAAGCGGCGCGGGAAGTGCGGCGGGCGAGCGGGCGTGCGACGCAGCGGTCAGCGTCTTTGCCTTGTGAGCCTTGACAGTCTTTGAGTCTTGAGCTTGGCGTCGCGTGTGGAGCGAAAACCGGCGTGGCGGCGGGCTCGGCTGGGCGAGTGTAACGCCCGAGTTTTTCGTCCCGATCTTCAGGTATGGCCTAGGGGTATTTTAGTAATTTGGTCGGGCCGTCGGGGCCGTTTATATCTTTCGGTTGCTAAAATTATTGGATGGATTTATGAAGGTTTTGAGGCTTTGTGGTTTAGTTTGAGCATGGGTAGATGCAAAAGTAAAAATAAAGGAATTTGTCTTTTGGTGGGGTTTGAACCGGGTCTCTGGGAAGCTTGTAGAGATGTGTGCCAATTGAGCCATTAGGTGCTCTTGTTTGCTTTTCTGCATCACATCTTAGTTAACCTTGGATCTTTGGTGTTTGGTGCATTTGGTTAAATGAAATAGAAATTAGGTTTGTTGTGTTTTCTTCTCCAAAAGAGTTGTGGCGCCCAAGCTTTCTCCCAAGCTCTCCTTGCCGATTCTTCATCCTTGCGGCTCCTTGGATCGTTCATCATCACTCGGGTAAGTCTTCATCCTCTTCATCTTCTCGATTGGGTGTTCTTGTTGGCGAAGGTAAGGAGAAGAGCTTGTGTGTGTGTGTGTTTGTAGCAGTGCCCAAACATGCCCAGAGATCGCCAAACAAGAAGCCGAGCCGCCCGGATCGCCTAGCGGCAAGCCCCAGAAGCTGCGAGATCGCGCAGCCCAGCGAGCACCGAGCCGCCCGGACCGCCGCCCGGCCGTCGCGGCCGTCGCGCGCAGACCCATCGAAGCGGCCAGCGCGCGCGCGTCTCGCGCCGCGCGCGCGCTCGCCGCTGCGCGCGTGCGCGCGCTGCGCGCGTCGCGCCGCCGCGCCCGCTGCGCGCTCGTCTCGTCCGCTTGCCGTGCGCGTGCGCTGCGCCCGGCCCGGCCGTCCGCTGCGCGCGCGCGCAGCCCCTACCGCCTCCCTGCGCCCGTCAGCGCCTGATGGTGTGCGGTCCTGCCGCCATCGCCCCCATACTGCGCGCGTCGGCGCCAAAGAAGCCCGGCCAGCCGTCTTTGCTGCCCGTCCGCGTGTGGTCGTCGCCGTGTGTGAGTGCCGAGCCGAGCACGCTTGTTTTATTATATTTTTTTAGGGCTATGATTGTGATTTCTATTGTGTTTGTTAGGTTCTCGTTAGCTAGCTCGGGATCGATCGCAGCGTAGGATTTTGTGTGTAGTTGCCGGCCAAGGTAAGGATTTCTTACAGGAGTTGTGTGGACCTGCGATGTTCTATGTGATTGTTGTTTGTATGTTTGTTTGTGATTATCGGCATGTATAGTTTAGGTGCTCTGTTGCAATTCGACTAGCATGACTTCGTATGTTGTTCTCTCATGTTAGCCCATGCTAGGTTGTTCCGTTCTAGCATGCTCATATCCATTCTTGCTTCGTAGTACCATGCTAGGTTCGTTGTATCTGTGAGCACGTTTTGGATTGTATTGGATTGTATGTTATTGATATGATAGGTTAAAGTGTAGGTAGGTAGCATCATCAGGGCACGATGCATAAAG
This sequence comes from Sicyos edulis, assembly GCA_036507275.1. NCBI lineage: Eukaryota > Viridiplantae > Streptophyta > Magnoliopsida > Cucurbitales > Cucurbitaceae > Sicyos > Sicyos edulis. The sequence goes on along the minus strand of CM071853.1, from coordinate 16,332,265 downwards.
TATCTTGCATCCATGGCGGGGGCGTCGAGGCAGTTCTCGTCCGAGGACCCCGTTTGGGTTTAGCTAACCCGGCCGGTGAGGCCACGCAATCTTGGGTGAGGGTGGCGGATATTAAATGCCCCAGCGGTCGGGATGATGACTTGGCATTGCCTCGTCCCGTCGACGATCGGCACGTCCTCGGCGTGTTCGGCCGTAGCCCTTGATTGCCACTGTTAGGGCAAGGACCGCTTCTGGTGCAAGCCTATCACGGCCGGTTCCTTAGCCTCAGTGCGGTGGTTGGTGACATAGTTCACGTGTCGAGTCTCACACCCTATGTCGGTGACACCGATCCCAGATTTAGTTAGGCGTGGTGATTGGACATGGGCGACTTGCCACTAGACCGGCACCCCCATAGTCTGCGATAGAGCACGCGGTGCATGCTTACGCTCATTCTGGCGCCGGCCGGAGAGCTCCTCGGGATCTTGAGCTAGTGTACCTTTCGTATCGGCGATGAAGCAGTGAGGCCGAGACTTGGTTCTCGTATAGGGCGTATTGTGTGGTGTGGATTATTCCGGACTAAGACCCCGAGTTGGCATCCGAGGTCCAAGTGTGGACTTAAGCTATGTGCTCTATTATGTGTTTATGTTCACAGCTTGCATACACTCATCTAGATGACCATGTGCATCGTATTGTACCGATCGGGGATTCTTCTTGAGTAATTCGTTACTCACCCTTACTTATCTTCGGGTAACCATGGCGCGAGGCGGGATGGGTGAAGGAGGAGCTATGATCATGGGAACGTCTTTGTCGTCTCTCGACTTTTTATTTCTATGACTCTTGTCTTTCATTTTCCCTGAATGCATGTGGCGGGCACGGAGCCCTAGGATGTTTTCGAATGATTTTGTGGATTTCGCTTTATTGAATTTGAGAATGTTCCAAATGTTTTAATAAATCTCTGATCAGAGTGTACGTTTTGGAAATGTATTTGCCTTGAAAACAGGGATGAGTTTCAAACAAACTATATTGATTTACGATTGAACCTTGATTGTTTTGTTTTAATTGGGAATCTAAAAACTTATTTGCATATTATCCTTTCCTTTGAATGTATGCATTGGGGTAAAGGCCTATTTAGAGCCCCTTTTGGGTCGGGTCTTTCTGATTGGTATCGTGAGCTGAGTCATAGACTTTGTAGGTGACCTTTTGTTGTAGGTCGTCTTTCCCATGATCACCGAAGCACTCAGAAGCGGGTCATCAGTGCGCCTAAGTTTTCTGTTTTAGAAAAGGGTTAAGAATTTACAATACCTTTCATCTAGTGTATGCCTTGTGTAGTGTTGTGGAGCGGAGGCGAAGCGGAGTTCGACTCGTTGTTGGTTTGGGCTTAGTGAGCCATCATGCCAACTTTCCCGCGATGCAGCGAGTTTGTTTAGCGGCTTGTTGAGGTATCTAGATAGATCCGGATGCAGGACATCGTTCAGAGGGAGGCGAGCTTAGACTCCGTTGGCCATTTGTGGCCCGATTCTTCGCTTTTCCCTTAGTGAGAGGGTGGTGGTGCCGTGCGGATCGCCGATATGTTGATCGCACCAAGAGGAGCGGCGCTTGGCATGTCCGACCGAGGAGTTGGACGGATCGTGTTGATGTTGAGGCGCGTCCGGGGTTGTTAGGCCCGCATGCGATTTGCCCGGCGATTGAGTTGCCTAGAGAGAGGGTAGAGGCTAGCGGCGCCTCGCAGTGAGACTCCTTGAGAGAGTGTGCTCCGACCATGAGAGATCGATGGCGAGTCTTTAGCTATCGAGAGCGGAGACCCAGCGCAGATTTGTAGCGCGTAGTGAGGAGTCCGGACGCGATTAGCCCGGTGTGAGTCTGTTTGACATTTTCCCCAGTAGCTCTTGTAGCCGGAGGTTCTCGGGAGGGCATGATCAGTGAGTTTATTGGATGAGTTTGTTGGCGTTGTTGGAGACGCCTGGGTTGGCAAATGGATGCTGTAGAGCTCGATGTTTTAGTAAGTCCCACTTGATAGTAGTAAAGTAGTTGGCGAGTTTGAGTTTAGCATCGTGTGTGGGATGCCCTGCTTTGTTCAAAGGCCGAGGTGTGCCGTTCTGTGTTGTTTGGTTCATCGGATGGTGGTGGAAATCCCTTGTGAGAGGTGGTCTAGCGAGTCTCCACCGATCGCTTGGATTGTTTGGCAAGTTGCCGTGTTAGTGGCTTGAGGCGGATGAAGGGTCATCTTTGCCCCCTTGCGAGCCTGTTGTTGTTTAATGACCCGCTTCCTCGGATGTTGATTTGGTAGTAGTAGCACTTGAGGTGCATTGGTTGGTGTGCCACTTTGGCACTAAGTGCAGTTCGAGCTTGAGTTTGGCTTGGCATAGCGAGATGGTTCTTTAGCCATTGGATCCATTTATGGAAAATGCACTTGTTTAGGTCGTGCAAGAGGGCTAGTTCGGTGGTAGTTGAAGGACCACAAGTGAAAGGATGTTCGAGAGGAGTGGAGCCTCTTCCCGGTGTTCTTTGGGGTCGAGTAAGTCGTGCAGGTTGGCGGTGGTAAGTGTTAGTGCGTGTGAGTCTCACGCTAATGCTAAGGCCAAGAGATCTTTGTGGTTGGTAGTGCGGTCCACTACCTTCGGGTGCCTAAACTGAGTTGAGTGAGCATTGTAGATGCGAGTTCGGTCAACAGGGGAACCATGAGTTGGATGCCCGTGAGATGAGTTGGATGCTCTCGAGATGAGTTGGATGCTTATGAGATGAGTTGGATGCCTATGAGATGAGTAGGGCGCCTTATGTGTAAGCGCACTTGGTAGAGTCTTGGTATAAAGTAAGTTCGGTTTGGCGTCGTTATGTTTTAGCAGAGCAAGGTTGCCCTTTGCTTGAGTATCGTGTGAAGATGGAACTTTTGGTGTTCCTTGGATTGTTTGTATCATTTGCGGGAGTTATCGTTGCTTTGTGGAAAAGCGCTTGTTAGTCTTGGATCTCTAAAGGAAGGTTGGGAGTTGTGCACACAAGTGTGTTTTGTGTGGTTCGTTAAAGTGGCGAGTTTGAGATCCATGTAGGGTTTGCTTTGGAGATCTCGTGCTCGGTTCCTTGAGAAGTGGGACTCGGTGGTTGTTGTAAGGCTTGGTTGAGGTGGTAAGGATACCGTGCTCGTGGTATCAAGTTGTTGCTTAGGCAAGATTTGTTAAGTTGGGCCTAAGCTTGGTTGGCGGATCTTCTTGTTGATCGTTGGTTGGAGTTTGATTGGAAACCGAACAAGAGCGATGGTAGCTAAGCGCGTGGTTTTCGATCGGCATGGCTAAGAGAGTTGTTCGGATCCTTCCTTGGGTAGAAGTTATGTTGTGGCTGATGCTTTGAGTAGGAGGATGACGCGTGCAGTAGCGTTTGGGTCCTCTAGGTTCCCAAGGAGTTGGAGTTGGCGGCATGGTTGGGATCTTTGGAAATTGGAGTTGTTTGTTGAGCGGTTATGCATTAGATCGTATCTTGGCGGTGTGTGTGTCGAGGGTTGCCGAAGAACCCTAGGTTGTGGAGAGCCTCTCGAGCTCGGTCGAGCCCAGCTAGTGAGTTTGATTGGCTAGGCATTTGGAGGCGTGTAGTTTGTAGCCTCGGTGGAGTTGCTAGCGATCTTGGTAGACTAGCAAGCTAGTGTTTATTTGGAGTAAAGTCCGGAGTGGTTTCGGTGTGGTGGCAAGTTGATGCTTGGTGTTGACCAAGTGTGGATTGAAGTTGCTAGAGTTTAGTTTTGCTCGTGGGGGCGAGTGGTTTGTGCCATGTTGGTTGTTTTTTTTCTGTTTCCAAGATGTTGAGTTGCCCCGTTTGGCATTTGGAGGTTCGATGCGAGATGGACCCTTGTTGTGCCCCGTGAGATTAGATGTTGTTGCTCTGGTGGAGCAAGGCGGTGGCGTATGTGGAGTTCTCTGTCCGTTGGTTGTGCGCTTGTAGGAGCCATTTCCTTGGGGAGTTGTCGGGTTACTCCCTTGGTCTTGGAGTTAATGGTGGAAGCGCTAGCTTGAAGGAAAAGTTTGTTGGTTTGCTTGGAAGTAGTCGTTTGTCGATTAAGCGAATTCTTGGAGGGTGTTCTAGAGGTGCAGATAAAGGTTGTCCCGCCTCTTATGAGTGTTTGGCCTAGTTGGTTAAGATTTTGTGTGTTGGCATGGAAGATGTTGCACCTTTGTAGTGGAAGATCTCCTTTGTATCGATTGTGGGTTGAGGTTGCACCATTGTGTTTGGATTAGAGTGCGGACTTATCGAGGATCCTTGTTGGCTAGTGTAGCTTGCACTCTGCCGACCATTGTTGGTATTCTTGTTCTTGGTAGTTGGTGTTGACCGGGTAGTGGAGTTCAGTTATGAAGTTTCGGTGGGAAGGTGCATTAAGCCTAAGCTTGAGGTTAAGCTTTGTATGTGTTATCGTTTGGACTTGTGTGATGTGTTTCATATTTGAGGCGAGCTTTGTTCCGTTGTTTGCACGGAGGTAAGTTTAGTGGATGGAGCCCTCACAGGGCCTGGTTGTTTGCAAGTTGTCTTGCCCGACTAGTGATTTGAGTCGAGCTAGAGATGAGTGGATTGGCATAGCTATGCGGTTGTAGTTGTTTGAGCTTCCTAGTTCGTAGCACTCAAGTTGTTGGATTGTAAGTTTCAGGTGTGGAGGTGTCGGCTAGTTGAGGTTGTTGTGTGAGTTCGGATTTTTGGAGTATTGACTTGATGGCTAGAGCTCGCACCTCGGTTGTTGTGAGATGCCATTTCTATGGAGTAGAGGCATGTCGGTTTGAGTTGGAGATGTTGCCATTAGGGTGTGGCAACAAAGGTTTGTTCTAGGCGGTGCGTGGGCAAACCGTGATTCGAGAGAGTGTTCTTAGAGGCTTATGAGCGAGTGCGATTTCTGTAGTGTTTTCACCCTTTTTGTCCGATGGTCTTTTGGGAGGAGTGAGCGAGATCCTTCCGGAGCTTGTTGCGAGTTGGTGTTTCCGTGATTAGGCGGGGGAGACCGGTGTGGTTTTAGGAGGTTGCCTTGAGTAGCAGTTCTCGTGGTCGATTCTTGTGGTTCCATTGAGGCATTGTATGGTAAGTGTTGCGAGTCTCTAGTCTTTGTGAGAAAAGGTTGGTGGCCGTCGGTGTTGTTTTGGGTCTGTGTTGCTGCGATTGACAGAGGTGTTGTGCAAGAGGTTGAGCTCATTTGTGGTTAGCTCAGAGCGAGCATGAAAGTTTCGTCGATGTCGCGTCGAGTTTTAGAGTTTGAGGTTGGGCGGTCGTGCTTTTAAGATTGTGCCGTTGTGAGTTGTGTTGAGTTTTGGTAAGCGGGAGAAGTGGAGTCTCTGTTGTTGGACCATTTGAGATTCTCGAGAGGATTGGCGAGTTGCATATTGGTTAGCTTTTTCGGTCAATGTCAGTAGTGTGTGCGGTGTTCTCATGTATCGGTGGGAGGCGGTATGTGTCGGACCCATTGCTCATTATGGACTTTGAGCCTTTGCGGTGATTGAGGATTTAAGCTTGAGAGGAAGCTGTGAGTATTCTCGGTCCTCGAGGCGAAGGCGATGCATAATCGTGAGATCCGTTTGGTAAAAGTTCGGTGGAGGAGTTAGAGTTCAGAGGAGGCCGCTTGTGAGCGGGAAGGCGGGATGAGATTGCGAGTATCTGTCTTTATTTGATCTTAAGGACTTTCGAGGGCGAAAGTCATAAAAGGAGGAATATTATAGCAGCCCGAGTTTTCGTCCACGATCTTCGAGTATGCCCTAGGGGTATTTTAGTAATTTAGTCGGGCCGTCGAGGCCGTTTATATCTTATTCGGTTGCTAAAATTATTGGATGGATTTATGAAGGTTTTGAGGCTTTGTGGTTTGGTTTGAGCATGGGTAGATGCAAAAGTAAAAATAAAGGAATTTGTCTTTGTGCAGTGGTGTTTGAACCGGGTCTCTGGGAAGCTTGTAGAGATGTGTGCCAATTGAGCCATTAGGTGCTCTTGTTGCTCTTTCTGCATCACATCTTAGTTAACCTTGGATCTTTGGTGTTTGGTGCATTTGGTTAAATGAAATAGAAATTAGGTTTGTTGTGTTTTCTTCTCCAAAAGAGTTGTGGCGCCCAAGCTTTCTCCCAAGCTCTCCTTGCCGATTCTTCATCCTTGCGGCTCCTTGGATCGTTCATCATCATTCGGGTAAGTCTTCATCCTCTTCATCTTCTCGATTGGGTGTTCTTGTTGGCGAAGGTAAGGAGAAGAGTTTTGTGTGTGTGTGTTTGTAGCAGTGCCCGAGCATGCCCGGATCCGCCAAGCCAGCAAGCCCGAGCCGCCCGAGATCGCCTAGCGGCAAGCGAGCTGCCCGATCGCGCAGCAGCAGCGAGCACGAGCCGCCCGACCGCCCGGCCCGTCGTCGCCCGTCGCGCGCACATCTTTGGCGGCCGCGCGCGCGCCTCGCGCCCGCGTCGCGCCGCGCAGCGCGCGCGCGCTCGCCTCGCGCTGCCGTCGCGCTGCCATCGTCGCGCGCCTCGCGCCAGCGCGCTCGTCTCGTCCGCTTGCCGCGCCCGTGCGCGCTGCGCCTGCGCCCAGCCGCCGTCGTGCGCAGCGCGCGCCCTGCCGCCCTCTTGCCGCCGTCGGCGCCCGAGTGTGCGGTCCTGCCGCCATCAGCCCCCGCTCTGCGCCGTCGGCGCCAAGCAGCGACCGCCGTCTTTGCTGCCCGTCCGCGTGTCGATCGTGCCGTGTGAGTGCCGAGCCGAGCACGCTTGTTTTATTATATTTTTTTAGGGCTATGATTGTGATTTCTATTGTGTTTGTTAGGTTTCGTTAGCTAGCTCGGGATCGATCGCGGCGTAGGATTTTGTGTGTAGTTGCCCCGGCCAAGGTAAGGATTTCTTACCGGAGTTGTGTGGACCTGCGATGTTCTATGTGATTGTTGTTTGTATGTTTGTTTGTGATTATCAGCATGTATAGTTTAGGTGCTCTGCATTGCAATTCTGACTAACATGACCGTATGTTGTTCTCTCATGTTAGCCCATGCTAGGTTGTTCCGTTCTAGCATGCTCATATCTATTCTTGCTTCGTAGTACCATGCTAGGTTCGTTGTATCTCATTGAGCACGTTTTGGATTGTATTGGATTGTATGTTATTGATATGATAGGTTAAAGTGTAGGTAGGTAGCATCATCGGGCACGATGCATAAAGTATCTTGCATCCATGGCGGGGGCGTCGAGGCAGATTCTCAGTCCTGGACCCCATTAGGGTTTAGCTAACCCGGCCGGTGAGGCCCCTGCAATCTTGGGTGAGGTGGCGGTGTTAAATGCCCCAACGGTCGGGATGATGACTTGGCATTGCCTCGTCCTCGACGATCGGCACGTCCTCGGCGTGTTCGGCCGTAGCCCTTGATTGCCACTGTTAGGGCAAGGACCGCTTCTGGTGCAAGCCTATCACGGCCGGTTCCTTAGCCTCGAGTGCGGTGGTTGGTGACATAGTTCACGTGTCCAGTCTCACACCCTATGTCGGTGACACCGATCCAGAGATTTAGTTAGGCGTGGTGGTGGACATGGGCGACTTGCCACTAGACCGGCACCCCCATAGTCTGCAGTGCGATGTACGCGGTGCATGCTTACGCTCATTCTGGCGCGCCGACCAGGAGAGCTCCTCGGGATCTTGAGCTAGTGTACCTTCGTGATCGGCGATGAAGCAGTGAGGCCGAGACTTGGTTCTCGTATAGGGCGTATTGTGTGGTGTGGATTATTAGGACTAAGACCACGAGTTGGCATCAGAGGTCCAAGTGTGGACTTAAGCTATGTGCTCTATTATGTGTTTATGTTCACGACTTGCATACACTCATCTAGATGACCATGTGCATCGTATTGTACCCGGTCGGGGATCCTTGCGAGTAATTCGTTACTCACCCTTACTTATCTTTCGGGTAACCTTGGCGCGAGGCGGGATGGTCGGAGGAGGAGCTATGATCATGGGAACTTCTTTGTCGTCTCGACTTTTTATTTCTATGACTCTTGTCTTTCATTTTCCCCTGAATGCATGTAGCAGACACGGAGCCCTAGGATGTTTTCTGAATGTTTTTGTGGATTTCGCTTTATTGAATTTGAGGATGTTTCAAATGTTTTAATAAATCTCTTGATCAGAGTGTACGTTTTGGAAATGTATTTGCCTTGCCTTGAAGGGCGAGTTTGACAAACTATCTTTATTTCGATTGAACCTTGATTGTTTCGTTTTAATTGGGAATCAAGAAAACTATTTGCATATTATCCTTTACTTTGAATGCATGCATTGGGGTAAAGGCCTATTTAGAGCCCCTTTTGGGTCGGGTCTTTACAGGGCAATGACACTCGGCCACGGGGAGTCCAAACACTCGGCGGCCTAATCTACGGCATCTCGACCAGCAGACTTACCACGACCTACTCACTGCATCCCACTCGATGCTCAACAAAAGCTCGAGGCCAACTCCTCGGGTGGCAACAACTAGTTCCTGCTGGGAACATCCAAATAAAGTGTTCCACTCTACTAGCCGCTTGAAATCCACAGATGGATAAAACCACGGCAAGCAAACTCCACACTACACCACAGCTACGAGGTACAAAGAGAAGCTGGTGCAAAAAAGCAGCGGAGGCTTGCAAGGAGGCGAGAGATGTCTCTACATACGCCTCAAGCCACTAACACGGCAACTTGCCAATCAATCGGCGTGGTGGAGACTCTGCTAGTCCACCTCTCTCAAGGGACTACCACCACCAGCTGCGGAACCAACGGCCACGGGAGCAGCACACCTCGGCCTCTGAGCAGCAATGGGGCATCCCAACACACGGATGCTAAACTCAAACTGGCCAACCGCTTTACTACTAGCGGTAGGACTTTCTAATACATCAAGCTCTCTGAGGCATCCACTTGCCAAGCTGGGCGGCTCCATCAACGCCAACAAACTCAATTGCATAAACCTGTTTGATCAAGCCCTCCCAGGGAACCTCAGGGGCTACAAAACTACTTTGGGGAAAATCTTTGAAACAAACTCTGTCAATTTGGGCTATCTATGCCGGGACTCCTCGCTACGCTCTACAAGCTGCGCTTTGGGTCTTTGCTCTCTCGATAGCTAAAGACACGCCATCAAATCTCACATGGTGGAGCACACTCTCTGCTCAGGAGTCAAACTACGAGGCGAACTAGCCTCTACCCCCCCTCCTCTAGGCAACTTAAGCGCCGGGGCCAACTCGGCCTCACGGGCCTAACAACCACAGGGCGCGGCCTTAACATCATTAAGATCGGTCCAACTCCTCGGTCGGACATGCCAAGCGTCCTGCTCCTGCGAGTGCAATCAACATGCGGCGATCCGCACAAGGCACCTCCACCCTCTCACTGGGGAGAAACCAACAAGCTGGGCCACAAATGGCCTATGGAAGTCAAATCTCTGCCTCCTCTGGAGTGCGATCAACATCTTGGCGATCTGCACAAAGCATCAAAAGCGCCCCTGCTGGGGCTCTCTTTGCTCATCAAACTACTCGCACTACGGAAAAGTTGGCATGATGGCGCTCTAAGCCCAAACCAACAGCAGTGAGAACACCTGCTCGTCTCGCTCCACAACTCTACAGGGCATAAAAGCTAGAAGAAAAGTATTGTAAATTCTTACCCCTTAACTTAATTGAACTCGGACAAACCAAGCGGCCGTGGAGTCTTGATGATCATGGGAACAACAACCTACAAAGCGAGTTAGTCTCTGAGAATCTATGACTCGTGCTCACGATACCAAGCTGTAAGAGAACGACCCAAAATACGGTCCTAAACACGGGTTCTCACTCGGGATGCAAGTTAAATATGGTAACAAGCGGTTTAGTGCTCATATTTAAAAACTTTTCAAAACATATAAGAAGGGGAACCCTTAAAACATAACCAACAATTTCCAATTAAACAATCCAACAAAGTAAACAACTTTGGCAGTGTTTATAAAAACATACAATACAATTTAAACAACTTTTTAAACAATGTTCCCCTAGGACTCTGTCCAACTACATCTTTGAATAAACAATGCAATAATAAATGACAGAGTCTGGCGATTCCCCATGATCAATCGGCTCCTCCGCTAGCCCTCCTGGTGTTGTCCCAAGTTACAGAAAGATAAATAAGGGTGAGTATAAACATACTCGGTAAGAATCTAGCAGGGGTACAATACGATACATCAGTCATCTAGCACCTCAACATGCAAGCAAGCGACTATCAACACAGATCATAACTCAACGAGCTCATAAAACAAGATCTAGAAACATCGGAAGTCTCTTACTTCCGGAATCATCGAAGTCTCCTACTTAGGCCTAATGATTGGTTCTCATAACCAATCACAGGACATCTCAGAGGGTCTTTCTCCTGGGCCAATTGATCACTCAAAAACCGATCCCAAAGATGTCAGGCACCCTCGAGGGTCTTTCTCCTCGACCAATTGATTAGCTCAAAAGCCAATCCCAATGGGTGTCCTCAAGGGCCTCCTTGCCCTCGCTAACAATCTGGACTATCGGAGAGTACCGAAAGTCGGCTCTAAAGCGGAAAGGCGGTGTACTCACGAACATCGGCCCGGGGAGCTCTCGGGCGGCGACTAACGCGTGTCGCGCGCACACATGCATCTTCTTTGCCGGCGTAAATGTGGGGGCCTAAGTACAAACTACGCGGGCGGTGCGCATGCCTAAGACTCGAAGCGGTGTCGCGAACACGGTGAGTGCGAGGCCCTCGGCACTCATCATGCGGCACACTGTACCACCGACACGAAGCTAAGAACCGCCAAGGCGAGGCTTTGCACCGTTGGCGGGGTTCGCTCTAGCGGGCTACAAACTAGGCTTATGCCGATGTGGTAGCTACATCCACATCATTTAGGGGAAGCAATGTACGTTATGCTTCGCTCTACTCCCGACCGGTGGGGACAAAGTGCGTTATGTCGCTCTCGGCCTACGGATGATGACAAACCCTACTACACTATCTACGAATCTGAGTAAATCAATGATTCTGGCTAGCAAGCAATGACCAGGACATCAATCACATTTACCTAGCATGATACTACAACTTAGCGGGAATCACAAGCATCTTTGGAAGAACAAACCTAGCATGGCACTAACATGTAAATCAGGCAAACATGCTAGTAAGAGATCAAACAAAAGTGCCTATCACTATCATGCTCATAACAATCAGCAAACATACAAGGCAAAATCGAGATATATCGCGAGGTCCACACAACCACGGTAAGAAATCCTTACAGGACAAGCGAGAAAATAATCACAAATCAACCAAGCAATCCTCAAGCCTCTAATCGAACCCAAACAACCTAAACATAAAATAAAGCGAGCCCAAATCAAATACATAAAAGCAGACCCAAATAAATCCCTAAGCGATAGCCAACAAATCGGGGCCCAACGAAGAAAAGACTAGGGAAATACCATCCGAGAAGCCACAAGGCTCAGGCCAACCAGCCACACCTATGACGGTGGTGGCAGCGAAGTTGGTGGTGGTGTGGGCACTGGCTGTGGCACAGGCACAGGACACTGGTGGGCGGGCGAGCAGGCGCGGGCGCTTGCTTGCGCAGGGCAGTGGCCAGGGCGCGAGCAAGGGCGCGCAGGCGCGAGCTCGAGCTCGGGTGGGCGAAGACACTGCGCGGCTTAGCGCGAAAAGCAGCGCTGGCGCGCGCGAGGTGGTGCGACGCGGCGAGCTCTCGGCGCTTCGGAAGGCCGCGGCGACCTACAAAGGCGAGTGACTTCGGTGCGGCCGGGGCTCGGGCGACTAGACACGGACTTGGGGCGACACTAGGACGGCACTGGCGATGCGGATCTGGGCTCGGCGCGACTGGGCGACACGGAGGCGGCACAGGCGATCTGGATCTGGGCTCGGCGCGACTAGAGAGCGAGGGCGATCGATCGATCGAGGGTGGGTGGCAAGCGGCGCGGGCATGGGCGGTGGGCGGCTGGTGCGCGGCGCGACTCATTTGGACATGGTGCGGCTAGAAATTTGGGCATGGTGCGGCTAGAAATTTGGACATGGGCGCGACAAAAGAAATTTTGCTCAGTGGAGGAGAGAGAAAGGGAGAGGAAAAGGAATTTTGGGGATTTTGGAAAATAAAAGGGAAATATAAAAGGAAAAAGGAATTAAAAGGAAAAATGGGATTTTATCCTCCTTTCCATCCTTAACCAATTTTCTTTCCAAATTTAAATAAGCCTTAAAGTCCTTAAATCCCACTTCGGCTTCCTCCTTGAGACACGGTGAAGCATCCTTTTCCAATCAACAAATCTCACTTAAAATAAACTCCCAAATCATCTCTAAGGGCCGGGCTCGAATCCCAAAGGAAACACCCAAACAACCATCACTTTGCCCAAAACCCAAATCACAACCAGAACTCCCAAGCGAATAGCCCAAACATCACAAAGTCATGGTCATCAACAAACAAGCCTCAACAAAGGCGGGAGTGCCTCGAAGCCCTGAAAATCCACAAATCTGCCCGAGGAGCAAAAGACCAAAATACCCCTAAGGGTCAAAAGCAGCTCTAACGGCCCAACCGAACCCATGAATCGAGCGGAAGCTCCTCGAGAACCGGAATAGAAAAGCTGGGCCGTTACACAAAGCCACAATGCTATCGATGCCTTACAAACTATCTCAACATTGAAACGTGGAACACAAAATGCCTTCTTTGCCAAAGCGGGGCAAAGCTAACCGAAAGGCCACTTTGCTCGATCCGCTCAAGGATCTCAAAAGGCCCTACAAACCTAGGGCTCAATTAAACCACTGCTAACCCAACACGGAACACCTCTCTACGGTGTTACTCTCAAAGTAAACTCATGGTGGTCACAAGCTCCAAAACTCAACGCCACATGACTGGCATAACTTCTCTGAATGCTCTGGCAGTTAACAAGCAGCCTCAACTTTACACCATCTTGACCAAAAACTGAACCTCTCGGGTTTGAAACTAAACGGCCTACTCTTACTTCACATGAGGCGACCAAACCACAAAGCTTGCCTACGACCTTAACTAAATACAATCGAACCACCAAGCGTCGAAGTGGTCTTAAAGGCAAGCGTTTCCAACTAGCACGCACTTACAACACTTAAGCAACCATCTTAAGAGAAATCGGCGCGTCAAAAACAAGGGCACAATCTGGTTCACGAGACGGCTAACACTACTCGCACCGGTGTGAAACCAGCCTCGGCCAACCCTAAATGGCAAGATCCGGCCTGAGACTCCACTAGGCCAAACCAACAAACTAGAGCCTCTCAGCGGCCGAACGCAAACTTTTCAATGCAAACCTACCAGCAAGCGCCCTAAGAGAACATCGCGGACAAGAAAACAACCAACATTCCTCTCATGGAAATCTCGGGTAGCAAGGACCAAACCATCACGCGCGACCACTAGCAACACAACACCTTGAGGATAGCAACTCAAGGGTCTAACCAACCAATGCCACGACACCTGCAGGCCAACTCACTCATCGTGGCTCGGCTAAAATGTCAGCTATGACGCACAACAACTAGGAACAAAGCCGAGAAGGGCTTGCTCGTGAGAAACTCAAACCAAGCTCATAACGAGCAAAGCTCGCCTCCATGCTACCACTCAATTCTTAAGTCCAAGCTGGCTATTCAAAGGACTTTCTCCTTTTAGCCTAGGCCTAACTCATCTTCCAACGAGGAAGATTCACTCCGAGAAACATCGCAAGGATTACGGATAATAACAACCATGATGCTGGCGAATCGCAAGAAACATGAACTGACAAGGCTACCTCCAAAGATAATACTTGAGGCTGGCATCCATGGTGCAACTCAACCACCAAAGAAACTAGGGGTTCTTCAAACCCCAAAGAACCAACAACTTTCCGAAACAACTCAACTCTTAAGCTGGTGGCCTCGCCCTTGCGGGTCAAACAACTTTTAAGCTTGCTAACAACACAATGCGAGGACCCTCTCATTTGGGCTAATGCATTTGCGCTACTCTGATCAACTACACAACTCAGAAGCTAAGCTGACTACTCCTCAACGGGAACGATTCTCCAGCAAGCAAACTTCTGAAGGGCAGAGAACTTCACACACGCTCGCTGACTTGCTCAAACCCAGGGCAACAACAACCAACTCTCTAGGAAGCAACACCCAAGGGATTCCTCAACCGATTGGACTACCAACCCAGAACTAGCAGAACTTACTCAACCGCCAAGGGAGGGGACAACTCCCAAAACTTCCTGACTAGGAACAAGTCCTCAAGGCAACGCCCTCTTGCTCGAACCGAGCTAGCTCTAGAAACAACATGAGAACCAAATCTTGGTCAACACCAAGCACCAACAAGCCACCACGCCGGAACCAATCCGGACTCTACTCCAAACAAACACTAGCTTGCTAGACTACCAAGTCACGCGACAACTCACGAGGAACACTTGCAGGTGGTGGTGAGCTCTGGTGAGGCTCTCCACAACCTAGGGATCCTCCGATCACCCTCCGACACACACGGTCATCAAACGATCTAACAGACAACTGGCTAAACGGGCACGACTCTCTCCAGCATCTCAACTACGCTGGCCAACCCCAACTTCTTGAAAACCAAGAGGACCAGAAACGCTACAGAATGCGTCATCCTTCTACTCAAAGCATCAACCACAACATAGCTTCTGCCCAAGGTAAGGATCCGAAGAGCTCTCTTAGCCATGACGATCAGAAACTACGCGGCTTTGCTACCACCGCTCTTGTTCAGTTCCAACTGAATTCTAATCAGGTCAAGGTCCAACTAGCAAAACTTGCTTAAACAACAACCCGGCTACGAGCACGGTATCCATACAACCAAAGTCAGGGCACTTGCCAAGAACTAAAGCCTTGACACCTCGAAGAGTGAGCACTGGTTCCTCAACACGAACCTCTCGTGGTTCCCCAAACATACACCACGAAGCAGGCTACACAAAAGTACCTTTGGCGTGTGCGGCTCCAACTTGATTCCTCAAGATCCAATGCCAACAAGAACTCTCACACAAGCAACTTTTGCCTCCAAATAGAGCCACAACTAACCAGGGAGCAACAAGAGTCCCAACCCACTCGGGGTCGACTCACCACGGAAAGCCACATTGGTCAACTCACTCTTACAAGAGCATATCACACCAAGTTAACATACCTCAAACCAATGGTCCACTAATCGCGCTCCGATCAACCATCCAACTCATGGCTCTAACACTAGATCAACCACGCATCCTTGATGCCAACACTACCCATCCTAGGATAACTCAAAGGGTAGTTGAATCATGCTACCATCAAAAGCGGCTCACAAGCTCACAACACAGCGCGCGCGAGAACTCGAGCGCGCTAGCTCTTAATGACCTACAACATCCTTTGCACCCAACTCTCGGTGACCACTGAAATGCTTCTACTTTCCCTCGAATGACCTCATACTTGTAGTTCTCTGACTACCACCGAGCTAGATCTCTATGCAACCCAAGCAGGTGTGTAAAAACCCGACCCAAAAGGGGCTCTAAATGGGCCTTTACCCCAATGCATGTAGTGAAAATAAAAGACATTATGAAAAATACATTTCGGATTCCAAGTAAAAGCAGAAACATTCAACAACCAAAACATACATTTCTAAAAGCACACTCGATCAGAGATTTATTTAAACCATTAAAACAATCCACAAGTACCAATATCTTTGGAATCCATAAAGCGTAAGAAAACATCACGGGGCTCTGTGCCCGTCTACATGCATTCGGAAATAATAAAAAGTGAAGAGTCATGATAATTAAATAAAATAATCAGAGATGACAGCGGGTTCCATGATCACGGCTCCTCCTTGACCATCTGTCTCCCGCCTTGATTACAGTGGAAAACCACGAGAATAAGGGTGAGTAACGAATTACCAGTAAGAATCCTGGCGGGGTACAATACGATATACATGATCATCTAGAAGAATGTATGCAAGCTATGAGTACAAACACAGGCGGAGCACATAGCTAAGTCCACACTTGGACCTCTCGATGCCATCTCGGGGTCTTAGTCAGGACAATACCACAACACATTAAACGCACTATCACGGGAACAAGTCCGGCCTCGGCTGTCTCTATCATCGTACGAAAGGTGCTGGCTCAAGATCCCGAGAGCTCTCGGTCGGCGCTGTAATGGCGTAAGCGCGCACCGCATGCTCTTTGCAAACTACGGGGTGCGGGTCTAGTGGCAAATTGCCGAGTTGATCACCATGCCTAACTAAATCTACGGATCGGTGTCGCGACATAGGGGTGTGAGACACGGACACGTGAACTATGTCGGCTGTACCACCGCACTTTGAGGCTAAGGAACCGGTCGTGGTAGGCTTGCACCGAAGCGGTCCTTGCCCCTAACGGTGGCAATCAAGGGCTCTACGGCCGAACACGGCGAGGGCGTGTCGGCTGCCGGGGCGAGGCAATGCCAAGTCATCATCCCGACCGTTGGGGCATTTAACGATCTGCCACCCTCACCCAAGATTGCGGGGGCCTACCGGTTGGGATAGCTAATCCCTCACGGGGTCCAGGGCGGAGAAGCTGTCTCGAGCGTCCTTGCCATAGATGCAAGATACTTTATGCATCGGGCGGATGATTCTATCTACCTCAATTCTAAACCTTAACAATAATAACGATTCAATCAATGCGGTCCAATACGTGCTCATCGGATACAAAGAACCTAGCATGATACTACGAAGCAGAAGCAGGATATCGAACATGCTAGAATAGAACAACCTAGCATGGGCTAACATGAGAAACAATACAAGAGTTCATGCGATCGAGAATTGACAGAGCACCTAGGCTAAACATGCTAGTAAACATACATAGGCATACAAAACAACAATCACAAATATCTGCGAGGTCCACACAACCCGGTAAGAAATCCTTACCTTGGTGGAAGACTTCTACACACAAATCCTAAGTGCTGGAACAATCCAGGAGCTAGCGGCGGGAACCTAGCAAACCAACAATAATCGGCATCTAAAATATCTAAACAACAATAGAACGACAAGCTCGGCTCAGGGAACTCACGCGGCGCGACGACCACGAGCTTGAAATTTGCTTGGCAAGTGGCACGGCAGGACGCGCCCAGGCTGCGCCTTGCACGGCAAGGATCTTGTGGCCGGCTGCTTGTACCGGCAGCCGGCAAGGAGCGCAGCGCTGGCTGCGCTGGCCGCGGCCGCACTGCAACAGGCGCGTCTTGTGTAGCGAGCGCTCGGGCGAAAGCGCGGCGCGGCGGCGTGGCGTATGGCACGCAGCGATCTGCGCGGCCTTGGCGCGCGCGGGCGCTGGCGTCGACAGCGTCGCGATGACGGTAGCGCCTGGCGGCGGCAGCGGCTTCGGGTGAAGGCCTCTGGCCTTGCGCGGCGATCGGCGGCGGCTTCGGCGAAGGCCTCTGGCGCGATGGCGATCGGGCGTCTGCAAGGCTGCTTTGGGCGAGATCTGGGCGTCGGCGAGCCTACGCCAGACAGATCTGGGCGTCGCGGCAGCGAAGGCTGCCGTTGCGGAGGCCAGGCGATGCGGCGAGCTCGAGTCTTTGGACCTCCTCATTTGTTTGCACAACACACACACACACAAACCCCTTTTTCTTACATTCGGCCGACAAACACCCAAATGAGAAGATGAAGAAGACGAAGACTTACCGGAATGATGATGATCGAACCCAAGGAGATGCAAGGATGAAGAATCGGCAAGGCTATGGAGATGGAGAGCTTGGGCGGCCAAGAGGTGTTTTGGAGAAGAAGATGGAATAACCTAATTCTATTTCATTTAACCAAATGCACCAAAACTCCAAAATCCAAGGTTAACTAAGATGTGATGCGAGAAAGAGCAACAAGAGCACCTAATGGCTCAATTGGCACACATCTCTACAAGCTTCCCAGGTGACCGGGTTCAAACCCATTTATGGCACAATTTCCTTTATTTTTACTTTTGCAACAAACCTTGCTCAAACCAAACCTCAAACTCCTCCAAAAACCTACAAAACCAACCAATAATTTTAGTAAGCTGGAAAAGACACAAGCGACCATGACGGCCCGACCAAATTACCAAATTACCCCTAGGGCATACACGGAAGGCAGGAAGAAAAACACGGGTCGTTACAATATTCCCTCCTTTTTATGACTTTCGTCCTCGAAAGTCCTTAAAACAGCACTCGGGGTAATGCAACCTCATCTCGTCTTCCCGCTCCCAAGTGGCTTCCTCGAGAACCCGATTCTTCCATGAACCTTTACCAAAGCGAATCTCGCGATTCATGCAGCGTCTTGGTCTCAAAGGCAAGGATCCTCACTGGCTTCTCTTGAAGTTCAAATCCTCATTCATTTGCAAAGGCTCAAAGTCCACAATGTGCGACGGGTCGGCACATATCTTGCCTCAACATCGATACATGAAAAACACTATGCACCGTGATAGTGACGGAGGTAGGAGCTAACCAGGTAAGCAACTCGCCAATCCTCTCTAGGATCTCAAATGGACCAACAAAGCGGGGACTCAACTTCCCACGCTTGCAAACCTCAAAACACCTCGCATCGGAGCAACCTTAAGGAACACATTTGACCAACCTCAAACTCCAAATCTCGGCGCCGAACATCGGCGTAACTCTCTCTGCTGCTCGCTCTGAAGTGTCAACATACGAGCTCTAATCTTACGCTGCTTTGCACCATTGGTCAAGCTGCGGTAACTCGGGACCCAAAACACATCTATCGCCAACCTCTTCCCGAACCACGGGGGCGAGAGCAACGCTTACCATACAATGCCTCGAATGGAGCCATCTCAGATCGTCGTGTAGCTGTTGTTATAGGCAAACTCCATCAAGTCACAGAATCTGGTCCCAAGCTGCTGGGAAATCCAACACACAAGCCCTCAACATATCCTCGAGAATCGATTCACTCTCTCGGTCGACCATCCGTCACGAGGTGAAAAATTTGTCTTTGAAAGCGCACTCTGTGCCCAAACCCATACGGAGGCGCTCTCCAAAAGCGAGAAGTGAACCGCGAGTCACGATCGGACACAATCCTCACCGGCACACCATGATAACGGATAATCTGCTCCAAAAGCAATTGCGCCCACTATTCCCTTTGTATGAGTGTCTCTACAGGGAATGAAGTGTGCGCTCTTGGTCAAGCGGTCGACTATCACCCAAATCGAGAGAACTTCCTTGGAGTCCTTGGCAAACCGGATATAAAGTCCATGGAGATCTCTTCCCATTTCCAGCAGGGTACACTCGGTGTTTGCAACAAACCGGTGGCCTCTGCACTGGGTGCCTTCACTTGGCGACAAGTGAGACACCGGTGACAAACTCTGCCACATCTCTCTTCATCCCCATCCACGGAAGGTGCAGCAAGGTCTGATACATCTTGGTACCCAGGGGTGCCAAGCAAAAGAAGGCTGTGGGCCTCTCTGAGAGCAACTCTGCTCGCAAACACCGCAATGTCGGAACACACAACCGGCCTCTATAAGTCAACCCAACATGCAGTGAATACACAAAGTCAAAGTCACCGTCGGCACTAACTCTGTCAACCAATCTCTTAAGTGCGGGGTCACCCAGCCCTGGCTGTCTATAATCCATTTGCCGAATCGGCCGGTGAGCAGTCAATCGAGCTACCACTGGCGGTAACCTCTCCCAACAACACTGCAACCTCGGCCCGCTCGAACTCTCTGCAAAGCTGGTGAGGAACTCAACAAGCGCCGCAGAGTGCGGCGTCTTTTCTGCTCAAAGCATCGGCCACTACATTGGCTTTACCCGGATGGTACAAAATCTCATGATCATAATCCTTTACCAACTCTAACCATCTCCTGCCTCATATTCAACTCCTTACTGCGTAAGCAGATACTTGAGGCTCACGGTGATCGGTAAACATCTCGAATCCGCTCACCATACGGGTAATGCCTCCAAATCTTGGTGCAAACACCACTGCTTTGCCAACTCCATATCATGAGTCGGGTAGTTACTGCTCATACGGCTTGGTGACGGGAAGCATAGGCAATGACCTTCCGTCTTTGCATCAACACACAACCTAATCCAAACTTGGAAGCATCATCAGACCACGAAACCACTGTCCCCTCGGATTCTGCCAACACTAGTCTTTGAAGTCAAAGCGCACTTGAGCTGGCAAAGCTCTCATCACACTGCTTTGTCCCAAACAAACTCGACACCCTTCCTCGTCGGACGAGTGAGGGGCGAGGCTAAAGCGAGAAAAGTCCTTGACGAACCGAAGACGGTAGTAACACGCCAAACCCAGAAAGCTGCGAATCTCGGCAGCTGAAGTCGGCTTGGCCCATGAACTCACGGCCTCAATCTTCGCGGGGTCCACGGCTATACCATCTCTCGAAACCACGTGGCCTAGGAAGGCCACTGCTCCAACCGAAATCACATTTGGAAAACTTCGCATAAAGTGGTTTTCCCTCAAAGCCGCCAATACTCGCCTCGGATGCTCTGCATGGTCTTCTTTAGACCTCGAATAAATCAGAATATCGTCAATGAACACGATGACGAAATTTGTCCAAAAATGACTTGAACACCCTATCCATCATGTCCATGAACGCGGTGGGGCATTGGTCAATCCAAACGACATAACCACAAACTCATAGTGACCATATCCGGATCTCGAAAGTTTGTCTTAGGAATGTCGGCATCCACGATCCATAGCCCGATGGTAACCGGATCTCGGATCTATCTTGGAGAACACAGAAGCTCCTGAAGGCGATCGAACAAATCATCGATCACGGGGCAGCGGATACTTATTCTTCTTTGTCACCTTATTAAGCTCGCGGTAATCAATACATAAGCGCATAGAACCATCCTTCTTTTTCACAAAGCAGGCCCGGTGCTCCCACGGGGACACACTCGGACGGATGAACCCTCGGTCTAACATCTCCCGCAGCCCGAATCTTGATTCCTTTAACTCCGTGGCGCCATGCGTCACTGAGCCTTCGAGATAGGGAGGGTCACGGCTCGAGCTCAATAATGAAGTCAACCTCTCTTTGGGGCAACCCCGGTAACTCCTCGGGAAACACATCCGCGAACTCCTGCACGGCCGGCACTGATCAAGCAGAGACGGCGAGGCGGCTCTTCCCGAACAACTTGGCTAGATAGCCCCAAGCTCCATGAGCTAGCAAGCGACGAGCTTTCACGGTGACACCATCGGCGGGCAAACTCCCACTGGACTCCACGAAACTTAAAGCTAGGCCGACTGGCGGCTGAACACTACTTCTTTCGGTGGCGGTCAATCAGCGCGTGGTTAGTGACTAACCACTCCATACCAAGAATCACATCAAAAGCGCTCATAGGCGGGACTATGAGCGTAGCCACAAGCAACTCTCCGGATATCTCGATCCGGCCATCCTTAATCTTATCTCTAGCCAACATACTAACTCCCGAAGGAGTTGCAACAGATAACTCAAAACCTAGAGGCTCTAGTCTTAACTTAGCATGCTCAACCAAACAACACGAGATACAAATGAATGCGTAGAACCGAGAATCAAACAAGACAAATGCGCGGTGATCTAAAACAAGAAGCGTACGCCACAGCGGCATCCGTCACGCTCGGCCTCTGACAGTCGTAGCAAACACTCGACCCGCTGCTGCTGCTGGGCCGAGAAATTTGCCATAGTGGTGATCACAAAAACGGGCCATGTGCCCCTCTCTACCACAACGGTAGCACAATCTAGGTCGGTGACAAGCTCGGCGTGGACTTTCCCACAAGTAGCACAAGCGGAAGCGCACTGGGTCCTCCTGTTTGTCGGGCCGGAACGGTGGAGCTCTCGCCGATCTCTGTTTCGAATCGCCCTTGGCGGCGGCGCCGCGCCCCGAAAGTCAAACTTCCTCTTACGCCCCACAGTGCTTTGGGACGGGGCCGCTGAGCAGAGCGGCAACAACCCGCTCAGTGAGGATACTTCCCATTATAGATCGTGGCTAAGCGGGCCAGCCCTAGCATAAGTGTCGGGGGCACGAGCCACGACATCTGGGGAAACACCTCGCCTCAATCCGGATATGAACTTCCGAATCTTGGCTCTAGGGTGGCAATCAAGCGAGGAGCAAAATATCCATACTCACGAGAACTTGCGCTCATATTCCTCAATGGAATCGAGAACCTCGCTTGAGTTACGGAAGAGCTCCACCATCTTCTCCCTGAGCCTCATCACCGATGAACTTTACCTTGAACTCGGCCTTGAAGAACTCCCAAGTAGCGGGTGGAGACCCGGTGGTCTCTCGCTCAAGGTGGACTCCCACCACCATCTCATTGTGCCTCGGCACAAGACATGAGCCGCACATCTCGGCCTCACGAATATCGGGGCACACCATGATCGGGAAGGTGTACTCCAAATGGGCAATCCACTGGCCGCCGCTAACGCATCACCGGTGGCATCAAACTTCTCAGGCTTCCACTTCACAAAGTCCTTGACCACCTACCCAATTCCTCGGCACCCTCTCTGCCATATATCGCCTCTGGGGCTACTTGCTCTGTGGAGTGGAGGTGCTCGAGCTCTCTTGAACCAATCGAGTCATTTGCTCGATCTGGGCTCGGGACTCTTCCATTGCGCGGCGCCAACAAGGCACAGGTCTCGCCCTCTGGTCACTCAACATGCGACCATAAAAGCCCTCATAGACTCGGGCAAACTCTGCTCGGGAGCAGCGATCTCACGGCCTTCGATCGCCTCAACGCCCGCTCTAGGCGTAACAGAGGATTTCTTTGGTGGAATGCCATCGATGTCGGCTTGGGACGATGTCCTGCGATGATCAGATCCGATCCACGATACCTCGACCGCTCTCGAACCTCCTCCCCGATGCGGGTGGATAGCATCTTTGGCGATCTACATCCAAACCAACAACGAATCAAAACACACTGTCACCATTCCACAACACCAAACAAGGCATACACTAGATGATAGGTATTGTAAATTCTTAACCCTTTTCCTTTCTAAAACAATAAATCTAGGCGTACTGATGACGTCGGAGTCTTGATGATCATGGAAAACGACCTACAACAAAAAGGTCGGTCTCAGAATCTATGACTCGAGCTCTCGATACCAAGCTGTAAAAACCCGACCCAAAAGGGGCTCTAAATGGGCCTTTACCCCAATGCATGTAGTGAAAATAAAAGACATTATGAAAAATACATTTCGAATTCCAAGTAAAAACAGAAACATTCAACAACCAAAACATACATTTCTAAAAGCACACTCGATCAGAGATTTATTTAAACCATTAAATCAATCCACAAGTACCAATATCTTTGGAATCCATAAAGCGTAAGAAAACATCCCGGGGCTCTGTGCCCGTCTACATGCATTCAGGGAAATAATAAAAAGTGAAGAGTCATGATAATTAAATAAAATAATCGGAGATGACAGTGAGTTCCATGATCACGGCTCCTCCTTCACCATCATCTGTCTCCCGCCTTGATTACACGTGGAAAACCACGAGAATAAGGGTGAGTAACGAATTACCCAGTAAGAATCCTCAACCGGGTACAATACACGATATACATGATCATCTAGAAGAATGTATGCAAGCTATGAGTACAAACACAGAGCGGAGCACATAGCTAAGTCCACACTTGGACCTCGATGCCATCTCGTGGTCTTAGTCCAGGACAATACCACAACACACTAAGCGCACTATACGGGAACAAGTCCCGGCCTCGGCTGTCTCACTTTGTCGTACGAAAGGTGCACTCGCTCAAGATCCCGAGGAGCTCTCGATCGGTATTTGTAATGAGCGTAAGCGCGCACGCATGCTACCGCAAACTGGGAAGTGCCGGGTCTAGTGGCAAGCCGCCCGTGTTCGATCACCATGCCTAACTAAATCTACGGATCGGTGTCGCGACATAGGGGTGTGAGACACGGACACGTGAACTATGTCGGCTGTACCACCGCACTTTGAGGCTAAGGAACCGGTCGTGGTAGGCTTGCACCAGAAGCGGTCCTTGCCCTAACAGTGGCAATCAAGGGCTACGGCCGAACACGGCGAGGGCGTGTCATCGCCGGGGGCGAGGCAATGCCAAGTCATCATCCCGACCGTTGGGGCATTTAACGATCGCCACCCTCACCCAAGATTGCGGGGCCTACCGGTTGGGATAGCTAATCCCTCACGGGGTCAAGGCGGAGAAGCATCTCGAACGTCCTTGCCATAGATGCAAGATACTTTATGCATCGGGCGGATGATTCTATCTACCTCAATTCTAAACCTTAACAATAATAACGATTCAATCAATGCGGTCCAATACGTGCTCATCGGATACAAAGAACCTAGCATGATACTACGAAGCAAGAACGGATATCGAACATGCTAGAATAGAACAACCTAGCATGGGCTAACATGAGAAACAATACAAGAGTTCATGCGATCAGAATTGAACGAGCACCTAGGCTAAACATGCTAGTAAACATACACGAGCATACAAAACAACAATCACAAATATATCGCGAGAGGTCCACACAACCCCGGTAAGAAATCCTTACCTTGGTGGAAGACTTCTACACACAAATCCTAAGTCTGCGGAACAATCCCGAGCTAGCGGCGGGAACCTAGCAAACCAACAATAATCAGCATCTAAAATATCTAAACAACAATAGAACGAGCAAGCTCGGCTCAGGGAACTCACGCGCGCGACGACACGAGCTTGGGGCTGCAGCTGGCAAGCCGCGCACGGCAAGGACGCGGCCTGGCACGGCAAGGATCTTGTGCTGCACTTGCGGCAAGGATGCGCTGTGTTTGCCTGGCCGCACCGCGGCACGGCACGGCAGCGCGCGTGCGCGAAGCAGTCAGCGGCGCGCGCTGGCGCGCGGGCATGCCAGCATGCGACAGCGATCGCGAGGCCTTGGCTGGCGTGGCTGGGTAGCTGGCGACGGCGATGCGCGTGCGGGCGCTGGGTGAAGCGGCGCGGCGAGCAGCGGCTTCGGGTGAAGGCCTCCTGGCGCGCGAGCGATCGGGCGAGCAGCTCGGGCGAAGGCCTCCTGGCGCGAGCGATCGGGCGATCTGCAAGGCTGCTGGGGCAGATCTGGGCGTGCGGCAGGGCTGCTTCGACAGATCTGGGCGTGCGGCAGCAGGGCTGCCGTTGAGCGGAGGTGGGCGATGCGACGAGCTCGGTCTTTGGACCTCCCTACCGGTGTTGCACAACACACACACACACAAACCCCTTTTTCTTACATTCGGCCAGCAAACACCCAAATGAGAAGATGAGAAGAAGCGAAGACTTACCGGAATGATGATGATCGAACCCAAGGAGATGCAAGGATGAAGAATCGGCAAGGCTATGGAGATGGAGAGCTTGGGCGGCCAAGAGGTGTTTTGGAGAAGAAGATGGAATAACCTAATTCTATTTCATTTAACCAAATGCACCAAAACTCCAAAATCCAAGGTTAACTAAGATGTGATGCAGAAAGAGCAACAAGAGCACCTAATGGCTCAATTGGCACACATCTCTACAAGCTTCCGGGGAGACCCGGGTTCAAACCCATTTGCATCACAATTTCCTTTATTTTTACTTTTGCAACAAACCTTGCTCAAACCAAACCTCAAACTCCTCCAAAAACCTACAAAAACCACCAATAATTTTAGTAAACTGGAAAAGACACAAACGACCATGACGGCCCGACCAAATTACCAAATTACCCCTAGGGCATACCTGGAAGACCGGGAAGAAAAACCTGGGTCGTTACAAGGTGCAACCTCTTGAAAATGGGTACGAGACTAGTGGGGATGCTAAACTCGGGCGGGCCATGGAACCACTGCACAAAAGTGCCAAGCGGCCCGAATCTAGGCCTCCTCTCAAATCTTGGTGCCAGCAGCACTACATCCTTTACAACACAAAAAACAACCATATACGAGCTTTATGCCCCTCTAAGGGTAGGGAAGGTCACACTCCAAGTGGCGGGGCAATGGCACTTAACACAAGAGTCCCAACGCTCGAAAGCGGTCTAATCTACGGCATCCGCCTACTTGAGACATGCCACGGCCTACTCCTGCATCCCACACGATGCTCAACAAAAGCTCAGGCCAACTTCTCGGGTGGCAACAACTAGTTCCACATTTGGAACATGCTAACAAAAGAGTGTTCCACTCTACTAGCCCGCTAAAATCCACAGACGGATAAAACCACGACAAGCAAACTCCACACTACACCACAGCTACGGGGTACTAAAAAAGCCCTGGTTTGTAAACAGCGGCAAAGAGGCTTGCAAGGGGGCAAAGATGTCTCTACATCTTCCTCAAGCCACTAACCCGGCAACTTGCCAATCGATCAGACTCTGGTGGAGACTCTCTTTGGTCCACCTCTCTCAAGGGACTTCCACCACCCTTTGTTGTATCAAGCAAAGACAGAGCAGCATACCTCGGCCTCACGAGCAAGCGGGACATCCCAACACACGGATGATAAACTCAATCCTGGCCAACCGCTTTACTACTAGCAGTAGGACTTTCTAAAACATCGAGCTCTACAGGCTTCCACTTGCCAAACTGGGCGGCTCCATCAACGCCAACAATCTCATCTGCATAAACCTGCTGTTCTTGCCCTTCCGAGAATCTCCGGGGCTACAAGAGCTATTGGGGGGTGTCTCCTGAAAAAACTCTGTCAGCTGGGCTATCTGTGCCCGGGACTCCTCACTACGCGCTACAAACTACGCCTGGGTCTCCGCTCTCTGATAGCTAAAAGACCTGCCATCAAATCTCTCATGGCTGGAGCACACTATGCTCAAGGAGTCACACTCTGAGGCGTGCTAGCCTCTACCCCCTCCACTTGGCAACTCAACTGCCAGGGCCAAAACTGGCCTGCGGGTCTAAACAACCCTGGACGCGGCCTCAACATCAACACGATCAGTCCAACTCCTCGGGTGGACATGCCAAACGTCCCTGCTCCTCCACGTGCAATGAACATACTGGCGATCTACACAAAGCATAAAAGCTAGCCCACACTGGGGCTCTCACTGCTCATCAAGGGCAACACATGTATACTAGATGCAGTATCGTAAAAAGAAACCCTTAGCTTAAAGAACTTAGACAAACCTGACGGTCGTGGAGTGTAACGGCCCAGGTTTTCATCCCGGTCTTCCAAGTGTGCCCTAGGGGAATTTTGGTAATTTGGTCAGGCCGTCAGGGCCGTTTATGTCTTTTTCCAGTTGCTAAAATTATTGGATGGGTTTATGTAGGTTTTTGAGGCTTTGTGGATGGGTTTGAGCAAGGATAGATGCAAAAGTAAAAATAAAGGAAAATTGTGTTGCAACTGGGATTCGAACCAGGGTCTCCGGGAAAGCCTTTGGGGATGTGTGCCAGTTGAGCTATAGAGAGCTCTTGTTGCTCTTTCTGTGTCATATTATGGTTAGCCTTGGATCTTTGGAGTTTTGGTGCATTTGGTTAAATGAAAAAGAAATTAGGTTTTTGTTCTTCTTCTCCAAACCCCTCATCTTGCCGCCCAAGCTTGTCTCCCTAGCCCTCCAAGCCGATTTTCATCCCCTTTGCAGCCCCGTGGTTCGATCGTCTTTCCGGGTAAGTTTCTTCGTCTCTTCGTCTTCTCCGATTTGAGTTCTTGCTGGCCTAATGTAAGTAGAAGAGTGTGGGTGTGTGTGTGTGTTTGTTTGCAGCCAGCCGAGAGGAGCCCTAGCCAGCAGCCCCACCGTCGCAGCTCCCCAGCCGGCCAGATCGCACCAGCAGCAAGCCCAGATCGCTCGGAGTCGCCCAGCTCCATCGCCCCTGCAGTGCCATCGAGCAGCCTGTTGCTCAGCACCCGAGCCAGACGCCCAGACAGCCCATGTCGCAGCCCAGCAGCACCCCCAGACAGCCCCTGTCGCAGCCCAGCAGCACGCCCAGCAGATGCGCCCCTGTCGCGTGCCTGCAGCAGCCGTCGCACAGCCGGATCGCACGTCCAGACGCTCGTCAGCCCGCGAGCCCGTCGTCGTCCCAGCGCGCCAGCGCGTGTCCGTTCGTGCCAGCGCGTCCGCCTCCAGCGCCGGGCCAGCGTGCCCATCCGTGCCCCCAGCGTCGTGCCAGCGCCCAGCTCTGTCGCCCATCTGCGCCCGTCGGCGCAAGAAGAAAGCGACCCGCCGTCTTTGCTCGCCGTCGCGTGTCAGCCGAGCCGCGTGAGTTGCTCCCGAGCTGAGCCTTGTTTATTTTATTATATTTAGGCATATGGATTGTGATTATCATTGTTTTTGTTAGGTTCTCGGTAGCTAGCTCGGGTTCGATCGCAGCTTAGGTTTTTGTGTGTAGTTGCCTCCCTGCCAGGTAAGGATTTCTTACCGGAGTTGTGTGAACCCTGCGATGTTCTCTGTGATTGTTGTTTGTATGTTTGTTTGTGATTATCAGCATGTATAGTTTAGGTGCTCTGTTCTGAATTCCTGACTAGCATGACTTCGTATGTTGTTCTCTCATGTTAGTCCATGCTAGGTTGTTCCGTTACGGCATGCTCATATCATTCTTGCTTCATAGTACCATGCTAGGTTCGTTGTATCTGTTGAGCACGTTTTGGATTGTATTAGATTGTTTGTTATTGATATGATAGGTTAGAGTGTAGGTAGGTAGCATCATCCGGGCCCGATGCATAAAGTATCTTGCATCCATGGCAGGACGCACGAGGTAGTACTCGCCCCCTGGACCCCGTTAGGGTTTAGCTAACCCGACCGTAGGCCCCGCAATCTTGGGTGAGGGTGGCGATCGTTAAATGCCCCAACGGTCGGGATGATGACTTGGCATTGCCTCGTCCCCGGCAGTCGGCACGTCCTCAGCGTGTTCGGCCGTAGCCCTTGATTGCCACCTGATAGGGAAAGGACGGCTTCCTGGTGTAAGCCTACCACGACCGATTCCTTAGCCTCAAGTGCGGTTTTTCAGGCTGACATAGTTCACGTGTCTAGGTCTCACACCCCTATGTCAGTGACACCGATCCAGAGATTTAGTTAGGCGTGGTGACTGGACATGGGCAGCTTGCCACTAGACCCGGCACCCCCCATAGTCTACAGTAGCACGCGGTGCGCGGTTACGCTCATTACAGCGCCGACCGGAGAGCTCCTCGGGATCTTGAGCTAGTGCACCTTTCGTATCGACAGTGATTTATTTCCGGACTAAGACCCTGAGTTGGCATCCGAGGTCCAAGTGTGGACTTAAGCTATGTGCTCTATTCTGTGTTTATATTCATAGCTTGCATACACTCATCTAGATGACCATGTGCATCGTATTGTACCCCGGTTGGGGATTCTTACTGAGTAATTCGTTACTCACCCTTATTTTATGGTTTCCCACGGGTAACCAAGGGGCGAGACAGGATGGTTGAAGGAGAAGCTGTGATCATGGGAACCTGCTGTCAACTCTGACTTCTTTTATATTATGACTCTTGTCTTTTTATTTCCTCTGAATGCATGTAGTTGGGCACGGAGCCCTAGGATGTTTTCTAAATGTTTTTGTGGATTCCCGCTTTATTGAATTTGAGGATGTTTCAAATGTTTTAATAAATCTTTGATCAGAGTGTACGTTTTGGAAATGTATTTGCCTTGAAACAGGTGCTTGGAGACAGGGACAGGTTTCAGCAAACTATATTGATTTCTGATTGAACCTTGATTGTTTTGTTTTAATTGGGAATCCGAAAATTTATTTGCATATTGTCCTTTACTTTGAATGCATGCATTGGGGTAAAGGCCTATTTAGAGCCCTTTCTGGGTCGGGTCTTTACATGGAGTGCTGATGATCATGGGAACAACAACCTACAAAGCAGGTTAGTCTACAGAATCTATGACTCTGTGCTCTGATACCAACTGTAACAACCCGACCCGAAATACGGTCCTAAACCTGGGTTCTCACTCAGCATGAAATATGATAACAAGCGGTTTAGTGCTCATATTTAAAAACTCTTCAAAACATATGAGAAGGGGGAACCCTTAAAACATAACCAACAATTTTCATTTAAGCAAACCAACGAAGTAAAAACAAGCCTGGCCAGTATTTATAAAAACTATCAAAACAGTTTAAACAACTTTTAAACAACATTCCCCTAGGACTCCTTGTAACGACCCAGGTTTTTCTTCCCGGTCTTCCAGGTATGCCCTAGGGGTAATTTGGTAATTTGGTCGGGCCGTCAGGGTCATTTGTGTCTTTTCCAGTTACTAAAATTATTGGATGGTTTTTGTAGGTTTTTGGAGGGGTTTGTGGTTTGGTTTGAGCAAGGTTTGATGCAAAAGTAAAAATAAAAGGGAATTTGTCTTTGGTGGGTTTGAACCTGGGTCTCCTGGGAAGCTTGTGGAGATGTGTGCCAATTGAGCCATTAGGTGCTCTTGTTGCTCTTTCTGCATCACATCTTAGTTAACCTTGGATCTTTGGTGTTTGGTGCATTTGGTTAAATGAAATAGAAATTAGGTTTGTTGTGTTTTCTTCTCCAAAAGAGTTGTGGCCGCCCAAGCTTTCTCCCAAGCTCTCCTTGCCGATTCTTCATCCTTGCAGCTCCCTTGGATCGTTCATCATCAATCCGGGTAGGTATCGATCTTCCTCTTCTTCTTCTCATCCGTTTGGTGTGCTTTTGGCCAAGTGAAAAGAGGTGTGTTGTGTGTGTGTGTGTGTGTTTGTTGCAGGCTGCCCAGCATGCCCAGATCTGCCCAGCAGCAAGCCCAGGCCGCCCAGATCGCCTAGCGGCAAGCCCGAGCTGCCCAGATCGCGCAGAAGCAGCGAGCACGAGCCGCCCAGATCGCCGGCCCGTCGCGCGGCCGTCGCGCGCACCCGGTGAGCAGCCCGCGCGCTGCGTCGCGCTCGCGCGCTCCGCTCCTCGCGCTGCGCCCGTCAGACGCGGCATCGCGTCGCCTCGCCTCGCGCCCAAGCGCGCTCGTCTCGTCCGCTTGCCGCGCCCGTGCGCTGCGCCCGGCCAGCCGTCGCGCGCGCGCGCGCGCAGCCCGCCGCCTCGCCGCGTCGCGCAGCGCCAGTGCGGTCTCGCCGCGCCATCGGTGTAAGAACCCGACCCAAAACATGGTCCTAAACCTAGGTTCTCACTCGGCATGCAAGTTAAATATGATAACAAGCGGTTTAGAGCTCATATTTAAAAACCTTTCAAAACATATGAGAAGGGGATCCTTAAAACATAACCAACAATTTTCATTTAAAACAATCCAACAAAGTAAAACAACTGGCGGTGTTTAATAAAATGTACAATACAATTTAAGCAACGTTTTAAACAATGTTCCCCTAGGACTCTGTCCATCTACATTTGAATAAACAATGCAATAATAAAAGACAGAGTGCCTGGCGGTTCCCCATGATCAATCAACTCCCTCCGCTAGTGTAACGGCCCTTTTTCCTTCGGTTAATAACAAAATTAATTGGAAAATTAATTAAATCTTTTGGGATTTGAGCCTTGCCTAAATGGTGAATGTGGAGTTTTAAGAAAAGAGTCTTAATTAAAAGAAAAAGAGAAAAGAATTTCTTTAGCCGGGACATGCAAGAGAAAAGCCTTGGGAAAGGAATTTAGGTCTCTAACCTATTTAAAAATAAGGAAAAGAAGGAAAATCAAGAAACTCCTAATTTTTCCCCTCATAGCCTCTCTCTCTCTCTCTCTCTCTCTCTCTCTCTCTCTCCTAAAACCCTAGCCGAGCGGCCCTAGCCACACCATCGAGCCACCCCGAGCCACCCGGCCCTAGCCGCACGCACCACACCGCGCCGCCACGGCCCTGCCGCGACAGCCCCTGCGCGCGCGCGGACCACGCCGCCCGACCTGCTCGCCGCCCGGCCATCTGACGTCGCCGAGGCCGAAGCCCCACCGTCGCACACCCATCGCCGCTTCGGCGTCGCGTGGCCGCGCGCCAGCACCGCGCCGGCGTCGCTCGTGGTCGCGACTGATGTGCCGCAACGCAGCCCAGACGCGTCGCCGCGCCGCCGCTGCCCCGCCGCTCAGCGCGATCCCTCGCGCGCGCCAACCCAGCCGAGCCGCTTCGCTCGCGCGTCGCCTTGCAGCCGCACGCCGCGCGCGCCGCGCGTCCGCCGACGTCCGCCGCGCGCGCGCGCGCCAGCGCCAGCGCCAGCGCTGGCCCACCGCACCAGCGGCGCCCAAGCCACCCTCCTTGCTGCCGAGGCCCGTGTCTTCTCGGTGGTAATTCCCGAACCAATCCCTTTGTGTTTTCTAAGCTTACGGTCTCTTTGTATGTATTTACTTAGGATGCTTTATTTATGCCTAGGTTGCTCGAGTTCGTATTAAGCTCGAGGGTCTTTTTGGTTGTGATAGCTATTCTCCACTTGTTTCCAGGTAAGGACTTCCTACCGTGGTTGTGTGGACCCTGCTATGCTTTCTTAATTGTGCCTTGTATGCTTGTTTACCTTTATGAGCATGTTAGTGGATAGGATAGCTAGTGATTGAATTCTTGCTAGCATGTTTTGCCTTTTTATGCATGTTAGTGCCATGCTAGGTTTGTTCTTCCAGCATGCTTGAGATTCCTGCTTTAAGCTCGTAGTATCATGCTAGGCTATGTATGACAGATGTCTTTGTGGATGTTAGCCAGGAATCACGTACTTGGTAGTCTAAGCTAGTATGATAGGGTTTGTCATCATCTAGAGGCTGAGAGCGGACATAACGTACCTTGTCCCCACCGGTCGGGAGTAGAGCGAAGCATAACGTACCTTGCTTCC
Source organism: Sicyos edulis (assembly GCA_036507275.1). Taxonomy (NCBI): domain Eukaryota; kingdom Viridiplantae; phylum Streptophyta; class Magnoliopsida; order Cucurbitales; family Cucurbitaceae; genus Sicyos; species Sicyos edulis. Next base: position 16,299,787 of record CM071853.1, on the reverse strand, counting down.
CCCCGGCAGCCAGTGAGGATTAGCTACCTCATTGGCATAAGCCTAGTTTGTAGCCTGCTAGAGCGGAACCCTGCCAACGGTGCAAGCCTACCTTGGCCGGTTCTTAGCTTCAGGTCGGTGGTACAGTTTTGCATGATGAGTGCCGAGGGCCTCGCACTCTCGTGATCGGTGACACCGTTTCCGAGTCTTAAGCATGCGCGCACTGGCCCGCGTAGTTTGCCCTTAGGCCCCGCATTTACGCCGGTTGCGAGAGAAGAGCATGCGGTGTGGCGCGCGCACACGCGTTAGTAGCCGGTTCGGAGAGCTCCCCCGGGCTAATGTTCGTGAGTACACCAATTCCTTCCCGTTTAGAGCCAGACTTCGGGTACTCTCCCGATAGTCCAGATTTATAGCGAGGGTAAGAGGCCCTTGAGGACACCCATTGGGATTGACTTTAGAGTTAATCAATTGGTCGAGGAGAAAGACCCTCGAGGGTGTCGGACATCTTGGGATCGGTTTTAGAGTGATCAAGTGGCCAAGGGAGAAAGACCCTTGGAGATGTCGGGATTGGTTTGAGAGCCAATCATTAGGCCGGAAGTAGGAGACTTCCGAGGATTCGGATTTGCCTTGTGAGCTCGTTGAGCTAAGATCCGTGTTGATATTTGTGGCATGTGTACTAGGTTGCTAGATGATAGATTGCATCGTATCGCACCCGGTCGGGGTTCTTCTACCGAGTATGTTTATACTCACCCTTATCGTGGTTTCTTCCACAGGTAACTTGGGACTGACACCGAGGTGGCTAGCGAGAGAGCGGGAGATCATGGATCTTCTTGACACTCTGCCGTGTCTTATTTTTTACTTTTTTTTGGATTTTGACATGTAGTTGGACTTAGGTCCGTAGGGAAAACTATGATTTGAACTATTTTATGTTTTAAGGAAAATCTTGATCGATCCTTTGTTTTTAATTTGAATGGTTCAAGCTCGCTTAATGAATGTTTACCTTGTTTTTAATGTTTTCCACTCTTATATTTGAAAAGTTTTACAAACCGACCCCAGTAGGGTCCTTTTAAGCTTTTCACTTGCATCTTTGAGTAAAGATCTAGATTTAGTCCCATTTTCGGGTTGGGTCTTTCTGATTGGTATCGAGCACGCGAGTCATAGATTCTGTAGACTAACTGTTTGTAGGTTGTGTTCCCATGATCTCCCGGACTCCAAGGCCGCTGAGTTTGTCTAAGTTCAATAAGCTAAGGGTTTTGTTTATGATACTATATGCGCAGTACACATGTGTTATCTTTGTTGACAGAGAAAGCCGAGCGTGGACTAACCGTTGTGGTTTCCGTGTAGATTGCCGGTATGCGGTTACGTAGTGGAGCAGTCCGTCTGGAAAGCGCAAATAGAGATCTTTGTAGAGCCATCGGCCGGTATATCGAGCTCCTAGGCCGCCGTGGCACTGAGGTTAACTTGCCCGAGAGAAGGGGCGGAGGCTGCTATGCCTCAAGGTGCAGCTCAGGAGGAGATATTTACGCTATGAGAGACATGATGATGGGCCTAATGGCCGAGTAGAGAGCTGAGACTCAAGCGCGCTGGCTAGCAATGCAGAGAGAGGAGTCTAGGCACGAGATAGCCCGGTTTGACACAGCTCATGCAAAGAGGCACCCCAGCAGCTCCAGTAGCCGGTAGCTCAACCGGAGGGCAGGTCATCGAGACGATCGAGACTCACTTGACAAAGTGCAGAGGGGGCGCGAGTTTGGCAAGTGGTTGAAAGATTTCACCAAGTGGAAGCCAAGAGAATTTGATGCTTGAGAGAACCCACTTGTGGCGATCAGTGGTTGGCAAGAATGGAGTACATCTTTAGAGTTATGGGATGCCCGGATGTACAGAGGCCGAGATGTGCGGCCCATGTTCTCTCTCGACACATCCGAGTGGTGGTGGGAGTCCACAGATAGAGCTAGACCAGTTGGTCTTCTCCACCACTGGGAGTTCTTTAGAACGAAGTTGAGCTAAGTATGTTAATGACGAGGCTCGGCGAGGAGATGGCAGAGGCCTTCTCAAATCAAACAGGATCGAGATAGTATTGCCGCCTATGAGAAGAAGTTCTCTCGAGTATAGCTATTTCGCACTTTTGAGCTCATTGCCACCGAGGAGCTCAAGACTAAGAAGTTCATTTGTGGGGTGAGGAAGGAGGTTGCTCGGGATGTTCGAGCACTCGCTCCCGAGAGTTATGATCGAGCGATGAGAGTTGGCCACGATTTATAACCCGAAGTATCTCGCGGTCACGAGGATTGCATTGCGCCCGGCTCGGTCGATTCAACTGCCACCAGTGTATTCCGGCGAGAAGAGGAAATGCAGGACTTCTAGTGGTTTCCGCTCAAGCTGGTCGCAGAACTCACGGCGGGGGCGATCCGATGGTCGAGATCGGCGCCGACCTCGTGGTAGAGCCAGAGATCGCCGGCGGAGGCGGGGCGAGCAAACGGCTCATTGCAACAAGTGCGGAAAGGCACATTATGGTCTGTGTGGAGCATCGCCCCGTGCTTGCTACTGATGTGGCAAGGAGGGCACTGGCCGATTCTGCACTCGAGGATGCAAAGCGAGCTGGACCGGCCCAAAATGCGAGGCCGAGTGTTTGCCACTACTCGCCGAGGAGGCAGAGCGTCATCGATGATCACGATTGCAGTGCGCTGCTTGTCTTACAAACACTATGCATTTGTATTGTTTGATTCGGGTTCGACCCATTCCTTTGTTTTCGATGCATTCGTTAGACAAGCTTGTGTGGAGCTCGAACCTCTAGGGTTTGAGTGTGTGTTGCCACTCCTTCGGGTGTGAGTATGTTAGCTAGCGATGAGAGTTAAGCATGGCGGATCTGAGATATCGATGAGATTTTAGAGGCTACCCTCATAGTGTCTTTGTCTATGAGCGGTTTCGATGTAATCCTTGGCATGGATTGGTTGGCGAGAGAACCATGCTTTGATAGGCGCCGCGGAAAGAAGTGGTGTTTAGGTGCCTCGAGGCCGAGCTTCAAGTTTCGCGGTGTCGAGGCGGAACTTGCCCGTCATTGATCTCAAAGCAATGAAAGCCCATAGATTGTTGGCTCGAGGAGCTTGGGGCTTCTTGGCAAAGTGTCGAGGAGATAGTAGTCTGCGTTGATTGTTGACATGGTCCCCTGTGGTGCAAGAGTTTGCGGATGTTTTCCCTGAAGAGTTGCTTGGGTTTACCCCAAGCGGGAGTTGGACTTCACCATTGAGTGGAGCCGGGGACTCTCCCCATTTCCAAAGCCCCGTATCGTATGGCGCCACCGGTGAGTTGAGAGAACTCAAAGTGCGATTACAAGAGATTTGGATCGAGGTTTCATCCGTCCGAGTGTGTGTCGTGGGGAGCAGCGCCATCTGTTTGTTAAGAAGAAGGATGGATCCATGCGCTTGTGTATAGACTATAGAGAAGCCCGAATAAAGTCACGGTGAAGAATAAGTATCCCCGCCGCGTATAGATGATCTGTTTGATCGGCTTCAGTGGAGCCTCGGTGTTTTCTAAGATTGATTTGAGGTCGTGGTACCATCGGTGAGGATTCGAGATCTGAGATATCCCGAAGACAGCGTTCGGATCGAGGTATGGTCATTATGAGTTCGTGGTCATGTCTTTCGGACTCACGAACGCCCCGCAGCGGCGTTTATGGACATGATGGACAGGGTGTTCAAGGCATTCTTGGATAACTTTGTCATCGTATTCATAGACGACATTTTGATTTATTCGAGACAAAGGAGGACCATGCCGCATTTGAGGCAAGTTTTTGACATTGCGTGAGAACGATTGTTCGCAAAGTTCTCTAAGTGTGAATTTTGGCTAGAGAGAGTAGCCTTCCTTGGACATATCGTGTCGGGCAGATGGAATAGCGGTGGACCCCACAAAGATAGAGGCGAGTTAGCTCATGGGCGGACCAACGGCGGTCGCCGAGATACGTGACTTTTGGGTCCGGCGAGGTTATTCTGGCGTTTTCGTGAAAGACTTTTTCGCTAAGGCAAAGACACCCTAACCCGTCTGACCAAGAAGGGTGTTGACTTTGTTTGGGATGCTAGATGTGAGGAAAGTTTTGTGTAACGACCCAGGTTTTTCTTCCCGGTCTTCTAGGTATGCCCTAGGGGTAATTTGGTAATTTGGTCGGGCCGTCATGGTCGTTTGTGTCTTTTCCAGCTACTAAAATTATTGGATGGTTTATGTAGGTTTTTGGAGGAGTTTGAGGTTTGGTTGAGCAAGGTTTGATGCAAAAGTAAAAATAAAGGAAATTTGTTTGCAGTGGGGTTTGAACCAGGTCTCTTGGGAAGCTTGTAGAGATGTGTGCCAATTGAGCCATTAGGTGCTCTTGTTGCTCTTTCTGCATCACATCTTAGTTAACCTTGGATTTTGGAGTTTTGGTGCATTTGGTTAAATGAAATAGAATTAGGTCATTCCATCTTCTTCTCCAAAACACCTCTTGGCCACCCAAGCTCTCCCTCTCCATAGCCTTGCCGATTCTTCATCCTTGCATCTCCTTGGGTTCGATCATCATCATTAGGGTAGGTATTGATCTTCTTCTTCTTCTTCTCATCCGTTTGGTGTGCGTTTGGCCAAGTGAAAAGAGGTGTGTTGTGTGTGTTGTGTTGATTGCGGCCGGCCGAGTGAAGCCAGCCCGGCAGACAGACAGATCGCCCTGTCGTCGCCGCGTCCGCCCAGATCGCCTTCGCCGCACGCCGAGATCTGTCCTAGCAGCCTCGTCGTTAAAGAAGAAGCACGAATCGCCCGATCGCTCGCGACGCCAGAGGTCTCGCCGGCGCCGCGCGTCGGCCGCGTCTGCGTCGCCCATCGCCGCGCCCCGCGCCGTGTCCGCTTGCCGAACCGCTGCTCGCCGTGCGCCTTCGCGCCAGACGTTCGCCGCGCGCGTCGTCCTGCCAGCTGCTCGCCGTGTATCGCCATCGCGCGCCCGGCGCCGCGCGCCGCCCGCCGAGCGCTCGCGCGCGCGCGCCCCTCGTCCTACTGTCGTGCGTGCGGTAGCGCGGCAGCGCGCGCGTCCTGCCCGTGTAGCGGCCGCGGTAGCGCGTAGCGCTGCCTGCCTCTTGTGCGGTAGCACAGCGCGGCGGCAGCGTCCTTGCCGTGCCGGCTGCGGCTTGCAGCCCCAAGCTCGTGTCGTCGCGCGCCGCGTGAGTTCCCTTTGAGCCGAGCTTGCATTCTATTGTTGTTTAGATATTTTAGATGCTTGATTATTGTTGGTTTGCTAGGTTCCCGCCGCTAGCTCGGGATTGTTCATGACTTAGGATTTGTGTGTAGAAGTCTTCCACCAAGGTAAGGATTTCTTACAGGGGTTGTGTGGACCTCATGTATATTTGTGATTGTTGTTTTGTATGCTGTGTATGATTACTAGCATGTTTAGCCCTAGGTGCTCTGTGCTCATTTCTGATGGCATGAACTCTTGTATTGTTTCTCATGTTAGCCCATGCTAGGTTGTTCTATTCTAGCATGTTCGATATCTGTTCTTGCTTCGTAGTATCATGCTAGGTTCCTTGTATCTGTTGAGCACGTATTGGGTGCATTGATTGAATTGTTATTATTATTATTGTTAAGGTTTAGAATTCGGGTAGATAGCATCATCCGGGCCCGATGCATAAAGTATCTTGCATCTATGGCAAGGACGTTCGAGAGACGATTCTCCGTCCTTGGACCCCGTGAGGATTAGCTATCCCAACCGGTAGGCCCCGCAATCTTGGGTGAGGGTGGCGGCATGTTAAATGCCCCAACGGCCGGGATGATGACTTGGCATTGCCTCGCCCCGGCGATCGGCACGTCCTCGGCGTGTTCGGCCGTAGCCCTTGATTGCCACTGTTAGGGCAAGGACCGCTTCTGGTGTAAGCCTACCACGGCCGGTTCCTTAGCCTCGAGTGCGGTGGTTCAGGTGACATAGTTCACGTGTCGGTCTCACACCCCTATGTCGGTGACACCGATCCGAGAGATTTAGTTAGGCATGGTGGATCGAACACGGGCGGCTTGCCACTAGACCCGGCACCCCGAGTTTGCGGTAGCATGCGGTGTGCGCTTACGCTCATTACAGCGCCGATGGAGAGCTCTTCGGGATCTTGAGCGAGTGCACCTTTCGTATCGGCGATGAGACAGCCGAGGCGGGACTTGTTCCGTATAGCGCGTTTAGTGTGTTGTGGTACTTTCCGGACTAAGACCACGAGTTGGCATCCGAGGTCCAAGTGTGGACTTAGCTATGTGCTCCGCTCTGTGTTTGTGCTCATAGCTTGCATACATTCTTCTAGATGATCATGTATATCGTATTGTACCCGGTTGGGGATTCTTCTTGGGTAATTCGTTACTCACCCTTATTACGTGGTTTTCCACGGGTAATCAAGCGGGAGACAGGATGGGTGATGGAGGAGGCGTGATCATGGGAATCTGCTTTGTCATCTCTCGATTATTTTATTTTATTTATCACGACTCTTGACTTTTGTTATTTCCCCTGAATGCATGTAGGCGGGCACAGAGCCCCAGGATGTTTTCTTACGTTTTATGGATTCCAGCATATTTGTACTTGTGGATTGTTTTAATGGTTTAAATAAATCTCGATCGAGTATGCTTTTAGAAATGTATGTTTTGGTTGTTGAATGTTTATTTTTACTTGGGATCCGAAATGTATTTTTCATAATGTCTTTTATTTTCACTACATGCATTGGGGTAAGGGCCCATTTAGAGCCCCTTTTGGGTGGGTCTTCTGATTGGTATCGAGCTCGAGTCATAGATTCTCGAGAGTGACCTTTTTGTTGTAGGTCGTTTTCCATGATCATCAAGACTCAAGGGTGGTCATCAGTACGCCTAGATTTATTGTTTTAGAAAGGAAAAGGGTTAAGAATTTACAATACCTATCATCTAGTGTATGCCTTGTTTGGTGTTGTGGAATGGGTGACAGTGAGTTTTGATTCGTTGTTGGTTTGGATGTAGATCGCCCGACATGCGACCACCCGTCTGGAGAGGAGGAGGTTCGAGAGCGAGTCGAGGTATCGATCGGATCGGATCATCTGCGGGGACATCGTCCCCAAGCCGACAACGATGGCATTCCACCAGCGGCTCCTCCGTTACGCCTAGAGCGGGCGTTGAGGCGATCGAAGCGCCGTGAGGCGCTCTCTGGAGCGAGTTCTTTGAGTCTATGAGGGCTTTTATGGTCGCATGTTGAGTGACCAGAGGGCGAGACCTGTGCCTTGTTGGCGTGCGCGGCGGGAAGAGTCCCGATCCCAGATCGAGCGGTGACTCGATTGGTTCAAAGTGAGCTCAAGTAGCACCTCGGCTCCACAGAGCAAGTAGCCCGAGGCGGATATGGCAGAGGGTGCCGAGGAATTGGGTAGGTGGTGAAGGATTTTGTGAAGTGGAAGCTTCGAGAAGTTTGATGCCACCGGTGATGCGTTAGCGGCGGCCGGTGGATTGCCCATTTGGAGTACACCTTCCCGATCATGGTGTGCCCCGATATTGAGAGGCCGAGATGTGCGGCTCATGTGCTAGGAGGCACAGCGAGATGGTGGTGGGAGTCCACCTTGAGCGAGAGACCCGGTGGGTCTCCACCCGCTACACCGGGAGTTCTTCAAGGTGAGTTCAAGGTAAAGTTCATCGGTGATGAGGCTCAAGAGAAGATGGTGGAGCTCTTCAGGAACACAAGCGCAGGTTACGATTCCATTGAGGAATATGAGCGCAAGTTCTCGTGAGTATGGATATTTTGCTCCTCGGTTGATTGCCACCCCGAGTGAAGATTCGGAAGTTCATATCCTGGATTGAGGCGGGGTGTTTCCCGAGATGTCGAGGCTCGAGGCCCCGACACTTATGCTAAGTACATCGATTAGCCACGATCTATAATGGGAAGTATCTGCTTTGGCGGGTTGTTGCCGCTCTGTTCAGCGTCTGTCCCAACAGTGTGGGGCGTAAGAGGAAGTTTGACTTTCGAGGCGGCAGCGCCGCAAGGGCGATTCGAAGCAGAGATCGGCGGAGAGCTCCGGTCCGTTTTCCGGCCCGCCAGCGAGGAGGACCCGAGCGATTTCGCTTGTGCTACTTGTGGGAAAGTCCACGCCGAGCTTGTCGGCTGGACCTAGATTGTGCTTCCGTTGTGGTAGAGAGGGTCACATGGCCCGTTTTGTGATCAGCCGGCTATGGCGGCTCGGCCAGTAGCAGCAGGCAGGTCGAGTGTTTGCTACGACCGTCAGAGGCCGAGCGCACGGACGGATGCGTATGGCGGCACGCTTCTTGTTTTAGATCATCTGCGCATTTGTCTTGTTTGATTACGGTTCCACGCATTCATTTGTATACGTGTTGTTTCTTGAGCATGCTAAGTTAAGACTAGAGCCTCTAGGTTTCGAGTTATCTGTTGCAACTCCTTCGGGAGTTAATATGTTGGCTAGAGATAAGATTAAGGATGGCGAATCGAGATATCCGGGAGAGTTGCTTGTGGCTACGCTCATAGTTACGCCTATGAGCGGTTTTGATGTGATTCTTGGTATGGAGTGGTTATTTTGCTAACCACGCGTTGATTGACCGCCACCGGAAAGAAGTAGTGTTCGGACGCCCGAGTCGCCTAGCTTTAAGTTTCGTGGAGTCAGTGGTGGAGTTTGCCCGATGGTGTCACCGTGAAAGCTCGTCGTTTGCTAGCTCATGGAGTTTGGGGCTATCTAGCCAAGTTATGCGGGAAGAGCCGCCCCTCATTTATCATTGATCGAGCTGCGTCGTGCGAGGAGTTCGCGGATGTGTTTCTGAGGAGTTACTGGGGTTGCCCCAAAGAGAGAGGTTGACTTCATTATTGAGCTCGAGCCGAGGACCCTCCCTATCTCGAAGGCTTCGTATCGCATGGCGCCAGTGAGTTAAAGGCGAAGATTCGATTGCAGGAGATGTTAGACCGAGGGTTCATCCGTCCAAGTGTGTCCCCGTGGGGAGCACGATTCTGTTTGAAAAAGAAGGATGGTTCTATGCGCTTATGTATTGATTACCGCGAGCTTAATAAGGTGTGATGAAGAATAAGTATCATTTGCCCGTATCGATGATTTGTTCGATCGGCTTTGGGGAGCTTCGGTGTTCTCCAAGATAGATCGAGATCGGTTACCATCGATTTGCGGATCGGGGATGCCGACATTCCTAAGACGACTTTCGAGTCTAGATATGGTCACTATGAGTTTGTGGTCATGTCGTTTGGATTGACCAATGCCCAGTGCGTTCATGGACATGATGGATAGGGTGTTCAAATCATTTTTGGGGCGGCCGTCATTGTGTTCATTGGCGATATTCCCGATTTATTCGAGGTCTAAAGAAGACCATGCAGAGCATTTGAGGCGAGTATTGGCGGCTTTGAGGAAAACCAGCTTTATGCGAAGTTTTCCAAATGTGATTTCTGGTTGGAGCGGTGGCCTTCCTAGGCCACGTGGTTTCGAGAGATGGTATAGCCGTGGACCCCGCGAAGATTGAGGCCGTGAGTTCATGGGCCAAGCCGACTTCGATTGCCGAGATTCGCGACTTTGCGGGTTTGGCGAGTTACTACCGTCGGTTCGTCAAGGACTTTTTCGCTTTAGCCTCGCCCCTCACTCGTCGACGAGGAAGGGTGTCGAGTTTGTTTGGGACAAAGAGTGTGATGAGAGCTTTGCTGGGCTCAAGCGTAGTTTGACTTCGGCAGACCGGTGTTGGCGATTCCGGAGGGCGACAGTGGTTTCGTGGTCTCTGATGATGCTTCCAAGTTTGGATTAGGTTGTGTGTTGATGCAAGACGGGAAGGTCATTGCCTATGCTTCCCGTCCATTTGGCCGTATGAGCAGAACTACCCGACCCATGATATGGAGTTAGCGCAGATGGTGTTTGTTTCAAGATTTGGAGGCATTACGTATGGTGAGCGGATTCGGATGTTTACCGATCACGAGCCTCAAGTATCACATTTACTCGTAAGGAGTTGAATATGAGGCGAGAGGAGATGGTTAGAGTTGGTAAAGGATTATGATTGCGAGATTTTGTACCATCCGGTAAAGCCAATGTAGTGGCCGATGCTTTGAGCGAGAAAAAGACGTCGCACTCTGCGGCGTTGTTGAGTTCGCCCAGTTTGAGAGAGAGAGTTCGAGCGGGCCGAGTGTAAAGACCCGACCCAAAAAGGGGCTCTAAATGGGCCTTTACCCCAATGCATGTAGTGAAAATAAAAGACATTATGAAAAATACATTTCGGATCCCAAGTAAAAACAGAAACATTCAACAACCCAAACATACATTTCTAAAAGCATACTCGATCAGAGATTTATTTAAACCCTTAAAACAATCCACAAGTACAAATATTTGGAATCCATAAAGCGTAAGAAAACATCCACGGGGCTCTGTGCCCGTCTACATGCATTCAGGGAAATAATAAAAAGTGAAGAGTCATGATAATTAAAATAAAATAATCGAGAGATGATGGCGGGTTCCATGATCACAGCTCCTCCTTGACCATCCTGTCTCGCCTTGATTACTGTGGAAAACCACGGAATAAGGGTGAGTAACGAATTACCCAGTAAGAATCCCCAACCAGGGGTACAATGCGATATACATGATCATCTAGAAGAATGTATGCAAGCTATGAGTACAAACACAGAGCGGAGCACATAGCTAAGTCCACACTTGGACCTCGGATGCCATCTCGTGGTCTTAGTCAGGAAAATACCACAACACACTAAACGCGCTATACGGGAACAAGTCCGGCCTCGGCGCTCTCATCGTCGTCACGAAAGGTGCACGGCTCAAGATCGAGGAGCTCTCGATCGTGGCGCCGTAATGAGCGTAGCGCGCACCGCATGCCACTGCGCAAACTGCGGGGGTGCGGGTCTAGTGGCAAGCCGCCCGAGTTCGATCACCATGCCTAACTAAATCTACGGATCGGTGTCAGCGACATAGGGGTGTGAGACACGGACACGTGAACTATGTCACTGTACCACCGCACTTTGAGGCTAAGGAACCGGTCGTGGTAGGCTTACACCGAAGCGGTCCTTGCCTAACAGTGGCAATCAAGGGCTCTGGCGAACACGGCGAGGGGCGTGTCGGCTGCCGGGGGCGAGGCAATGCCAAGTCATCATCCCGACCGTTGGGGCATTTAACGATCCGCCACCCTCACCCAAGATTGCGGGGCCTACCGGTTGGGATAGCTAATCCCTCACGGGGTCCAAGGCGGAGAAGCGTCTCGAACGTCCTTGCCATAGATGCAAGATACTTTATGCATCGGCCCGGATGATTCTATCTACCTCAATTCTAAACCTTAACAATAATAACGATTCAATCAATGCGGTCCAATACGTGCTCATCGGATACAAAGAACCTAGCATGATACTACGAAGCAAGAAGCAGATATCGAACATGCTAGAATAGAACAACCTAGCATGGGCTAACATGAGAAACAATACAAGAGTTCATGCGGTCGAGAATTGCAAGCAGAGCACCTAGGGCTAAACATGCTAGTAATCATACGAGGCATACAAAACAACAATCACAAATATACCGAGGTCCACACAACCCCGGTAAGAAATCCTTACCTTGGTCGGAAGACTTCTACACACAAATCCTAAGGCTGCGGAACAATCCCGAGCTAGCGAGCGGAACCTAGCAAACCAACAATAATCGGCATCTAAAATATCTAAACAACAATAGAAAAGCAAGCTCGGCTCGGGGAACTCACGCGCGCGACGACACGAGCTTGGGGTTGGCTGCAAGCCGGCACGGCAAGGACGCGCGCTGGCTGGCGCGCTACCGCACACGGCTGACGCGCAGCGACGCGCGCGCGCTTGCGCAGCGTCTGGCGGCGGCGCGCGCTGGCGGCCGGCGTCGCGATCGCGACACGGCAGCGGCTCGGCAGGACGCGCGCGCGCGCGAAACGTCTGGCGGTAAGCGCGGGCGGCGAGCTCGGCAAGCGGACACGGCGAGGGCGCGCGATGCGGCGCAGCGCGGACGCGGCGAGCGATAGGCGATGGCGCGACGCGCGCGGGCTGGGCAGACGCGCTGGCGCTGGCGAGACCTCTCGGCGTCGCGAGCGATCGGGCGTCTGTCTTCTTTGGCGAAGCGAGCAGCAAAGCTGCTGGGACGAGATCCGGGCGTCGCGGCGTGGTGCCAGCAGATCTGGCGTCGCGGCAGCGAGGGGCTGCCGTTGACGGAGTGGCCGATGCGACGAGCTCGGGTCTTTGGACATCCCTACCGTGTTGCACAACACACACACACAACCCCTTTTTCTTACATTCGGCCAAAGCAAACACCCAAATGAGAAGATGAAGAAGACGAAGACTTACCCGGAATGATGATGATCGAACCCAAGGAGATGCAAGGATGAAGAATCGGCAAGGCTATGGAGATGGAGAGCTTGGGCGGCCAAGAGGTGTTTTGGAGAAGAAGATGGAATAACCTAATTCTATTTCATTTAACCAAATGCACCAAAACTCCAAAATCCAAGGTTAACTAAGATGTGATGCGAGAAAGAAAGAGCAACAAGAGCACCTAATGGCTCAATTGGCACACATCTCTACAAGCTTCCCAGAGACCGGGTTCAAACCCATTTGCAAAGACAATTTCCTTTATTTTTACTTTTGCAACAAACCTTGCTCAAACCAAACCTCAAACTCCTCCAAAACCTACAAAAACCATCCAATAATTTTAGTAAGCTGGAAAAGACACAAGCGACCACGACGGCCCGACCAAATTACCAAATTACCCCTAGGGCATACCGGAAGACCGGAAGAAAACACTGGTCGTTACAATATTCCCTCCTTTTTATGACTTTCGTCCTCGAAAGTCCTTAAAACAGTAAATGGCTCGAGGTAATGCAACCTCATCTCGTCTTCCCGCTCCCAAGTGGCTTCCTCAGAACCCCGATTCTTCCATCGAACCTTTACAAAACGAATCTCGCGATTACGCAACGTCTTGGTCTCAAAGGCAAGGATCCTCACCGGCTTCTCCTCGAAGTTCAAATCCTCATTCACCTGCAAAGGCTCAAAGTCCACAATGTGCGACGGGTCCGGCACATACCGCCTCAACATCGATACATGAAAAACACTATGCACCGCCGATAGTGACGGAGGTAGGGCTAACAGGTAAGCAACTCGCCAATCCTCTCTAGGATCTCAAATGGACCAACAAAACGGGGACTCAACTTCCCACGCTTGCAAACCTCAAAACACCTCGCATCGGAGCAACCTTAAGGAACACATGCTTGACCAACCTCAAACTCCAAATCTCGACGCCGAACATCGGCGTAACTCTTCTGCTCGCTCTGAAGTGTCAACATACGAGCTCTAATCTTACGCAGATTGCACCATTGGTCAAGCTGCAGAACTCGGGACCCAAAACACGTCTATCACCAACCTCTTCCGAGAACACGGGGACCGATAACGCTTACCATACAATGCCTCGAATGGAGCCATCCAGATAAATCGATTGAAAGCTGTTGTTATAGGCAAACTCCATCGAGATCTGAATCTTGGTCCCGGTGCACTGGGAAATCCAACACACAAGCCCTCAACATATCCTCGAGAATCGATTCACTCTCTCGGTCCGACCATCCGTCACGAGGTGAAAAGTCAGTCTTTAAAGCGCACTCTGTGCCCAAACCCTTCTCGGGCGCTCTCCGAGAAGCGAGAAGTGTACCGCGAGTCACGATCGGACACAATCCTCACCGGCACACCATGATAACGGATGATCTGCTCCAAAAGCAGTGCGCGCCCTTTGTTCCCACGGTATAAGTGTCTCTCAGGGAATGAAGTGTGCGCTCTTGGTCAAACGGTCGACTATCACCCAAATCGAGAGAACTTCCTCGGAGTCCTTGGCAAACCGAGAGATAAAGTCCATGGAGATCTCTTCCCATTTCCACTGCGGGGTACACTCGGTCATTTGCAACAAACCAGTGGCCTCTGCTGGGTGCCTTCACTGGCGACAAGTGAGACACGGTGACAAACTCTGCCACATCTCTCTTCATTCCCATCCACCGGAAGGTGCGCTAAGGTCTGATACATCTTGGTACCCAGGGGTGCCAAGCAAAAAGGGGAATGGGCCTCAGAGCAACTCGGCTCGCAAACTCCGCAATGTCCGGGACACACAACCGGCCTCTATAAGTCAACCCATGCGGTGAATATACAAAGTCAAAGTCACCGTGAGGCACTAACTCTGTCAACCAATCTCTTAAGTGCGGGGTCACCCAACTGGTGACTATAATCCATTGCCGAATCGACGGCGGTGAGCAGTCCAATCGAGCTACCTGGCGGTAACCTCTCCCAACAACACGCAACCTCGGCCCGCTCGAACTCTCTGCAAAGCCCAGGTGAGGAACTCAACAACGCCCGCAGAGTGCGGCGTCTTTCTGTTCAAAGCATCGGCCACTACATTGGCTTTACCGGATGGTACAAAATCTCGCAGTCATAATCCTTTACCAACTCTAACCATCTCCTCGCCTCATATTCAACTCCTTACGAGTAAAGCAGATACTTGAGGCTCGGTGATCGGTAAACATCTCGAATCCGCTCACCATACGGTAATGCCTCCAAATCTTGATTGCAAACACCACTGCTGCCAACTCCATATCATGGGTCGGGTAGTTACTGCTCATACGGCTTGGTGGCGGGAAGCATAGGCAATGACCTTCCCGTCTTTGCATCAACACACAACCTAATCCAAACTTGGAAGCATCACTTGTCAGACCACGAAACCACTGTCCCCTCTCCGGTTTGCCAACATCAGTGTCTTTGAAGTCAAAGCGCGCTTGAGCACAGCAAAGCTCTCATCACACTGCTTTGTCCCAAACAAACTCGACACCCTTCCTCGTCGGGACGAGTGAGAGGCGAGGCTAAAGCGAAAAGTCTTGACGAACCGCGGTAGTAACACCGCCAAACCTGAAAGCTGCGAATCTCGGCAATCGAAGTCGGCTTGGCCCATGAACTCACGGCCTCAATCTTCGCGGGGTCCACGGCTATACCATCTCTCGAAACCACGTGGCCTAGGAAGGCCACCTGCTCCAACTGAGAAATCACATTTGGAAAACTTCGCATAAAGCCTGGTTTTCCCTCAAAGCTGCCAATACTCGCCTCGGATGCTCTGCATGGTCTTCTTTAGACCTCGAATAAATCGAGAATATCGTCAATGAACACGATGACGGTTGTCCAAAAATGACTTGAACACCCTATCCATCATGTCCATGAAGCAGCGGGTGGGGCATTGGTCAATCCAAGCGACATAACCACAAACTCATTGTGACCATATCCGGATCTGAAAGTTGTCTTAGGAATGTCGGCATCCACGATCCGCAATCGATGGTAACCGGATCTCGAGATCTATCTTGGAGAACACGAAGCTCCCTGAAGCCGATCGAACAAATCATCGATCACGGGCAGCGGATACTTATTCTTCATCTGTCACCTTATTAAGCTCGCGGTAATCAATACATAAGCGCATAGAACCATCCTTCTTTTTCACAAACAGAATCTGGTGCTCCCACGGGGACACACTTGGACGGATGAACCCTCGGTCTAACATCTCCTGCAAGCCCGAATCTTGATTCCTTTAACTCACTGGCGCCATGCGATCACGGAGCCTTCGAGATAGGGAGGGTCACGGCTCGAGCTCAATAATGAAGTCAACCTCTCTCTTTGGGGGCAACCCAGTAACTCCTCAGAAACACATCCGCGAACTCTTGCACGGCCGGCTTTGATCAGCAGACGCGAGGGCGGCTCTTCCTGAACAACTTGGCTAGATAGCCCCAAGCTCCATGAGCTAGCAAACAGCGAGCTTTCACGGTGACACCATCGGCGGGCAAACTCCACCTTGGACTCCACGAAACTTAAAGGCTGGGCCGAGCGACTGGCGGCGCTGAACACTACTTCTTTCGGTGGCGGTCAATCAACGCGTGATTAGCGACTAACCACTCCATACCAAGAATCACATCAAAAACCGCTCATAGGCGGAACTATGAGCGTAGCCCTAAGCAACTCTCGGATATCTCGATCCGGCCATCCCTAATCTTATCTCTAGCCAACATACTAACTCCCGAAGGAGTTGCAAGCGAGATAACTCAAAACCTAGAGGCTCTAATCTCAACTTAGCATGCTCAAACCAAACAACACAGATACAAATGAATGCGCGTAGAACCATAATCAAACAAGACAAATGCGCAGTGATCTAAAACAAGAAGCGTACACGCACGCAGTGGCATCCATCCGCTCGGCCTCTGACGGTCGTAGCAAACACTCGACCGCTGGCTGCTGCTTATTGGCCGAGCCGCCATATGGTGGTGATCACACAAACGGGCCATGTGCCCCTCTCTACCACAACGGTAGCACAATCTAGGTCGGTGACGACAAGCTCGGCGTGGACTTTCCCACAAGTAGCACAAGCGGAAAGCGCACAGGTCCTCCTGCTGTCTGCGGGTGGAAACGGATTGGAGCTCTCCGTGATCTCTGCTGCTGAAGCGCCCTTGGCGGCGCTGGCGCCTCCCGAAAGTCAAACTTCCTCTTACGCCCCACACAGTGCTTTGGGACAGGACGAACAGAGGCGGCAACAACCCGCTCGGCGGATACTTCCCATTATAGATCGTGGCTAATCTGGTGACCCTAGCATAAGTGTCGGGGCACGAGCCACGACATCTGGGAAACACCTCGCCTCAATCCGGATATGAACTTCCGAATCTTGACTCGGGGTGGCAATCAAGCGAGGAGCAAAATATCCATACTCCGAGAACTTGCGCTCATATTCCTCAATGGAATCGAACCACCGCTTGAGGTTACGGAAGAGCTCCACCATCTTCTCTTGAGCCTCATCACCGATGAACTTTACCTTGAACTCGGCCTTGAAGAACTCCCAAGTAGCGGGTGGAGACCCAGTGGTCTCTCGCTCAAGGTGGACTCCCACCACCATCTCATTTGTGCCTCCTAGCACATGAGCCGCACATCTCGGCCTCACGAATATCGGGGCACACCATGATCGGGAAGGTGTACTCCAAATGGGCAATCCACTGGCTGCCGCTAACGCATCACCGGTGGCATCAAACTTCTCGAGCTTCCACTTCACAAAATCCTTGACCACCTACCCAATTCCTCGGCACCTCTCGCCATATACGCCTCGGGGCTACTTGCTCTGTGGAGTGGAGGTGCTCACGAGCTCTCTTGAACCAATCGAGTCATTTGCTCGTCTGGGCTCGAGGACTCTTCCCGCTTGGCGCTAACAAGGCACAGGTCTCGCCCTCGGTCATTCAACATGCGACCATAAAAGCCCTCATAGACTCGGCAAACTCTGCTCTCGGGAGCGATCTCCACGGCCTTCGATCGCCTCAACGCCCGCTCTAGGCGTAACGGAGGAGCTGGCTTTGGTGGAATGCCATCGATGTCGGCTTGGGGCGATGTCCATGCGATGTCGATCCGATCCACGATACCTCGACTGCTCTCGAACCTCCTCTCCGATGCGGGTAGTAGCATCTTTGGCGATCTACATCCAAACCAACAACGAATCAAAACACGCTGTCACCATTCCACAACACCAAACAAGGCATACACTAGATGATAGGTATTGTAAATTCTTAACCCTTTTCCTTTCTAAAACAATAAATCTAGGCGCGCACTGATGGACCGCTTGAGTCGCGATGATCATGGAAACGACCTACAACAAAAGGTCGGTCTACGAGAATCTATGACTCGAGCTACGATACCAAGCTGTAAAGACCCGACCCCAAAAAGGGGCTCTAAATGGGCCTTTACCCCAATGCATGTAGTGAAAATAAAAGACATTATGAAAAATACATTTCGGATCCCAAGTAAAAGCAGAAACATTCAACAACCCAAACATACATTTCTAAAAGCATACTACGATCGAGATTTATTTAAACCATTAAAACAATCCACAAGTACAAATATCTTTGGAATCCATAAAGCGCGTAAGAAAACATCACGGGGCTCTGTGCCCGTCTACATGCATTCGTGGGAAATAATAAAAGTGAAGAGTCATGATAATTAAAATAAAATAATCGAGAGATGACTGCGGGTTCCATGATCACGACTCCTCCTTGACCATCCTGTCTCCCGCCTTGATTACCGTGGAAAACCACAGAATAAAGGGTGAGTAACGAATTACCAGTAAGAATCCCCAACCGGGGTACAATGCGATATACATGATCATCTAGAAGAATGTATGCAAGCTATGAGTACAAACACAGAGCGGAGCACATAGCTAAGTCCACACTTGGACCTCGGATGCCATCTCGGGGTCTTAGTCAGGAAAATACCACAACACACTAAACGCGCTATCACGGGAACAAGTCCGGCCTCGGGCTGTCTCTTGTCGATACGAAAGGTGCACTCGCTCAAGATCCCGAGGAGCTCTCGGTCGGTATTTGTAATGAGCGTAAGCGCGCACCGCATGCTCACGCAAACTACGGAAGTGCCGGGTCTAGTGGCAAGTTGCCCGAGTTCGATCCACCATGCCTAACTAAATCTACGGATCGGTGTCAGCGACATGGGGTGTGAGACACGGACACGTGAACTATGTCGGCTGTACACCGCTTTGAGGCTAAGGAACCGGCCGTGGTAGGCTTACACCGAGAAGCGGTCCTTGCCCTAACAGTGGCAATCAAGGGCTACGCCGAACTGGCCGAGGACGCGTGTCGATCGGCCGAGGGGCGAGGCAATGCCAAGTCATCATCCCGACCGTTTGGGCATTTAACGATCGCCACCCTCACCCAAGATTGCGGGGCCTACACGGTTGGGATAGCTAATCCCTCACGGGGTCCAAGGGCGAGAATCGTCTCGAACGTCCTTGCCATAGATGCAAGATACTTTATGCATCGGGCCCGGATGATTCTATCTACCTCAATTCTAAACCTTAACAATAATAACGATTCAATCAATGCGGTCCAATACGTGCTCATCGGATACAAAGAACCTAGCATGATACTACGAAGCAAGAGCAGATATCGAACATGCTAGAATAGAACAACCTAGCATGGGCTAACATGAGAAACAATACAAGAGTTCATGCCGATCGAGAATTGAGCAGAGCACCTAGGGCTAAACATGCTAGTAATCATACGAGCATACAAAACAACAATCACAAATATCTGCAGAGTCCACACAACCCCGGTAAGAAATCCTTACCTTGGTGGAAGACTTCTACACACAAATCCTAAGCTGCGGAACAATCCCGAGCTAGCGGCGGGAACCTAGCAAACCAACAATAATCAAAGCATCTAAAATATCTAAACAACAATAGAACGAGCAAGCTCTCAAAAAAGGGAACACGCGCGCGACGACCACGAGCTTGGGGGTCAGGCGCAGGCAACGGCAGCAACGCGCTGGCTGGCGCGCTGGCCGCACGGCAAGAGCAGGACGCTGGCTGCGCGCTAGGCACGCACGGCAGGCGGCGACGCGCGTGCGAGCAGCGTCGGGCGGCGGCGTGGCAGCGCGCGGCGCGCGGCGGCGCGGACACCGGCAGAGCGGCTTCAGCGAGGACCAGCAGCGGCGAACGTCGGGCGAAAGGCGCGCGCGGGCGGCTCGGCAAGCGGACACGGCGAGGGCGCGCGCGATGGGCGACGCGGACGCTGGTTGGACGCCTTGGGCGGCGCGCGAGGACCTCTGGCGTCGAGCGATCGGCGATTCTGTCTTCTTTGGGCGAGCGGCAAAGGGCTTGGGACGAGATCTGGGCGTCTGGGCGAGGCGCTGCCGCAGATCTGGGCGTGCGGCGACGAAGCTGCCGTTAGCGGGAGCTGGGCCGCGCGAGCGAGCTCGGGTCTTTGGACTTCCCTCATTTGTTGCACAACACACACACACAACCCCTTTTTCTTACATTCGGCCAGCAAACACCCAAATGAGAAGATGAAGAAGACGAAGACTTACCCGGAATGATGATGATCGAACCCAAGGAGATGCAAGGATGAAGAATCAGCAAGGCTATGGAGATGGAGAGCTTGGGCGGCCAAGAGGTGTTTTGGAGAAGAAGATGGAATAACCTAATTCTATTTCATTTAACCAAATGCACCAAAACTCCAAAATCCAAGGTTAACTAAGATGTGATGCAGAAAGAGCAACAAGAGCACCTAATGGCTCAATTGGCACACATCTCTACAAGCTTCCCAGGAGACCCGGGTTCAAACCCCGGCTGCAGCACAATTTCCTTTATTTTTACTTTTGCAACAAACCTTGCTCAAACCAAACCTCAAACTCCTCCAAAAACCTACAAAAACCATCCAATAATTTTAGTAACTGGAAAAGACACAAACGACCACGACGGCGAGACCAAATTACCAAATTACCCCTAGGGCATACGGAAGACCGGGAAGAAAACACAGGTCGTTACACCGAGGTTGCGAGTGTTGTTGGGAGAGGTTACCGCTTGTGGTAGCTCGATTGGGATTTATTCACCGTCGATTCGGCAAATGGATTATAGACGGCCGGTTAGGTGACCCCGCACTTAAGAGATTGGTTGTCAGAGTCTTGACGGTGACTTTGACTTTGTGTATTCACGAGACAGTGGGTTGACTTATAGAGGCGGTTTGTGTTCCGGACATTGCGAGGTTTGCGAGCCGAGAGTTGCTCTCGGAGGCCCACAGATTCCCCTTTTGCTTGGCACCCGGGGTACCAAGATGTATCGAGACCTTAAGCGGACCTTACGGTGGATGGGAATGAAGAGAGATGTGGCGCGAGTTTGTCGGTAGGTGTCTCACTTGTCGACAAGTGAAGGCACCTGAGCAGAGGCCATTTGGTTTGTTGCGACCATCGAGTGTACCCGGTGGAAATAGGAAGAGATCTCCATGGACTTTATCTCTGGTTTGCCAAGGACTCGAGGAAGTTCTCTCGATTTGGGTGATAGTCGACCGCTTGACAAGAGCGCACACTTCATTCCGGTAGAGACACTTATACCGTGGAGCAATGGTGCGCGCTGTATTTTTGGAAGCGAGATCATCCGTTATCATGGTGTGCGGTGAGGATTGTGTCCGATCGTGACTCATGGTTCACTTCTCGTTTCGAGAGCGCCGAGAAGGGTTTGGGCACAGAGTGCGGCCAAAGCCTGACTTTTCACCCTCGAGACGGATGGTCGGGACCGAGAGAGTGAATCGATTCTCGAGGATATGTTGAGGGCTTGTGTGTTGGATTTCCGAGCGATTGGGACCGATTATCTGTACTTGATGGAGTTCGCCTATAACAACGATTACGATCGGCGATTGAGATGGCTCCATTCGAGGCATTGTATGGTAAGCGTTGCCGGTCCCCCGTGTTCGGGAAGAGGTTGGTGATAGACGAGTTTTGGGTCCCGAGTTACTACTGATTGACCAATGGTGCAGCGAGAAGATTAGAGCTCGTATGTTGTGACTCAGAGCGGCGAGAAGAGTTCTGCCGATGTTCGGCGTCGAGATTTGGAGTTTGAGGTTGGTCGGCATGTGTTCCTTAAGGTTGCTCCGATGCGAGGTGTTACGAGGTTTGTAAGCGTGGGAAGTTGAGTCCCCGTTTTGTTGGTCCATTTGAGATCCTAGAGAGGATTGGCAGAGTTGCTTACCGGTTAGCCCTACCTCCATCACTATCAGTGGTGCATAGTGTTTTTCATGTATCGATGTTGAGGCGGTATGTGCCGGACCCGTCGCACATTGTGGACTTTGAGCCTTTGCGGTGAATGAGGATTTGAACTTCGAGGAGAAGCCGGTGAGGATCCTTGCCTTTGAGACCAAGGCGTTGCGTAATCGCGAGATTCGTTTGGTAAAGGTTCGGTGGAAGAATCGGGGTTACGAGGAAGCCACTTGGGAGCGGGGAAGGCGAGATGAGGTTGCATTACCCCTGAAGTTGTTTTCTGTCTTAAGGACTTTCGAGGACGAAAGTCATAAAAGGAGGAATATTGTAACGACCAGGTTTTCTTCCCGGTCTTCTAGGTATGCCCTAGGGGTAATTTGGTAATTTGGTCGGGCCGTCATGGTCGTTTGTGTCTTTTCCGGCTACTAAAATTATTGGATGGTTTATGTAGGTTTTGGAGGAGTTTGAGGTTTGGTTGAGCAAGGTTTGATGCAAAAGTAAAAATAAAGGAATTGTCTTTCTTTGTACCTGGGGTTTGAACCCGGGTCTCTTGGGAAGCTTGTAGAGATGTGTGCCAATTGAGCCATTAGGTGCTCTTGTTGCTCTTCTGCATCACATCTTAGTTAACCTTGGATTTTGGAGTTTTGGTGCATTTGGTTAAATGAAATAGAATTAGGTCATTCCATCTTCTTCTCCAAAACACCTCTTGGCCGCCCAAGCTCTCCTCTCCATAGCCTTGCCGATTCTTCATCCTTGCATCTCCTTGGGTTCGATCATCATCATTAGGGTAGGTATTGATCTTCTTCTTCTTCTTCTCATCCGTTTGGTGTGCGTTTAGCCAAGTGAAAAGAGGTGTGTTGTGTGTGTTGTGTTGATTGCGGCCACGGAGTGAAGCCCGGCCAGAAACCTGGTCGCCCTGCTCGCCGCGACGTCCGGCCGATCGCTCGCCATGACGCCGAGATCTGTCCTAGCAGCCTCGCTGGTCGTCCAGAAGACTGGTCGCCCGATCGCTCGCCGCGACGCGAGAGAGTCCTCGCCCGGCGCCGCGCTGCGTCGGCCAGCGTCTGCGTCGCCCATCGCGACGCCCTCGCCGTGTCGCTTGCCGAGCCGCTCGCGCGCGCGCCGCGCCGCCCGACGTTACGCGCGCGTCGTCTGCCGAGCTGCTCGCCGTGTCCGCATCGCCGCGCCGGCGCCGCGGCGCCGCCGCCTAGGCGCTCGCCGCGCGCGCCTGCGTCCTGCCCGTGCCGGCAGCGCGCCGGTAGCAGCGTCCTTGCCTGCCGTGCGGTAGCGCGGCCGGTAGCGGCGTCCTTGCCGTGCCGGCTTGCCGCTGACCCCAAGCTCGTGTCGTCGGCGCGCGCGTGAGTTCCGAGCCGAGCTTGCTGTTTCTATTGTTGTTTAGATATTTTAGATCTTTGATTGTTGTTGGTTTGCTAGGTTCCGCTCGCTAGCTCGGGATTGTTCATGACTTAGGATTTGTGTGTAGAAGTCTTCCGACCAAGGTAAGGATTTCTTACCAGGGGTTGTGTGGACCCTGCGGTATATTTGTGATTGTTGTTTTGTATGCTGTGTATGATTACTAGCATGTTTAGCCCTAGGTGCTCGCATTGCGAATTCTGATGGCATGAACTCTTGTATTGTTTCTCATGTTAGCCCATGCTAGGTTGTTCTATTCTAGCATGTTCGATATCTGTTCTTGCTTCGTAGTATCATGCTAGGTTCCTTGTATCTCATTGAGCACGTATTGGGTGCATTGATTGAATTGTTATTATTATTATTGTTAAGGTTTAGAATTGGGTAGATAGCATCATCGGGCCCGATGCATAAAGTATCTTGCATCTATGGCAGGGCGTTCGAGACAGTTCTCCGTCCTTGGACCCCGTGATGGATTAGCTATCCCA